>CM053026.1:154948070-155269457 GCA_028564925.1 Lithobates sylvaticus
TCACTGAATTACAAACATTATGGGGCGTTGGTGGGAAATTTGAGCGTCCGCGTAACACCCCATAATGCACTGCCTTTGGCCAGTCATGGTTTAGGGGGCTAAGTCCTTGCCCCACATTATGAAGGCTGCTTAACAAGGGGGCCCCCAGATCGCCCCCCATGTGAATGGGTATTGGGTTGTACCCCTACTCATTCACAAAAAAAGTGTCAAAAAAGAAAAAATGACAGGAGACAGTTTTTGACAGTTCCCTTTTCGATGTCCATCTTCAATCACGGCGCCGATGGTCCTGAAAAACTCTGCCGCCACAGGAGATGTCCCCCCTACTGCAGCCTTTTTGCAGTGACAGCTGTTATGTATTCAAGGGCAGGGCCACCCGGTGACGTAAACAGGTGACCCCACCCCCCTCTGACATCATGTGACATCACATGACATCAGAAGGGCAGGCAACCTGGAAAGGTTACGTGGCCTTGATATAAGTGCTGTCACCGCAAAAAGGCAGCAGTCAGCAGGGCGCCTCTCATGGAGGCAGAGTTTTTCCGTTTTATTTTTTTTGGGACCGTCTGCGCTGTTATTGAAGATAGATGGACATCACGGGACACTTTTTTTTTATTTATTAATAAAGGAATTGCAAAAACTGTAATTTTCTTGTTCATAAAAGGTAAAAAACATATATTTTAAAGCACAGAGACCACCTTCCGCAGAAAGAATACACTACGGTAAGGGTGGTCGGTTACTGATATAAGGGGGAAACCTTTATATCAGTGCCCTCTTACATTATTGTACTCACTCCCCCCTTACATCAGTGACCCCCCCTCAGACTGGCCTGGCGGAGCTGTCACTGACCTCCTCTCAAGTGCACCGTGCAGGGATCAGTCAGACGGCTCCAGGTTGGCAGCTCTGGTTTTATCTTATAGTCTCCTCTCCACAGTCCACACATATCTGACTTCTCCCATGACCCCCATCCTGGCGGCACTCCCACTCTTGACTCCTCCAGACTCCCTCAGAGACTGCAGAAATTATACAGGAGATGGTCAGAGACTGTGGACATGATACAGGAGATGGTCAGAGACTGCGAACATGATACAGGAGATGGTCAGAAACTGCGAACATGATACAGGAGATGGTCAGAGACTGTGGACATTATACAGGAGATGGTCAGAGACTGTGGACATGATACAGGAGATGGTCAGAGAATGTGGAGATGATACAGGAGATGGTCAGAGACTGCAGACATACTACAGGAGATGGTCAGAGACTGTAGACAAGATGCAAGAGATGGTCAGAGACTGCCCACATGATACAAGAGATCAATGGAGCCTCAACGGTGCCCATCAAATGCAGCCTCACTGTGGCCATCCATGCAACCTCACTGTGCCCATCAATGCAACCTCACTGTGCCCATCAATGCAACCTCACTGTGCCCATCAATGCAACCTCACTGAGCCCATCAATGCAGCCTCACTGTGCCCATCATTGCAGCCTCACTGTGCCCATCTGCAGCCTCGTCATTGCCTATCAATGCAGCCTCACTGTGCCCATCTGTCTTGAAAAGATGTGACCAGATTGTGTGGACTGCAAAGAGGAAACCAAAACGCATGTAAAGTGAATGAGAATAATGTTTATTTAAGATAAGTGATATAAATAAGTAGACACCCCAAATACAAATAGTGATCAACCAAGAAACAGAAACCCACAGACAACAGATAATATATACAGCCAAAGGGAAGTACCAAAATCAAACATGTTAGCTAGGCCAGGGTCATACAAAGAAGATCAGCAGATAACAAGGGCAGTTCCGGAATCACAAACGTTGTCCAGGCCAGGGTCATACACAGAGGATCAGCAGATGAACAAGGGCAGGACAGGAGAGGGAGATTATGGATGGGAAAGGCTACAAGGGAACAGGAACTCAGGATGGGATCAGGAACAGGCTCAGGCTCAGGTTCAGGTTCAGGTTTAGATGCAGGTTACAGGGTTCAGGCTACATGTCGCAGGTCAGGGCGCATGGAAGAAAGATACCAAGGCAAGCATGTGAGGGCCTGCCAGGTATTTATATGCCTGTAATTGGTCTCAAGTAACACCTGAAGAGGTGCTGACTACTCCACACTGCCAGAATCCATCCGCTGGTGGACGTCAGTACTGCGGCCCAAAGATGACATACTACTATCAACAGGGAAAAGCTCCCCTGGCAGTTTCAGACTGCCAGGAGACACCTGCTTGTGGACCACAGTACTGCACGCCAAATATAAGGAAGTTTCACCAGCGGATGGAACCTTTCCTAACAGTACCCCCCTAAAAGGAGCGGCCTCCAGACGCTCCAACTAGCTGCTGCTGGGACAAGTCCATGGCATTGAGCTGGACAGCAGGCAGAGTCACACTAAGCTGGATATGAAGACAGTCCAAAGTATTAAACCAGGCGATGGGCAGCTCAAGTTGGGCAGCAGGCAAAGACATAACAGGCTTAGCAGCAGGCACATCGAACTGGGCAACAGGCTCCGGGTCGTCGGGCTGGGCGGTGGGCACCTTGAACTGGGCAACAGGCACATCAGGCTGGGCAGCCGGCACGGGCACATCAAGCTGGACAGCAGGCACAGGCACATCAAGTGGGGCAGCAGGCGCATTAAACGGGGCAGCGGGTACATCAAGCTGGGCAGAGGGCACCGCAAGCTGGGCAGCAGGCATGGGCACTTCAAGCTGGGCAGCAGGCACCGCAAGCTGGGCAGCAGGCATGGGCACTTTAAGCTGGGCAGCAGGCACTTCAAGCTGGGCAGCAGGCACAGGCACTTCAAGATGGGCAGTAGGCATGGGCACTTCAAAATGGGAAGCAGGCATGGGCACATCAGACTGGGAAGCTGACCCATCAGACTGGGAAGCTGGCGCATCAGACTGGGAAGCTGGCACATCAGACTGGGAAGCTGGCACACCAGACTGGGAAGCTGGCACATAAGACTGGAAGGCTGGCACATCAGGCTGGGAAGCTGGCACATCGGACTGTGAAACTGGTACATCGGACTGGGAAGCTGGCCACAGGACATCAGACTGAAAGGTAGACAGCGGGACATCAGACTGGAAGGCTGGTACATCAGACTATAAGGCTGGTACATCAGCCTGAAAGGCCGGCACGAGACATCAGACTGAAAGGCCGGCACCGGGACATCAGACTGGAAGGCCAGCACCAGGACATCAGGCTGGAAGGCCGGGACGTCAGGCTGGAAGGCTGGGACGTCAGGCTGGAAGGCTGGGACATCAGACTGGAACATGGACACAGGAACATCACATTGGGGCACAGGAAATTCAGGCGAAGACACTGGCTGGATAGAAGGCAGAGGTTTGGCAGAATCAGGCGGGTTATCAGGTTCAGCTGGCATGCAAGCAGACTGGAGCAGGTTGGTTGGTGTGGAACCAAGTTGGGTTACTGGCAGGATCGTGTGAGTGGGGAAGAACTTCCGTTTCTTCTTTGGTTTAACTGCTGGAGATCTGTAGGTGGCTGTAGGACTGTAGGTAGGAGGTGAGGCATACTGAAATGAAGGGCTGGGATATGGCAAGCAAGTGGGAACAGCGGCCAGAGGAAGTTTTTGTGGGGAAGTTGCAGGTAGCAGAGAAGAGGCAGGTGGGTTAAAGTCAGGATGGGTGCAGGAAGTAGAAACAGGGTATTGATACTTGGTGGGGCGCAGGGTATATTGGACTGTAGCTGAGGTTGCCAGGGGTGATGGGAGAAAGGACGCCTGAGCAGGCAGGTGATTAGTAGCAGGTCTGGGTTGTGGAGAGCTGACAGAAGCTGGGCATAACGGGTCTTACCATGCCTGAAGTATAGGTAGCACAAAAGTGGGCTCACATACCCTCTGTCTGACCAGGGACTGCACTTTATCTATACAATCTTTTAACAACTGTTTGGGACAAACCGAATAGTGCTCCAAAAAGGATGCAGAGTCATCCTCCAACAGTCATACTAAGGACGCAACCTGGTTAATGCTGAAGGGGGGAGAAAAGTCATCATGGCCCTTTGGGATACAGGGCAGAGCCAGCTCTGTACACATTCCAAACAAAGGTAAAACATCCTCAAACAGTATACTGCCCTGATCGACCACAGAGTGAGCTAAACAGATAATCTCCAGCAGCTGATCACTGGACCACCCTTTCAATGTCTGGCGGAGATATTCAGAACTCTCTGTTGCCAGCAGAGCATAAAAAAGAATTATATCTGAATTCATCCCAGCAATGTAAAACAGAACCAAGATGGTTCCCCTGTGCAGTCACTTCTGGTCAGAGATGTCCTTGGTATACTGTCATGAACAGGTGTGACCAGATTGTGTGGACTGCAAAGAGGAAACCAAAACGGATGTAAAGTGAATGAGAATAATTTTTAGAAGATGAGCTGAGTTGCTGAAAACTAGAATATAGCGCCTCATCCCTTATGTAAAGTCAAAATTTTGTTCAATGAACGGGTATGGGACTTTAAGGGCGCAATCAACAAAAATATATTTAAATATAAAGTTATTTATTGAAAAAATCACAATACAACAAAATATAAAATTTTTTGACATCATATGTCTGTGAAAACATTTAAAAGCAATACATCACTGAATAGAGATGAAGTTTTTAATTTTTTATCAACATGTTTCACCCAAATTTGGGCTTCCTCAGGAGAGTTAGATAGTATCATACAATATTCACTGAAATAGAAACATAGAATCAAAAATTGAACACATAAAATTAACACAACTTAATAAAGTAATATAGAAATGGACATCATATAGAAAATGAGTGGGTGGAGCTAATAAGCTCATAAGCTAACCTTTGTGTTCAGGTAGAAAATCCCGCAGTCCACATATATGCTGAATACATGGGGTTTTATTGAGTGCGTCATAGAGAGGGAAATAGCAGCCAAAACTATATCAGTTTTGGAATCCATCTATGGGGTATATCAATAGAGATGCTTAGATTACTTTGAATTTGAAAGGGAATGAAAGTTGTTAGACAATCAAAAAGACCCACCTAGAAAATTCTTGCTTGAAAATTTATTTTGATCATAACAGGAGCAAGCAAATGAATGCCCATGACTGCCAAAAAGAAGGAAGTCCAAATTTAAATCTATGAAATATTTGAAGAAAGAATTCTTTAGTCCATCAGGAAAATATCAAGCAGATATAATCATCATCAAAAAGCTGAGAAAACGATCACTATGCCCCAAATATATATTTACTTATGTTGAGGGTCTAAATCCACTAAGGGTGCCATCCAGGGTAGAAAATTATCCAAGTAATAGGGAGGTCAGAGTGAAGTGTTTAAGCCCTTTAAAGAGATAGAGTAAAGGAGGCATTTTTAGTGATCAATTCCCGGAGTGAAAGATGGTGAATAATCTCTGAAAATCTCTTACCTTTTCAAAGCATCATTTGGGAGGATACCTCCGCTGACCTGCACATTTGAACAGCCCAAACAATCCCCCTTAAATAACCCTCTCCACCGCCGTTTTGGCGCCAAAATGTTGGCGCCAACCGGTCAGGTGAGGACAGATAGCGTCACAGCAGGAGCGCCGGCGCTCAGGAAGTGACAGCGGTGAAACCGGAAGTGCTTCCTACAACAGGAAGCCAGAAAAACTGACCTCTGTGCTGAAAACAATTGAGGAACCCAGGATGTAATGTCAAAACCTGGAAAACTGTCAGCAAAGGGGCATAAGATTAAAGGGAAATGGACTGACAGAAAAAATGTCAATTCAAGGCAATCTTGGGAGATAAAAGATTTAAGTCCCAAGGCTAAATTCGGACAGATGTTTAAGATGATTTAGGGTCACAAAACATACCCTTTACCGCCACCCTATTTTTAGGAACATATATATTAATATATGTAACCAAAAAACGGCTGTGGTTTTTGCACAGGCATTTTAAACCTGAGGTGACTAAAGCGGCGCCCAATGGGAGTCAGAAAAACTCACAGAGTCTAAGGACTCCCAGGGACGCCTTGAGTGTCCATATGAGGCACTCAAACCCCATTTCAAAGCATTTTATCTTTAAAAATATGTGTGTAAGGAAGCAAATATTGCTCCTTAAAGGGACCATCAACTAAATATGGCCATTAGCTCAACATTGACACAATGAAGCTGTGCATCTTGCCATACATATTCAAGCTGAACACATCCAAGGTCCGCAAACACCACACTGACCCGATATATGATGAACATTTAAAACATTTTAGTAATACCCAAAAAAAACATAGAAAAATAAACACAATAATAATTATATTGATTTAAATGAGAAGAAAAAATCTCACATGCACAATTTGACAATGGCGACCTAACCCTATAAAAAGGGTTTGAAGCTCAGAGATTCATTCAGGCCAGGATGGACAGTGGCTCTAAGGTTATGAATCCATTTTGATTCTCTCTGTAATAGAGTTTTATCAATGTCACCTCCACGGTCAAAATCTGGTACAAATTCTAGCGCAAAAAACGTCATCTGTGATATATCAAATGAATGATAGAGTCCCATATGTCGACTAATGGGAGTCTCCATCTTTTTCTTTTTAATAAGGGATACATGGTCTCTAATTCTGTGAAAAAAGGGTTGTTTTGTTTTCCCGACATAGAAAGCCTGGCAAGTACATGTCATGAGGTAAACAACCCCAATAGTCTTACATGTTGCATAAAAATTTGGCTTAAAGGTTTGACCGGAAGGCAGCATTATTTCTGTAGAATTGATCAATAGATCACAGAATTCACATTTTCCACAAGGAGAAGTACCTTTTCGATGTGTTTTGGTTCTTGGAGTTAAATGGCTATGAACTAGTCTATCTTTTAAAGAGGTAGATTTGCGGTAGGTTATTTGTGGATAAGCGCCCACATATTTTGAAAGTACATCGTCTGTCGAAAGAAGATGCCAATACTTTTCAAAAATGTGGCATACTTTTTTGTGTTCACCAACAAAGGTGGTGATGAGGCGGACTTTGGATTCAGATTTACGTGGTTTCACTTGATGGATTAATTGATGTCTGTCTTTTTGCTTTGCTCTGTTATACGAACGTTTAAGGCAATTTCTACTATAGCCCCGTTCCAATAAACGGGCCTGTAGGGCTTTGGCTTCAGACTCGAAATCAGCTTCCTTACTGCAATTCCTTTTTAATCTTAAGTACTGACTAAATGGTATACTCTGGACAAGGGACTCGGGATGAGAGCTATCAGCATGAAGAATAGTATTGCCTGCAGAGGGCTTCCTGTATAAAGAGGAACCAATGGTTCTGTCCTCATTGATATAAATTGATATAAATCTTAATATCAAGAAAATTCACAGAGACCTGATCACAAGTCATCGTAAAGTAAATTTTAAATTATAGGAATTAATTTCCAGACATAATAGAAATTGCGATAGTTCATCTTGAGTTCCGGTCCAGACAATAAAAATATCATCGATAAATCTTTTCCAGATCAAAATATTTTGGAAGAAACGATTGAATTGAGTAGCCAAAAATATCTCACGCTCCCACCCCCCCAGATACAGGTTGGCGTACAATGGGGCACACTTGGTCCCCATAGGGTGCCCCATCGTATGCCAACCTGTATTGTCTGGACCGGAACTCGAGATGAACTATCGCAATTTCTATTATGTCTGGAAATTAATTCCTATAATTTAAAGTTTACGATGACTTGTGATCAGGTCTCTGTGAATTTCCTTGATATTAAGATTAATATCAATGAGGACAAAACCATTGGTTCCTCTTTATACAGGAAGCCCTCTGCAGGCAATACTATTCTTCATGCTGATAGCTCTCATCCCGAGTCCCTTGTCCAGAGTATACCATTTAGTCAGTACTTAAGATTAAAAAGGAATTGCAGTAAGGAAGCTGATTTTGAGTCTGAAGCCAAAGCCCTACAGGCCCGTTTATTGGAACGGGGCTATAGTAGAAATTGCCTTAAACGTTCGTATAACAGAGCAAAGCAAAAGGACAGACATCAATTAATCCATCAAGTGAAACCACGTAAATCTGAATCCAAAGTCCGCCTCATCACCACCTTTGTTGGTGAACACAAAAAAGTACGCCACATTTTTGAAAAGTATTGGTATCTTCTTTCGACAGACGATGTACTTTCAAAATATGTGGGTGCTTATCCACAAATAACCTACCGCAAATCTACCTCTTTAAAAGATAGACTAGTTCATAGCCATTTAACTCCAAGAACCAAAACACATCGAAAAGTTACTTCTCCTTGTGGAAAATGTGAATTCTGTGATCTATTGATCAATTCTACAGAAATAATGCTGCCTTCCGGTCAAACCTTTAAGCCAAATTTTTATGCAACATGTAAGACTATTGGGGTTGTTTACCTCATGACATGTACTTGCCAGGCTTTCTATGTCGGGAAAACAAAACGACCCTTTTTTCACAGAATTAGAGACCATGTATCCCTTATTAAAAAGAAAAAGATGGAGACTCCCATTAGTCAACATATGGGACTCTATCATTCATTTGATATATCACAGATGAAGTTTTTTGCGCTAGAATTTGTACCAGATTTTGACCGTGGAGGTGACATTGATAAAACTCTATTACAGAGAGAATCAAAATGGATTCATAACCTTAGAGCCACTGTCCATCCTGGCCTGAATGAATCTCTGAGCTTCAAACCCTTTTTATAGGGTTAGGTCGCCATTGTCAAATTGTGCATGTGAGATTTTTTCTTCTCATTTAAATCAATGTAATTCTTATTGTGTTTATTTTTCTATGTTTTTTTGGGGTATTATTAAAATGTTTTAAATGTTCATCATATATCGGGTCAGTGTGGTGTTTGCGGACCTTGGATGTGTTCAGCTTGAATATGTACGGCAAGATCCACAGCTTCATTGTGTTGATGTTGTTTATGTTGTTTAGTTGTTGGTCCCTTTAAGGAGCAATATTTGCTTCCTTACACACATATTTTTGAAGATAAAATGCTTTGAAATGGGGTTTGAGTGCCTCATATGGACACTCGAGGTGTCCCTGGGAGTCCTTAGACTCTGTGAGTTTTTCTGACTCCCATTGGGCGCCGCTTTAGTCACCTCAGGTTTAAAATGCCTGTGCAAAAACCACAGCCGTTTTTTGGTTACATATATTAATATATATGTTCCTAAAAATAGGGTGGCGGTAAAGGGTATGTTTTGTGACCCTAAATCATCTTAAACATCTGTCCGAATTTAGCCTTGGGACTTAAATCTTTTATCTCCCAAGATTGCCTTGAATTGACATTTTTTCTGTCAGTCCATTTCCCTTTAATCTTATGCCCCTTTGCTGACAGTTTTCCAGGTTTTGACATTACATCCTGGGTTCTTCAATTGTTTTCAGCACAGAGGTCAGTTTTTCTGGCTTCCTGTTGTAGGAAGCACTTCCGGTTTCACCGCTGTCACTTCCTGAGCGCTGGCGCACCTGCTGTGACGCTATCTGTCCTCACCTGACCGTTTGGCACTAACATTTTGGAGCCAAAACGGCGGTGGAGAGGGTTATTTAAGGGGGATTGTTTGGGCTGTTCAAATGTGCAGCTCAGCGGAGGTATCCTCCCAAATGATGCTTTGAAAAGGTAAAAGATTTTCAGAGATTATTCACCATCTTTCACTCCGGGAATTGATCACTAAAAATGCCTCCTTTACTCTATCTCTTTAAAGGGCTTAAACACTTCACTCTGACCTCCCTATTACTTGGATAATTTTCTATCCTGGCTGGCACCCTGAGTGGATTTAGACCCTCAACATAGGTAAATATATATTTGGGGCATAGTGATCGTTTTCTCAGCTTTTTGATGGTGATTATATCTGCTTGATATTTTCCTGATGGACTAAAGAATTCTTTCTTCAAATATTTCATAGATTTAAATTTGGACTTCCTTCTTTTTGGCAGTCATGGGCATTCATTTGCTTGCTCCTGTTATAATCAAAATAAATTTTCAAGCAAGAATTTTCTAGGTGGGTCTTTTTGATTGTCTAACAACTTTCATTCCCTTTCAAATTCAAAGTAATCTAAGCATCTCTATTGATATACCCCATAGATGGATTCCAAAACTGATATAGTTTTGGCTGCTATTTCCCTCTCTATGACGCACTCAATAAAACCCCATGTATTCAGCATATATGTGGACTGCGGGATTTTCTACCTGAACACAAAGGTTAGCTTATGAGCTTATTAGCTCCACCCACTCATTTTCTATATGATGTCCATTTCTATATTACTTTATTAGGTTGTGTTAATTGTATGTGTTCAATTTTTGATTCTATGTTTCTATTTCAGTGAATATTGTATGATATTATCTAACTCTCCTGAGGAAGCCCAAATTTGGGTGAAACATGTTGAGAAAAAATTAAAAACTTCATCTCTATTCAGTGATGTATTGCTTTTAAATGTTTTCACAGACATATGATGTCCAAAAAAATGTTATATTATGTTGTATTGTGATTTTTTCAATAAATTACTTTATATTTAAATATTTTTTTGTTGATTGCGCCCTTAAAGTCCCATACCCGTTCATTGAACAAAATTTTGAATGAGAATAATGTTTATTTAAGATAAGTGATATAAATAAGTAGACACCCCAAATACAAATAGTGCTCAACCAAGAAACAGAAACCCACAGACAACAGATAATATATACAACCAGGGAAGTACCAAAATCAAACACGTTAGCCAGGCCAGGGTCATACACAGAAGATCAGCAGATAACAAGGGCAGTTCCGGAATCACAAACGTTAGCCAGGTCAGGGTCATACACAGAGGATCCGAAGATGAACAAGGGCAGGACAGGAGAGGGAGATTAAGAATGGGAAAGGCTACAAGGGAACAGGAACACATGATCAGGATGGGATTGGGTACAGGCTCAGGTTCAGATGTAGGTTACAGGGTTCAGGCTACAGGTCGCAGGTCAGGGTGCATGGAAGAAAGATACCAAGGCAAGCGTGTGAGGGCCTGCTGGGTATTTATATGCCTGTAATTGGTCTCAAGTAACACCTGATTGCAGGAGGTGCTGACTACTCCACACTGCCAGGATCCATCCGCTGGTGGACTCCAGTACTGTGGCCCAAAGATGACATACTACTATCAACAGGGAAAAGCTCCCCTGGCAGTTCCAGACTACCAGGAGACACCTGCTGGTGGACCACAGTACTGCACACCAAATATCAGGCAGTTTCACCAGCAGATGGAACCTTTCCTGACACCATCTAAGCAGCATCACTGTGCCAGTTTGCAACCTCACTGTGCCAATCTGCAACCTCACTGTGCCCATCAATGCAGCCTCATTGTGCCCATCAATGCAGCCTCACTGGGCCCATCAATGCAGCCTCACTGTGCCCATCTGCAGCCTCACCGTGCCAATCAATGCAGCCTCACTGTGCCCATCAATGCAGCCTCACTGTGCCCATCTGCAGCCTCATCAGTGCCCATCAATGCAGCATCACTGTGCCCATCTAAGCAGCATCACTGTGCCCATCTGCAGCCTCACTGTGCCCATCTGCAGCCTTGTCAGTGCCCATCAATGCAGCCTCACTGTGCCCATCTGTAGCCTTACTGTGCCAATCAATGCAGCCTCACTGTGCCCATTTGCAGCCTCACTATGCCCATCTAAGCAGCATCACTGTGCCCATTTGCAGCCACTGTGCCCATCTGCAGCCTTACAGTGCCCATCTACAGTAACACTGTGCCCATCAATGCAGCCTCACTATGCCCTTCTGAGGCCTCACTGTGCCCATCTGCAGCCTCACTGTGCCCATCAATGCACCCTCACTGTGCCCATCTGCAGCCTCGTCAGTGCCTTGATTATACACAGAGGGTATCTCCCGCTGTGTCACGGAGCTAGGATCTGAACTCTGAACTCTTCGGCGGCCGTCCACTCACTGTAACAAAGCCCCGCCTCCTAGATCATGATAGACAGAACACTAATTCAATTGAATGTGTTCCATCTATCACGATCTAGGAGGCGGGGCTTTGTTATAGTGAGTGGACGCCGGCCAAACAGTTCTGACCCCAGCTCCATGACACAGCGGGAGATCGCTGTGTGTGATTACAAAAGCGGAGGGAGGGAGAGGAGGAGGCCGCACTTGGATCAGCACTGGGCGCTGCTACTAGGAAATTTCTTAGTATACTGGTAGGCCAGTCTGGCCCTGCCCCCCTCCCACACACCCCCACAACCACCAGGCAAGGGTTGTGGGGATGAGGCCCTTGTCCCCATCAACATGGGGACAAGGTGCTTTGGGGGGACCCCAAAGCACCCTCCCCATGTTGAGGGCATGTGGCCTGCTACAGTTCAGGAGGGGATAGCGCTCTCTCTTCCCCCCCTTTTCCTGCGGCCTGCCAGGTTGCGTGCTCAGATAAGGGTCTGGTAGAGATTTTGGGCGTAATTTTTTTTATTTTAGCGTGGGGTTCCCCTTATAATCCATACCAGACCTGAATGGCCTGGTACAGATTCTGGGGGGGACCCCCCACGCCTTTTTTTTTAAATGTTTTTTTTTTTAATATTCATACCAGACCCAAAGATTCGACAAAACATTACAGCCGCAAGCTATTTTAAATTACATTTTTTCCTTTAGAAATGTAATTTTGCTGTGTTACTGTTATGAACATGTTATGTTATGAACATGGGAAATGGGAAATGGGAAATGGGAAAGATGCACTACTTTACAGGCAGATTAAGGAGACCCCTAGGCACAATATTTAAAGGTATATTTCATTTTTATTGTTTCACTTTAAGCATTATTAAAATCACTGCTTTTGAAAAAACTTCAAGGGGTTGTAAAGGTACATTTTTTTTCACCTTAATGCATTCTATGTATTAAGATGAAAAAACATCCGACGATTTGCGGCCCCCCAGCCCCCTCATTTTAATGACCTGACCCCTCGAAAGTCCCGCGCTCGCCCCCAACGTCCTCTTCGCCGCTCACCCTGGCCGTTGATTGGATAGGGTGGATGGATTGAAAGCAGCGCATCCATTGGTTGGCGCTGCTGTCAATCACATCCAATGATGCAGAGCGCCGGGGGGGGGCGGGGCTGAGTGATACAGTGAACGGCTACAGCCGCCAGCTGTATCACAGAAGCGCGCCCGCAAGCACTCCACATCATGCGAGCTCCCTCACATGAAGTTGTGGAGTCCTTGCGGGAGGGAGCCGAGACAGCCCCTGAGGGATCCCAGAAGACCAGATTCGGGGCCACTCTGTGCAAAATGAGCTGCACAGTGGAGGTAAGAATAACATGTTTGTTATTTAAAAAAAAAAAAATATTTCCTTTAGTGACCCTTTCAGTCTTTAAAACTTTTTTTTTCATTGATACATGTTCCGTGGAGCAGTACCCGGGTCCCCATACACTTTTTATGGCAATAACTTGCATATAAGCCTTTAAAATTAGCACTTTTGATATACACTGCATATGCGTGAAACTCCGCCCGCCCCAGACGTTCTTTCTAGTATATTCCCCGCCCCTTGTCTTTCGGCGCAGTGGGAGAGCACATGGCGGAGACACAGCATGTGCCTGAGAGTAGCAGCAACGAAGAGGAAATCCGGGAGCCTCAAATATGGCCTTTATAGAGATGGTGAAGACGGTGGACATCTTCAACAGGGCCGACTATGACGGGAAACATGGACCTTACCCAAACCCAAATGTGAGAAAGGCGAAGATCATGCCTAAAGTTGTGAAAAGTCTGCCGAAGAATTTTGGGGTACGGCGATCCAAGAATCAACTGAGGAAACGATGGTCAGACCTCAAATTGAGGGAGCAGGATCAGTACAGAAGAATCAAGAGAGTGCTGGAAAAATTTAAGTATTTTGACGTATGTTCCTATTATTATTATTACGTTCGTGCTGCTCCATGTGCTTTTCTTTACTGTTGTACAGTTTAAAATGGCAAGTTTCAGGGTCGTGGGCACAGTAATCGTTCGTAGTAAATATTGTTTGTTCGCCTACTAATAAGATGTTTTTTCTAGATGCAGGTTAACTACATTTGGTCTTGCCTATTTGTCTTAAAAGAAGTTTAGTACATTGTTGTCTAGATGGGTTTGTAACTAGAATGAAATACAAACTTGATTCAGTGTAAGGAGAGGATACTCAGCAGCTGTTTACACATCTGGACGCAGAAGCACTAGTGTGGGACACCAGAACAAACTTTTTAGGGTGTCCCACACAGGTGCTACAGTGGATACTATGGGTCTCCACATGTGTGATGTATTAACAAAAAAGGTAAGTACTCCAGCTTTGTAAAGGGAAAAAATCATGTCTTCAGCTTTGAACTTTGCCAAAACAGACAATTGTACGACACTTCCAAGCAATATTTCATATTCCTATTTCTTGCCTCAAATATCTGTGTGCTAAGTATACCTTTTTTTTATTCACATAGGGGAGAAAAGACTCGGAACATCTGAGGTCACCAGGGACCCCCAACCTCCTAAAGAAGGGGAAATCCAAAAACAACAACCAGAGGATGTGGAGGAAGGAGAGGTTTATGAAGTGGGTGAAATAGTGACCACAACAGGTTAGTGTCAGAGACCACAGCTTCAGGTAATAGATGGATGCCTGCATATTTATAATACATGTTATTTTTTTTTAGGTGACGTGGATGTTGTTGAAAAAGAAACACAAGTGCACAAGTCCTCATCGGGGAGATCATGGTGTGCAGTCGGGATTTACAGAAGATCAAGGAAGACATTAATGATGTTGAAAAAAGACTCAAAAATGTCATTGATGTTTTAGGCAGAATCGAAAAAAACACCAACATTTATCAAATTCTTTCTATTTTTCTAACTTTTCTCAAAAATTTTGAAAGCCAAATCTTGAAGATGCACATAGTGTGTGAACATGTGCTATCTGCCATCACTGGATATCAAGGTATGTGTTTTGGGGGTGCAACCCCCTCCTCGCAACTAAACTCTATGAGAGGAAGGGGTTGCACCCCCAAAACACGTCCATTGATCCCCCATGATGGGAGCTAGCACATGTTGACATTAGGCATGGGATCAGGAGGGAAATCCCCATTTTTACTGTCAATTTGTGTGTATCTTTAAAATTTGGCTTTCACATGGGTGACATCACCCCATCTGATGAAGGCAATATCAACACAGTTTGGACATACTAATGTCTGATATTGCCTTCACTTTGTCCAGGGTCCTGGGTTTAGTAACACTTTAAGTGTTTTTATCTTTCCAGTATGTGTTTGTTGCTTATAGCTAGGGATGGGCTCGGTGTTCGATTCAAACCCATGTTCGAATCGAACATCGGCCGTTCGTCCGCTCGTCGAGGGCAGAACTCTGAGGGCCGTTTGCATCAAATTCGTGTGATGCGAACGGTCCACAATGCACTGCACCAGTCGCAGTGCATTGCTGGCTGATGATTGCCAAGCATGCACTGTGACCCCGCATGCTTGGCCAATCATAGAGCCAGCGGCGAGGAGAGCAATAATTGGCCACAGGCAGGATGTCTGTGGCCAATTATAGCTCAGGGGGTTTAGTACATGCCCCACACTATATAAGGCCGCCGCGCCGGCGGGCTCGTGTAGTGTGTTCCGGCTTGAGGAACAGTGATAGTGTACTGTACATGTACACAGTGTATTTGAATCATTTCTTTGTGGGGAAATTCTAGGGAAAGAGGAAAAATAGGCAGGGATAGTGTATTCTTCTTAGCCTTTGCTTGTGGGGAAAGTGTAAGGATAGAGGAAAAATAGGCAGGGATAGTGTGTTCTTCTCAGTGCTGTTCTCTACCAATCCAGCCATTTGCAAGAGTTAGTGTGTGTGTGTGTGTGAGTATAGCACAGCAGTAGCACACTAAACCACCTTACCCTGTATCTGCCCTGTTCTCTACCAATCCAGCCATCTGCAGGAGTTAGTGTGTGTGTGTGTGTGTGTGTGCTGTGTGAGTATAGCACAACACACTAAACCACTTCACCCTGTATCTGCCCTTCTGCCCTGTTGTCATCTAAGGCAGCCATCTGCAGGAGTTAGTGTGTGTGTGTGTGTGTGCTGTGTGAGTATAGCACAGCACACTAAACCACCTCACCCTGTATCTGCCCTTCTTCAGGAGTTAGTGTGTGTGCTGTGTGACTCCAGCACAATATACACTACCCATTACAATGTCTGGAAGACCAACAAGGAGAGGCAGACAGTCACGAGCCAAGAAAACAGGGCAAGCAGGCTCTGTGTCTAGAGACAACAGTGCTGGTCGTGGACGCGGTGCATCGTCATCAGAACGTGGCCATGGGACACGCTTGTCCTCATTTTTGGCAGCTGGACATGTTGAGCCGCATCATGCCGAATGCTTGGTCGAGTGGATGAGCAAGCCCTCCTCATCCTCTCTCACCCAGGCTCAGGGTACTGGCAAAGCAGCTGCCAACGCGTACTCAATGTCATCAGGCACCCCTTCCCTAGACCCACCATGTCCTCCTGAGGAGTCCCCCGAACTGTTTGAGCACAGTGTTGGGTACATGCTCCAGGAGGATGCCCAGTGTTTTGAAGGCTCCGATGATGATACCCAGCTAGAGGAAGGCAGTAGCGTGAGCGCAGAGAGAGGGGATGCTCAAGGACAGCAATCTGGCAGTCATGTTCCACCAGCTGCAGCTTACTGCCAGGTTTGCTCCAGTAGTGAAGAGGGAGGGGATGAGGAGGTCACTGACGCCACGTGGGTGCCTGAACGGAGAGAGGAGGAGGATGAGGAGGAGGCGGCACATCTCCAACGAGGCAGGATGCCCTCCGGGGGCCAGCTTGAGGCCAGCACACCAACTGAATCACACCGCAGAGCTCCGCCTGTGCAGGGCGCTGCCTCTGCACGTTATTACAAAAGTTCTTTGGTGTGGGCCTTTTTTGAGACGAGTGCATCAGATCGCACCGCTGCTATTTGCAACATATGTCTCGAACGTATCTCGCGTGGCCAAAACATCAGCCGCTTGGGCACCACAAGCATGACCAGACATATGTTGACCTGTCATGCAGCTCGTTGGCAAGCGCACCTTAAAGACCCACACCAAAGAACAAAGCGGACCTCTCCTTGCTCCTCATCAGCTGGGATCTCCAACCCCACTATACCTTCAGTCCTCTCTGAAAGCTGCACTGAGAGGAATGAAGGTGTAGAATTAGGTGTGTCACAGCCAAGTACTTGCGGGCACTCTGCTCGCTGTACACCGACGTCCGATTGTACCAGGCAAATTTCCCTGCCCCAGCTGCTGGACCGTCGAATGAAGTTTACTCCCAGCCATCCACATGCCCAGCGGTTAAATGCTAGCTTGGATAAATTGCTAGCACTTCAACTGCTGCCTTTTCAGTTGGTAGACTCGGCCCCCTTCCGTGAGTTTGTTCAATGTGCTGTTCTTCAGTGACAGGTTCCCAAACGCCACTTTTTCTCACGGAAGGCGATTCCGGCTCTCTACCGGCATGTGGAAGGCAATGTCTTGGCCTCGCTGGACAGGGCGGTCAGCGGTAAGGTGCATATTACCGCTGACTCATGGTCCAGCAGGCATGGACAGGGACGTTACCTGTCTTTCACGGCCCATTGGGTCACTCTTTTGGCAGCTGGGAAGGATGCAGGACAAGGTGAAGTAGTGTTGGAGGTTGTTCCGCCACCACGCCTCCAAAATGCTACTACTGGTTGTGACACACCTCTCTCCTCCACCCACTCCTCTTCTTCTTCCTCCATGGCCTCTTCGAATGCTCTGTCCTCGGAACCAGCGGTGCTCCGTAGGCGTCCAAGGGGCTACGCAAGTACGCAGGCAAAAAGATGCCATGCCGTGCTTGCGCTGGTGTGTTTGGGGGACAGGAGCCACACTGGGGCAGAGGTTCTGTCAGCTCTGCAGGGGCAGGCCGAGAGGTGGTTGACGGCACGCCAGCTTAAGCCAGGAATGGTGGTTTCTGACAATGGCACCAACCTCCTCTCCACCCTGTGACAGGGACAGCTGACCCATGTGCCCTGTATGGCTCACGTCCTTAACCTGGTGGTGCAGCGGTTCTTGGGCAGGTACCCAGGCTTACAGGATGTCCTGAGGCAGGCCAGGAAAGTCTGTGTGCATTTCCACTGATCATATAATGTCAGTGCTCGGCTGGCTGAGCTGCAAAAGGAGTTGAACCTGCCCAAGAACCATCTTATATGTGACATGCCCACCAGGTGGAACTCAACGTTGGCCATGCTGCAGCGACTGCACATGCAGCAGAGGGCCATCAATGAGTACCTGTGCGACTATGGCACCAGGACAGGGTCAGGGGAGCTCAGATTTTTTTCCCCATGCCAGTGGAGCATGATCAGGGATGCATGCACTGTCCTGTCACCATTTGAGGAGGCCACGAGGATGGTGAGCAGTGACAGTGCATGCATCAGTGACACTTTACCTCTTGTCCACCTGTTGGAGCATACGCTGCATGGAATAATGGACAAAGCACTTGAAGCAGAACCGAGGCAGGAAGAGGAGGACTTCCTTGCCTCTCAAGGCCCCCTTTATCCAGACAGTGTTCCTTCTCTCCCACCCATCACACAGGAAGAGGATGAGGAGGAGGATTGTGTCAGCATGGAGGTGGAGCCTGGCACTCAGCATCAGCAGCAGCATTCTTTTAGGGATGATTTACAGTCCCAAGAAACCAGTGGACTTGTGCATGGCTGGGAGGAGGTGGCTGCGGATCATGTCGTCCTCAGTGACCCAGAAGACTCCGGACCGAATGCCTCAGCTAACCTACGTTGCATGGCCTCCCTGATCCTGCAAAGCCTGCGGAAGGATCCTCGTATTCTTCGGATCAAGGAGAGGGACCATTACTGGCTGGCCACTCTCCTTGATTCACGGTACAAGGGTAAGGTTGCGGACATTATCTTGCCGTCGCAGAGGGAGCAGAGGATGAGACATCTCCGGGAGGCCTTGCAGAAAGGTCTGTGCAATGCGTTCCCAGAGACTGGGAGGTTACAAACTCCTGGTCCTGGACGACGAGTTGCTGAGGCTTCGGTCAGTAGCAGAAGGAGCGGGGGGAAGGTGGACGTCTGACCGATGCGTTCAGACAATTTTTTAGTCCGCAGCCCCAAGGTATGATCGGTTCCAGCAACCATCGCCAGTGTCTGCTATACATGGCCCAGGAATACCTAGGGGCAAGGTCAGACTTGGACACCTTTCCCACCGAAAATCCTCTGGCTTACTGGGTCTTGAGGATGGATCACTGGCTAGAGCTTGCACAGTGTGCAATTGAGCTACTGGCCTGTCCTGCATCCAGTGTTCTTTCGGAATGCACATTCAGTGCTGCTGGAGGCTTTGTCACCGATCACAGGGTCCGCTTGTCCACCGACTCGGTTGATCGGCTGACCTTCATAAAGATGAATCAGTCTTGGATCCCCACCAGCTACCAGGCACCTGAAGCTGATATAACAGAATAATTTATTTTGAAATGTCACATTCCTTCAAGACTGCCTATGCTGATGCTGAGTGACTGTCCTGTTATGTTGACTGACTATCCTCTTCCTCCTCAATGATCCTGATGATAGCTTGGATAAACATTTTTGTTTCTGGGTGCCACCACCAGTGGCTAAGGCCCAATTTTTCAGCCCCTGTTTAACAGGGGCGTGTAATTACAATTTTTTATGCAATGCTTTGCAACAGGTCTGATTGCTGTGCTCCAAGTACAGTATCTGTGAGGGGTTGCAGTGTTGTGGCACCAGCACCAGTGCCTAAGGCCCAATCTTTCAGCCCCTGTTTAACAGGGGCGTGTAATTACAATTTTTTTATGCAATGCTTTGCAACAGGTCTGATTGCTGTGCTCCAAGTACAGTATCTGTGAGGGGTTGCAGTGTTGTGGCACCAGCACCAGTGCCTAAGGCACAATTTTTCAGCCCCTGTTTAACAGGGGCGTGTAATTACAATTTTTTATGCAATGCTTTGCAACAGGTCTCATTGCTCTGCTCCAGTATCTGTGAGGGGTTGCAGTGTTGTGGTACCAGCACCAGTGCCTAAGGCACAATTTTTCAGCCCCTGTTTAACAGGGGCATGTAATTACACATCTTGATCTAATAATTCACAGCAGGGCCCATTCCTGCGTCCACCAAGAGTAACTGTGAGGGCTTACAGTCTTGTGGCAACACCGTCCACCACCACCACCAAAGGCCCAATTTTTCAGCCCCTGTTTAACAGGGGCGTGTAATTACAATTTTTTATGCAATGCTTTGCAACAGGTCTGATTGCTGTGCTCCAAGTACAGTATCTGTGAGGGGTTGCAGTGTTGTGGCACCAGCACCAGTGCCTAAGGCCCAATCTTTCAGCCCCTGTTTAACAGGGGCGTGTAATTACAATTTTTTTATGCAATGCTTTGCAACAGGTCTGATTGCTGTGCTCCAAGTACAGTATCTGTGAGGGGTTGCAGTGTTGTGGAACCAGCACCAGTGCCTAAGGCACAATTTTTAAGCCCCTGTTTAACAGGGGCGTGTAATTACAATTTTTTATGCAATGCTTTGCAACAGGTCTCATTGCTGTGCTCCAAGTACAGTATCTGTGAGGGGTTGCAGTGTTGTGGCACCAGCACCAGTGCCTAAGGCACAATTTTTCAGCCCCTGTTTAACAGGGGCGTGTAATTAAAATTTTTTATGCAATGCTTTGCAACAGGTCTCATTGCTCTGCTCCAGTATCTGTGAGGGGTTGCAGTGTTGTGGTACCAGCACCAGTGCCTAAGGCACAATTTTTCAGCCCCTGTTTAACAGGGGCATGTAATTACACATCTTGATCTAATAATTCACAGCAGGGCCCATTCCTGCGCCCACCAAGAGTAACTGTGAGGGCTTACAGTCTTGTGGCAACACCGTCCACCACCACCACCAAAGGCCCAATATTTCAGCCCCTGTTTAACAGGGGCGTGTAATTACAAATCTTGATCTAATAATTCACAGCAGGGCCCATTCCTGCACCCACCAAGAGTAACTGTGAGGGCTTACAGTGTTGTGGCAACACTGTCCACCACCACCACCAAAGGCCCAATTTTTCTGCCCCTGTTCAACAGGTGCATGCAATTACAATTCTTGATCTAATAATTCACAGCAGGGCCCATTCCTGTGCCCACCAAGAGTAACTGTGAGGGCTTACAGTGTTGTGGCAACACCGTCCACCACCACCACCACCACCAAAGGCCCAATTTTTCCTAAAACTGTTCAACAATGGCATGTAATTACAATTCCTGATATAATAGTTCACAGCAGGGCGTTTCAGTGCCCACCAAGAGTAGCTGTGAGGGCTTCCAGTGTTGTGGCAACACCAACATCTAATGGGGCAAATTTCTGCAGAGTATATATGGCAGGCCCCTACTTTCAAACATCCAACTTAGAAACGACTCCTACTTGCAAACGGAAGGAGAAAACAGGAAGTGAGAGGAAATCTACCCCTAGGAAGGGGAATTATATCCTGTTAGATTTAATTTGGAAAAAAGGTATCTCCTCTCTACTGATGCTATATCACCAATCCTTGTTTCAATAAAAACCCCACTTTTCCAAAAACATTTGTCATTGGGACGGAAAGTGAGGTGAAATGTTCTGAACAGGTGCACAGACAGCAAAACAAATGTTACAGGGGTGAAAACCCTTCCCTATGTTCTCCAAAAAGCTTAAAAATTTATTTTTTTTGGATGGAGCTACACTTAAAAATTTACCTGTTCAAAATTACAAACAGATTCTACTTAAGAACAAACCTACAGTCCCTTTCTTGTTTGCACCGCCTGTATACTGCTGTTCAGAGTATATAGGGTTGTAGGTATAGGGTTTTATTTTGGGTGCGGGTTCCCCTTAATATCCATACAAGACCCAAAGGGGCTGGTAATGGGCTGGGGTGGTGTGATGGGGTAGCCAAGCCATTTTTCTCAAATATTTTCATCCATGTTGCCAGGACAAGACATGACATTAAAGCCGCAAGCAGTTTTAAATGGCTTCTTTTTTTCCTTTACAAATGTCATTTTTTGCAGGGACAGTTCTAAACACGGGAAACACATGCCACTTCACAGGCATACCTTAGACACCCCCCAGGTACCATATTTAAAGGAATATTTCACTTTTTTTTTCACTTTATGCATCATTAAAATGACTGCTCCCGAAAAAACGTCCGTTTTTAAAACTTCTTTTTGCATTGATACATGTCCCCTGGGGCAGGACCCGGGTCCCCAAACCTGTTTTATGACATTAACATGCATATTGGCCGTTATAATTAGCACTTTAGATTTCGAACGTTCGCGTCCATTGTAACTAATAGGGTTCTAACATTCGCGCAAACTTTTGGTCCGTTCGCAGGTTCTGGTGCGAACCGAACATGGGGGTGTTCTACTACTTATAGCCAACATTAAATGAAATTATGTTATGGTCACTGCTACCCAGATGTTCTTTCATATGAACATTAGTAATACGTTCTGCATGGTTTGAGATTCCTAGGTCCAGCAGAGCATCATTCCTAATCGGGGGCCTCTATGAACTGTACCATAAAATTGTCTTGTAATAGGTTTATAAATGTTTGCCCTTTTAGTTAAAATCCCCCTTTATTATCACTGTCCCCGCTTTGCAGCCCTTTCTATCTATGCAAGGAGCTGAGTCTCCACCCCCTCATTAACAATGAATGGTCTATAACAAACTCCAATGATAACCTTTGTAGTTCGCACACCCATGTGCAGTTCCACCCATAATGCCTCAGCCTCATCACACTCTCCATCAACTAGGTCCTCATTCACACTCACTTTGAGATCACTTCTTACATAGAGCCAGACACCACCACCCTTCCTCTTTACCCTATCTCTCTGAAAGAGAGCATAGCCAGGAATATTAATGGCCCAGTGATGTGAAGAATGAAGCCAAGATTCAGCAATACCACTAAAACCATACTTCTCTTTGTGCACCAAAGCTTCCAACTTCCTGTTTTGCTTGGCAGACTTCTGGCATTGATGAAAAAACATTTTAATTCATTGTCACATTTTGTACATGTATTTTGCATATATATTTTTTTTATTTTAATACAAATAGTACCATTACCAATGGTTGTTTGTAACATGGGAACCTTCTTATCATCTGCCATAGCCCTCTACATGGACATAGTAGATGGACATACCTCTACATATTTACACATATTGCCTTATACAGCAAACTGCCTTTATTTATGTAAAAAAAGGTGATTGGTTGCTCTGTGTTACTGCACTTTGGATACATTAGCTTTTGCATTGCTTTACTATGTTATCCTGGTATAGGTCTGGTATTGGCTAATGTGCAAAGTGCAATAACCCCAAGCAACCAATCAGTAGTTTACTCCTAACTCAACTGATTTGAATCATCTGGAATTCGACTGGCTGTTCTGGGATACTGCCCTTTACACATCCTCGTTACTTCTTGCATGTTCCCTGATTAAGAATAGTCCTAAAAATGTTCAAAGTAGCTAAAGAAATTTTAAGGAAAAGCCTTTGATGGTTAGCTGTAGTGTAACTAATTGTGAGCCTTCGAGGCACAAAGCTCCTTTTCATCTGAATCTACCAGGATGAAGGGTCCTTGTGCCTTAAAAGCTTGCAGCGATGTTCAGTACAGTTAGCTATTAAAATGATCACCTAAAATGACTTTTGCTATTTTGAACTAGAAAAATAAAATCCATTCTGTTTGAACCATTATGTAGCCAACTCAAGGCCATATTTCATCCTGAAAAATGGTCATGACCTCATGCTATTAAATTCATTTGTATTAATTTAGATATGCAGAACATATTGTCTGTTTGCAGCACTAAAAATAAACACATCCTGACAAAATAGTCAGTGGTGAAGACACAGTTAATGAACATGACTGCCACTTAAAATGAGGCAGGTGTGATTGGACTTCTAGAAAATGTTCAAATCATAATTTTTAATTAAATCAAACTGTCCTTTTTACAGCATTTCATAGTTGTAGGGATATTTTCAAATTTTTATGGAGGCACATTTTAACTGGATGATAATTCGGTCTGTCATAATGAAAAATACTTATTTTTTTACTTTTCTTCTGCTGCTGTAAATGTCAACATTTCTACCCCTAATTAAAGTCAATGTCAATGCTATCAGCATAGGAAATGCCCATTAATGTTTTTTAACATTTGGTTCACATTGACTTCAATGGGGACTGAATTTGACACCAAACTTGTTTATTGTTCTCTGAACCGGAACCCACCTCGTACCAAACTCAGGTTTGTTTCGACAATCCCTAGGCTACAAACAAGCCCTGTGAACAAGGAAGATATCACAGATTCTTCAAGAAGTGCACTTTACTTTTCACAGTTGGCTGTCTCTTTTGGCCATAGCAATTTTTACATTTCAGGTATGGAGCTACTGATTTGACAATAGCCTGAACATTTCATATGGTACTTTTATGACTGATAAGTATATGTTTTTAGTTTTTTTAAACACATTTTCTTTATTTGGTTATCTTTATTCTCTTTAATCCAGCCTTCACTGTGGGTCTTACCCCACAACTCTTTACTTAGTGGACTAACAAAGATCTCTTGCTTATAACTGATTTTAGTAATACCAGGACATCTTTTTGAGACATGTAATGTTGGAAAAATATAATATACCACTGTGGAGACTTATCACTACACCCAGATAACACATTTCCTAAAAACTCTGGAACAGATTTGCCTACTATGACTATGATGCCAATGGAGTATCCATGGTGCTGTGAACAAAGTTTATCGCCGAAACTAGTCTGCTGCTGACTGTACTCACTGTGAAGGCTTGAAAATAAATACGCTTGAAGTTATGGAGTTGCCGGCTGCTTTTATTCGATGACCGTTTGTCTATTGGTGTGTGGGAGGACACCTCAGCTTGGACACCCTGACTGCAAACTTCCAAAGTAAGACATTGTTTCCCACTGTTCTGAGCCTTACAATCTTTGATCAAATCACAATGGAGTATCTATGTAAGAATGTCAACAACATATCTGGTCACATCTCGATAATATACATCTTGCTCAATTTGAAATCTGATAAATTAGAATACATGGCTAGATGGGAAAGAGATTTGGGTGAGACCTTAGCGAATGGAAGAAAAATGGCCCTAAACACCTCCAAGTCCCACATAAATATTTCAATAATTGAAGAAAATTACAAAGTGCTTTTAGGGTGGTAAATGGTACCCATGAGAATAACCTTTTATGTCTTATGTGCCTCCCCTAATTGTTTCAGGGGATGCAGGCAGGAGAGATCGAAAATATCATATATGTTGCACCTGTTCTTTCACAATCATTTTCTGACCCTTATTGTTCTTAAGGTATTTGTTAGAGCAACTATATCTTTGGCAATATGTGCAACTTGGCTGACGATTACCAAGGCATACAGGTGCCTTATTGCAAATAATGCCAATTCACGAATGCATTACGGATTTACTTTTCTACTTTTTATGTTTATGTTGCCAATAATGACTAATATAATATATACAAGTCCAGACAAAGAAGCCTTTGCACTTTTTTGTGGTTAATATATACCAGTGGACTCCAAACTGTGGCCCGGGGGCCAGATGCGGCTCTTTGCTTGCTTTTATCTGGCTCTTTGGGCACTATTGGTGGGGGGTACAGAGATGTGCTGGGGGTACAAGGTGCACAGCGGAGACCAGCCTGGTACAGGGGAACCTCTGGAAGGGGGCTGACTGTCTGGGGACCCTTCTGTAAGGGGGGCTCTTTGGGGACCCTTATATAAGGAAGGTTCTCTGGGGACCCTGATGTAATGAGGGGCCCTCTGGGGACCCTGATTTAAGGGGGAGTCTCTGGGGACCCTGATGTAAGGAAGGCTCTCTGGGGACCCTGATGTAAGGGGGGCTCTCTGGGGACCCTGATGTAAGGAAGGCTCTCTGGGGACCCTAATGTGAGGGCATCTCTCTGGGGACCCTGATGTAAAGAAGGGGCTCTCTGGGGACCCTGATGTAAGGGGGCTCTCTGGGCACCCTGATGTAAGTGGGGGCCCTTTGGGGGTCCTGATGTAAGGGGACTCTCTGGAGACCCTGATGTAAGGGGGCTCTATGGGGACCCTGAAGTAAGGGGGGCTCTCTGGGGACCCTGGTGTAAAGAAGGCTCTCTGGGGACCCTGATGTAAAGCGGGGCTCTCTGGGGACCCTGAAGTAAGGAGGGGCTCTCTGGGGACCCTGAAGTAAGGGGAGGCTCTCTGGGGACCCTGAAGTAAGGGGGGCTCTCTGGGGACCCTGATGTAAGGAAGGGGGTCTCTGGGGACCATGATGTAAGGAAGGGGCTCTCTGGGGACCCTGATGTAAGGAAGGGGCTCTCTGGGGACCCTGATGTAAGAGGGGGGCTCTCTGGGGACCCTGATGCAAAGGCAGGCTCTCCGGGGACCCAGATGTAAGGGGGAGCTCTCTGGGGATCCTGATCTAAGGTGGTGCTCTCTGAGGACCCTGATGTAAGGGGGAGCTCTCTGGGGACCCTGATGAAAGGAGGGGCTCTCTGAGGACCCTGATGTATGGGGGGGCTCTCTGGGGACCTTGTTGTAAGGGGGATCCGCACTATGTAACAATATTTATATATATATATATATATATATATATATATATATATACACACATATGTATATTATATACATGTTTATGCCCGCCCAATCGTATGACTTTCTTTACTTCGCTACTATGGGCTCTAGCCTAGATCTTTTGTAGACCCACAATGCCCCTGATGGGGGCCCTTCGTGGTTTCTTGCACCGGGGACCTGAAGATTCTCTGACCAACACTATTCTTCCTACTGACACAAATTATGGGGTACTATTCCTCCCACTACCAATGATTGGGTACTATTCCTCACACTGACATCAATGATGAGGCACTATTCTTCTCACTGACACCAATGATGGGGTACTATTCCTCCCACTGACACCAACATCTGGTCCACCTAAAGTCTGAAACAGTAAACTGGCCCTTTGTTTTGAAAGTTTGGAGACCCCTGATGTATAGCATGGAAAATAATAAATATTATTGGAAAGAAAAAACTACAAATATAAAATATTTTTTTTTCTAGTTTGACTAATGATTTTTTTTAAACATCTAGCATTACTTTAAACAAAAAATGCCAGTTTCATTCTTTTATTTGTCCGATTTTTCACTACACTATAATTATTTTTTGGACAATGCATATTGAAGTTAGTCACACATTAAAACGTGTTTTTTGCATGTGTTTTTATTTTTCATACTAGAAAACATTAGCAGCTAAAATTAACAAGAAGCTTTGGTAAAAGTAAATGAATAAATTAAATAAATAGATTAGTTTAGGACAGAGTAGAGATGAAGGTGTTATTCAGAAGAGTTTAAATAGAAAAAAAAATCATATTTTGCAGGGTTCTGTGGCTAAGATGACAGAAAACATGCCAAAAATTATCTGGCTTTTCATCTATATAACAGCTCTGGTTCAACTTTTATATTTCAATGTTTACTATAGCTTGCTGATGCAGTGATCATTAAGCAATGGCTCCTGTAAGTGGCTTTTGTAGACTGGGACCTTACACTGACTGCAGATTCCAGCAGGGTCATGCATAGGAGTTCATAGTTTGAAAGGAGGGTGTACTAGGTATGCCTTGTAGCTTTAAAGTGCCCATAAGATCTAGCCCTATAAAGTAAAAAGTAAATACTTATCTCTCCTGCCAGCTGTGTCAATGAATTCTGTTGCTTTCAAGAGAAATCTGGGGGTGTCAATCTGCTGGTACAACTCTGCGCTTAGTGATTCCTTCTGACAACCCCAATGGAGTAGCATTTGGTGGTAAAGGCAGCATGAGAGGTAAAAATGTATGCAGGTTTAGATGAGGACACAGGAGAAGTGTGCGCCCATGCCCCTAGAGGCCGACAGAGGTATTTCCCTAAACACATGAAGTGGATTTAAGGCGGTCGACTGTCGATGAAATGACAACGCTTCTTGCTTGTTTAAACATTTAGTATTAGAGCTTTCTTCATGCTTAACTCATTTTATAATTCGGCTGAACACCTTTCAGATACCTAATCACACTGAACAACATTCCTGAGCCTGAGACTCATAGCGTGCATCAGACTCTACCAGCCAGTACCTGTAATCTCACTCAAAAACATAGTTGGACACATTTAACCTTTTAACCTCCTATTATTTAATACATTCTCTTCAAATCTTCTTCTTAGCATTACTCTGTGTGCTCCAGGAAGCCCAGTACTGTGCTGTATTCCCTGAAGCCTCTCTTCCCTTCTTCAGTGAGCTCCAGGCCAGGTCCCTAGGATGCCCCGTACCACAACCAGACTTAATATTGGGGGTGCCAACAGCTAGTGAAGCACATTGGCTCCTTTGTTACTGGGGACTTCTATCACCCCGACAAGTCACCACACTTCCTGGCTGGCTGCTATATTTATTAGACATGTCTCTTGAAAGAAGCAGTTTAACTATGGCAGAATATAGCAGACAAGTATGCTGAACCCATAAGGGAAAGCCTGCTCTAGATTTTTAAGCTTCAGACAACAATGCTGGAACAGGAGTCCAAAAGCTCCAGTAATGCTGCCCAAATGTCAGTGCTTCAAAATCTCTCTATCATGATTAGATGTTTAATAGTGACCAACGGGTGATACAAAAGAGTGCATGTATGATGAAAACTAAAGAAGTATTTTAACAGGACTGTTATTGCTAGAACGTACTTTCTTTATTCAAGATCCTTAATACTGTATCATTAAAAAGAGGAAAGCATCTAGTGCATAGGCGTGTGCAGGGGGCGTGCCAGGGGCACACCCTAATCACTATGTGCATTGCCAATTCCCCCTGCTTCCCAGGCTCCTCCCCCCCCCCCACATGTACAAAAAAATCAGGATGGTTGCACATCCAACGAGGATAACTGAAAATGACTTTTATTAAAACTCGATGAATTAAAGCAACACAGGAGTGTACAGGGGAGGTGCGGTTAACGCATTGCACACTGCCAGAAGCGCTTTGTTAAAACCGTTTGCCAACTTTTAACCTGCCTTCCCTGTACGCTCCTGTGTTACTTTAATTCTTTGTGTTTCAATAAAAATTATGAGCCATCCTGATTTTTTATACATGAATCTATGACAGTCATGACTAGGTTAGCAACCCATAGGATTGGAGTGACCCACCTAGAGCAGCGGTATTACTGTGCTTTCCCCCACTTGTTGGCCCCCCACCCTGCAGTGCTGTTCTGTCTTGTCTCATCTTCCCCAGCTGTTTCAGAATGAGAGCGGGGGAAGGGACTAGTAAATTACTAATAATAAGTTCCTTTTCTAAATGAACACAGTGAACACACTCACTCACTGTGTCCATTCATAACTGAAGTATAGTAAACTGGGTCTGTTATGCTTCAGTTTGTGAATGAACAGGAAACCACTCAACACTGAGCACTTCCCATTCACTCACTGTCTAGTGCAGCTGAAGCTACAGAGAAAGTCATGTGTGTTTGAAAAAACAAATTGTTCCCCCGGCTCTACTGCTAATGTGGAAGACCATGAACTGTGATCCGGTGCTCTAGCCAGGGCATTCTGGTACTATAGGTAAAATTCTTGAATCAGGAAGGCTGGCAACTCGGATGCTCTTAAATAAAAGTACTTTACTTGTTACATGAGTACACAGGTACAGGCTATATTCTGACACGTTTTTGCTATGGAGCCTTAATCAAAGCATCAACATATAGCCTGTACCTGTATACCCATGTAACAAATAAAATACTTTTATTTAAGAACATCTGAGTTACCAGCCTTCCTGAATTCAAGAATTTTACCCATCCGTGTTTGAGCTTTGGTGTGCACACCCAAATGCAATAGGCTGCGTGCACCTATGCTCTAGTGGATGCTGTAAAACCCTAACTCAGAACACTCATGTGTAAAGGCAAGACCCATAAACAGTATCTGAAAAGACGTGAAAAAAATATGCATCAGAGACCATTTCCTTTTCTGAAAAATCGAGCTAGTCATTATTTAAGTTTATTGCATTCTCTTCCTGTGTTGTGACATATGTTGGTATCAAAGCCTGAAGGGAGCAGTTATACATAGTGAACCTTCAGGAACTGCTTGGTGATGCTGTTTGATGCTGGATTACCTGTTTGGTAATGGTCTCAGGCTGATCATAGATGAGCAGATATTTCCAGAGAAGGATGAGTAGGAAGCCTTTGCTGCTATCTTCACCTGAAGCTTGGAGCTGTTCACAGAAGATATGTCTGACGGTATCCTCATCCATATAGTTGGGTTAAAGATTAGTCTTGCATGCAAGGAGGTTTTCCAGAAAATTAAAAAATCTCCCTTTGTGATAATGAGCACCTTAGACCTCAAAATGGTCTCATAAATGTTGAGTAGCACATTACCAATCTCAGCACACATTGCTGTAACCTTAATCTTAATCTCTGAATTTTTTGAAGACTCTTATCATTGATGGCTGCCAGCTGGTCTGAAAGACAGCAGATGTATATCATCATTATTGCTGCTGCCACTGATAGGGAAGTCCTGTCTCTACGAGTTTGCCGCCAACCCGATCTGATCTCACCTCACAAAAAGGTAAGTGTGAAATTTACACATATACCGGTATGCAAAGGCTATGTCAGGGGGTTGGTGGCAGGAATGGAAGTGCATATGAAAATAAATGTGCAAGGGATTAGACAAAACGGTGGTGAAAGGTTGACTTTGGAACTTTTTCTAGGTGCTACAAGCCCTTATGAGTGTTGGCTCTGCCTCTAACTAAGCATCACTTATTGAGTAACTGCCCTTTTAAAAAGAGCTGATTAAAGAAAGCTGTAACATAATCATAGAAACAAACATAATTATAGAAACTATTATATCCCAAAAGTTCTTTAAAGAAACAACATGAAGGGTGAATATGAGAGGAAGAAATGTCTTTCCACCTGAGAATCAGGTCACTAATGCATTGGGTTAACTAAATAAATAATTTAAAATTACTGTAAAACAAATTTACAAGTGAAATGTCAGCTTTTCACATATCTTCTCCTGGCTGTTCTTTCATATTTTCCCATTAAAGGTAAAAGTAAATTTTCTGTATACCATTTGCAGAGTAGCACACATTATTAACCTAATAATATGCTGGAAGGGTGGCGGATAAAATACATCATGGCATTAAGCGTACCAAAGGAAGCATGCAAATCATCTTATAATGAGCTTATTTCACTGGAAACGAGGCTCTGCAGTCATTTATTTCCCAGAGACTTTTTATATAACACACAAACAGAGTGCATAGATCACTAATTTGGTTGTTTATGCAGAATTTTTTATTAGTTTATTGCAGGTTTATTGCAGCTTGAACATGTATAGATCTTTTCTTCTAATTTCTAGATGTGCTGATAATTAGCTGTTAGCAAAGTGAAAGTTAAATAGCTAATTAATTTGTTTTGGCCAGTTGTACGAAGTGTCAGGTCTTACAATCTGTATTTTTTCTCAGTCTAAAATACAAATATGTATGACATATTATATGACACATCATAAACAACAGTGTCCCTGCCTTATTCTGTAGGGGGGGGCAGAGGTTAGATCGACTCTACTTTCCATATCTAAACTCTATTTTTAACCCTTGGATCGTTGATCTCGAGGCAGGTCTAGTTGTGCAAAATTATTAAATTCTGTTTAACCAATTCATAAACAATATAGAGGTTGGAATAAATAGTTCGTTCTTAGTGTTTGCTGATGATACAAAGCTAAGCAGGGCAATAACTTCATAACAGGATATAGCAACTTTACAAGAAGTCCCATTCAAATAGAGGGGTGGGTAGCTTTATGGCAGAAGGCAACCTGTATCTATTATATGTAAAAGCCATTGTATAGGCTTTATATATATATATATATATATATATATATATATATATATATATATATATATAATGTTAAGAATAGGAATCCTGGGGTAACCATGAGTCCCAAAACTTAGGGTTAACTCATGATAAATTCTTTTTTTTTAAATTCAGTAATCTTTTTATTTATTTTCTTTGCACACATATATACAAAATAAACATTCCAGATACACACTTTGGATACATTCTTTCCAGATACAGCTATTCAACACCCCCAATTTTTTTTTTAAATAAATTAATTATAAACAACTTTTCCTCCCATAACCCCGCCCCCCAACCCCCTCTCCACCCCCCCCACCCCTCATCCCCTCATAGCCAACATCAGCCATGGTCCAATACCTCCCTCCAACTCTTCCAAATGGCTTCCAACTTCCCTTGATTGTTTCTATGTAAATAAATATATTTCTCCTTAACCATGGTTTCTCTTATTTGTGTCCTCCATTCCTCCACCGTTGGCGGATATTTAGAAACCCATTTCTGAGCTATCATTTTCCAAGCCTGAAACAGGTATCTCGCTATTGTAGTATAAGTATTATCTAATATACTGGGTTCTTTTACTATATTTAACAAACATAGTTTAGGATCCAATACTAAGTTTATACCCAATATATTATTTATATTTTTAATTATATCCCACCAATAACGATAGAGTTTGGGGAACCTCCATAGCATATGTATTAAGTTGGCCAGTGTACCTTTACATCGTGGGCATAGGGGGGATCCCTTGCATTTCCATTTAAACATTTTTTTCTGGAGTGTAGTATGACATATGTATAATAAACATTTGTGTTAACTTTTGGGTCGGGGACAATGAAACCTATAATATTGCTGAGAGAGCTTCCTCCCACTGTGTGTCTGATAGGGGGCCTAAATTACGTTCCCATTGTATCCTAGCTGGCAGCATAATCTTATCATTAATTTTACTACTCAGTATCTGATAAATTTTAGATATTATGGCTTTTTTTTCCCCGTCCTGTTTAACCACTTTCAGACCGGACCATTCTGCTGGCTTAAGACCAGACCACTTTTTGCGATTCGGCACTGCGTCGCTTTAACTGACAATTGTGCATTCGTACGACGTGGCTCCCAAACAAAATTTACGTACTTTTTTTCCCCAAAAAAGAGCTTTCTTTCGGGGGTATTTGATCACCTCTGCGGTTTTTATTTTTTGTGTCATTAAACAAAAAAAGAGCGACAATTTTGAAAAAAACGCATTATTTTTTACTTTTTGCTATAATAAATATCCCCAAAAATATATAAAAAAAACTTTTTTTCCCCCAGATTAGGCTGATACGTATTCTTCTACAAATTTTTGGTAAAAAAATCGCAATAAGCGATTATTGATTGGTTTGCGCAAAAGTTATGTTTACAAAATAGGGGATAGTTTTAGGCCATTTTTATTAATAATTTTGTTTTTTACTAGTAATGGTGGCGATCAGCGATTTTTATTGTGACTGCGACATTATGGTGGACACATCGGACATTTTTGACACATTTTTGGGACCATTGTCATTTATAAAGCAATCAGTGCTATACAAATGCACTGATTCCTGTGTAAATGACACTGGCAGTGAAAGGGTTAACCAGGGGTGGCAGTGTAGGTGTTAAGTGTGTCCTAGGGACATGTTACTAACTGTGGGGAGCGTGGCTGTGTTTTAGTGATCACTGATCTTTGCTTCAATCACAGTGAGCAGAGATCAGTGTCACTTGTTGCTAGGCAGAACGGGGAGATGCTGTTTACTTCCGCATCTCCCCGTTCGGCCTCCCCGTGAGACGATCGCGGGTGTCCCCGCGGCAATCGAGTCCGCGCGGACCCACGACCAGAACTCACGGGGGTCCCGGCCGGGGGGCGCACGCGATGGCATGGCGGCATTTTTAAAGGGACGTACCTGTACGCCCTTATGCCTGCCTGTGCCATTCTGCCGACGTACATCTGTGTGCGCCGGTCGGGAAGCGGTTAAGTAATACTATAATTTTGGAGTTATTACATTTAAATTCCGATATACGTGACTGAACCTGTATGGGGTGTCTAAATTGCAGGTACTGGAAAAACCTTTGTCTTGGTATCTCAAATTCCTCAGACAGTTGGGCAAAAGATTTTATGTTATCATTCAAAAATAATTGCTCCACATACCTGAGGCCTCTGGTCTGCTAAAGCTCAAACCCAATTAATTTCTGTAATTCTGCATAATTTTAGTTATTCCAAATTGGAGTAAGTGAAGTATAGCCTGCAATGTTCATAATCTGTTTCATTTCCTGACAAACTTTAGCAAATAGCTTACCTGACTGGAATTTTGTATTACTTTTTGTCTCCAGTGTGGACAGCAATGTATATCCACTACACAGCGGAAAGAGTAGTCTCTGTATAGGGTCATCTTCTCTAATCACTGACCACCCAAAAAATTGTTGTATCTGCAAGGCCAAAAAATTATTCTTTGGGTGAGGTATGCCGAGTCCCCCCTGACTTTTGGGTAACATTAAAGTTGTTCGTTTTATGCAGGATTGTTTTTTCCTCCAAATGAGGTCCCGAAACAGAGATTCTATCCTACGGAACCAAAACATTGCTATCCACACTGGAGAATTATGAAAAACATACAGTAGTTTTGGGGCCCAAATCATTTTTACCAGATTGGCTCTTCCTATCATTGTTAATGGTAGTGTACACTAAAGCCTCATACACACGATCGGACCGTGGACCAACTTTCCTGTGGATTTTTGTCCAAAGGGCGTTGGCCCCAAGTTGGTATTGCATACACACGGCAGGACTTTTTTCAGCCAACTTTCACCAAATCACTTGGTTTTTCTGCTCTTTACCGCCACCTTTGGTCAACTTCTGTATTGTTGTCTGATCCTTTGCATTGGTTCTGCATTGGTTTGTACAAAAGTCCGTTGGTTTTGTGTACACACGGTCGGACTTTGGTCCATCGGACTTTTGTTGGCAGAAAGTTAGTCCGTTCGCACAGCCAACAAAAGTCTGATGAAACCTGGAAAAAGTTGGTCTGATGGAGCGTACACACGGTCGGATGTTGGTCCAAAACAGCTAATTTGCATGTTGGTTGTCAAAAAGTCCGATCGTGTGTATGGGCCTTAACTCTGACATTTATCTTTAAACTTGGATAATAGTGGTTTAAGGTTCAAGCCTATATAATCACCTACGTTTCGAGTTACCTCAATTCCCAGGTACTTAATTTTATGATTTATTTTCATTTGTTTAGCATAATCTGGTAAAGTGATAACCTCGTTGTGTTTGGGCATTAAGACTGATTTATCCCAGTTAATGCGAAATCCTGAGATTTGTCCAAATGTACGTACAAGGATCATCAGTTCCTCTAAGGATTTTGTAGGATCATTTAGAAAAATAAGAGCATCATCTTCATATAACGCTATTTTATCGCCTCTCCCTGCACGCTAAAATCCTTCTATCCCCTCTGACTGCAACAGCCAGTGGTTCAATTGCTAACGCAAACATAATTGGGGACAGGGGGAAAGCCTGTGACATACTACCATTGATCCTCAACCTTGCTTTCGGCTCTTTGTATAATAATTTTAACCAGGTTATAAAGCCTGATCCTATAACGAATGCAGTTAATACCATCCATAAATATTCCCATTCGACCATATCGAATGACTTTTGAGCATCTAATGATAGGATGGCGCCGACTCCCCCGTCGTCCCGTGGCATCTGCAAATTCAGAAACAATCTACGAATATTTACAGCAGCTGTTCTAGCGGGAATAAACCCTGTTTGATCTTCATGTATTAAACTATTGATGAATCTCGAAAGCCTATTAGCCAACACTCTTGCTAATATCTTGATATCAGATGTAAGGAGAGAAATGGGGCGGTAGGAATCTGGTTTTAATGGGTTCTTGCCAGGTTTTAAAATTACAATTATTATAGTTTCCATCATAGATTTAGGAAGTTCCTGTGTGACATATGCTTCATTTAATACTACCAGAAGTTCTGGGAGCAGAATTTGGCCATATATCTTATATATCTCCACAGGAAGACCGTCCATCCCTGGCTCTTTATTATTTTGAACTTGCCTTACAGCTTCTTCCAACTCAATCAAAGTTATTGGGTTATCTAAAACTTCACTTTCTGTTGGAGTTCATTTCATTATAGATAATTTAGCCAATAATTCTACCGTTTTCCCCTTATATTAGTTATTTCAGATCTGTGCAACTGTGAATAAAAGTCGACAAATATTCCCTGGATACTCTTGGTATCATACATATAACAATGCCTTTTTTACCTTCAATGGCAGCTATATTAGGGGTACCTTCCTGATTACGTGCTATCATCGCCAACATATGTCCCACTTGTTCCCCATTTTATAGTGTTTCTGACTCTGCATAAATCTACTATTCTCTGCCTTAATTGTTACCAAATTTCTATAGATCTTCTGGGCTTCCTGCCATACTATACGTTTCTCTTCTATGGGATCTAATATAAATTCTTGTTCTGTTTGCTTAACTTTTTTAATTGCCGTTTCCTACCTTAATCTAGTTACTGCTTTAATTTTTGATATTTTGTTAATAATTATCCCTCTTAAATATGCTTTCATTGCATCCCAAATTATTAATACTGAGGTTGACCCCTTGTTGTCTTCAAAGAAGGCCAGAAGTACTAATTCCAATTGGGTCTTCTCTCTAATCAGGGACAGCCAATGTGGATTTACTTTTCACATTGGTCGAAACAATTGTTTCTTCCATTCCAATGACAGGGTCAGCGGAGAGTGATCAGAGAGTCCCCTTGCTTCATACTGTACCGATTTTACCCAGGGAAGAACATTTCTATTACCCAAAGCCATATCGATCCTTGATAATGACCTATATATCTGGAGCCCTTAGTCTCCATATATCCATTAATCCCACTTCATGTAACTGACAGGCCAATCTGGTTAAGCCAATGGTCCCGCCCACCAATGGTCCCTTCCCATTACTCCTTTTATTTTGCCTATCCATCTCTTCATTTAATATATTATTAAAGTCCCCAATTATTAATGTTGGAACATCCGACCATTGTAACATTTTTTTCAAACACCTTTTTAAGTACATCATCCTTATATGGAGGAGGGATATACACATTCGCCAAAAAAAAATCTTTAATACATTGATTACAGGAGAATCTAATAGAGCCGGAAATCAAGATACTAACTCCACGAGAATAAGTGGTGTACGTAGAATGAAATTCATATTTATATTTAAATGCTCTAAACATATTATCATCCTCTTTCCCCATATGTGTCTCCTGTAAGCATAGTATTGATTATAAAATTCTATTAATTCCTTTACCGCCAGTCTTTTTTTTCTTTCTCCCATTCCTGTAACGTTCCATGACATCATATTAATTTTACTTATCTGTGACCTGATAATTTCTAAGAAAGAACAATGCTCAAACCATTAAATACAACCAATAAACACATTTTTCTAATATTCTTGTAACTACAGAGTATATGACATAAAGTCTATTTCCTGACACAATGATATTTTTTGTATTCACCAAACCCTGTCTAGTATAACGTGTTGATTCTCAACAGAACTCACAGAGAGCAGTAGAGCTATGGACTCAGGCAGGGATTGTTAACTGAATGTATTAGAGTCAAAAGAATTACTGGGATGAGATCTGTGTGTGGCGGCCTAGCTTGTTTACTAGATGTTTTTATTGCTAGCTGTGTCCCCGCTGGAAAGATTTACCCTCTCAATCTGAACTGATGATGGCAAATTAAAAACCTTACTGCTATTACTAGAACTAGAGGTGATGGTATCTCTTACACCTGTTCCTGGTATAGCTGACAGCTATTTCCCCTCACTTTATAGAGATCTCCTTCATTTCCTGTTGTGTCTGCTCTTTAAACCTTCCCTGCTATATCCAAAAATTAAGAAAAAAATATTTTAATTATTAAAGCATTGAGGTTATGTGACAATTGGCCTTGAAAACAGTGTTTAATTGAGCTATTTGTATTCATAATCATAGCTTCCAACTCTGCTATATTTGGAGGGGCTGTCCCTATTTAGGGACCCTCTGTTCTCTATCCTTCCAGCTGTCTTTCCTACATTTTTGTCCTTCTTTTTATACTGCGTATTCACCTCTATAAAAAAAGAAAATACTCTATTTAATGACCGAAAGTATTACACACTACAAAACATTTCATTCAATGTATATATTATTACATATACATTGCTCTGCATACCCGTCCATACTCTGCAAACCCAGCCATACTCTTCATGCTGTCAGTACTGCATAGTACTGCATAGAGGAAGGACGTGCGTCTGGAGCTCCGGCCGTCAGGAGCCCCTCAGCCCCCAGCTAGCCAGGTCTCTTCCAGCTCGGATCCCGGACCCCCCTAGCAGCGGTAAAGGATATCGGGTGGGGGACAAGACCATCCGGACCCCACAGCGGGCCACAACCAACTTAATTGGCCCCCAAGCCCCCAACTCTGCACCGCGCCGGCCGCAGCTGAACGGCGGGCATCAGCCGCCAGGAAAGTCCGCGGCTCCGGCCTAGTCCCGGCCGAAGCCGGCCAACAGCCTCCCCGACCGCCTCTCCCCTCCCCTCGGGGCATATAGCGGCAGCGGAGAGCTCCCCCCCTCCTACCAGTCCACGGCCACTCACCCACAACAGCAGGCAGGGGCAGGAGCCACCAGTTCCAGGACAGGCCGTGGCTCGGGCCTAGTCCGGCGGCCATCTTGGTACACCCAGGCTACAGCACTTCATCAGCTTGGACCAGTCTGGCGGCCATCTTGGTACACCCGGACTCGCCAAACTGATTTTAAAGCACAGTTTTTACTACAAGTTATTGAACAACCGTTCGATGACTTGTTTTTAATTACATTTTAATCAAGTTTTAAGTTTTTAATCAAATTTTAAGAACTTTTAACAAATTTTAATCACAGCATACACCCAGACCAGCTAAGTTTTTAAACCACAAGTTTTTAACAGCATTCGCCAGTAACATTAGCATCGCTATAAGCCGCCTTTTCTTCCCCAGGAGATCAATATCAGCAGGATCCACCCTATCTTCATCGTGGGATCAACCCCGGTAAGGTAATTATTCTGGTAAGTAACGCAGGGGACCACCATTAGCAGTTGATCCAGGGACCAACATCCGACCGCCCCTCGGGGGGTCAGGAAGGAATTTTTTCCTCTGCTGTAGCAATTGGTCCGCTCAGTAGGGGTTTTTCGCCTTCCTCTGGATCAACGGGAGGGCGGGTATAGGTCAACAGGTTTTTTCCTACAGATCCGTCACCTGAACTGTTATCGCCTCAGCAACGCATCAGTTTTTTTCAAACTCATCATTCCGTCAACAACAAATTCTCGGGATCACCTCGACATGTGCAATTTTAAATACTCAGCAGAGTCTCTCCGCAGACTAAGAAGTTTGACCGCAACACTACCGACCTACATTCAAAAAATATTACAAAAAGAACGACTACTAAGGATCGAGCCGCTAGCAACCATCAAACATAAGAAGACTACATTGCAACCACAACAGTTAACATGCGCATTGATTAACACCAGATCGGCAGTCAAGCACAGGCACGAAATCCATGACTTCATCACGCAAAACAACATAGATTGCCTCTTCATCACGGAAAGCTGGCTAACACCCGACTGCAACACCATCCTAACAGAATTAGTGCCAGAAAACTACAGGATCCTAACCGAGCATAGGAAAGGAAAAAAAGGAGAAGGCCTAGCAGTGATCTTCAAAGCTCACCTGGCGCTCGCCAAACCTACGGTACAGAACACAGCAACTTTTATGGAGACACTTACTCTACAGATGCAAACAACACCACAAGAAACCATCCACATGCTGCTATGCTACAGACCACCAGGACCAAAGACAAACCTACCGATACCACTCACGGAATTCATTTCGGCATACACCCTGAAAAACAACAAGGTTCTGGTACTTGGAGATTTCAACCTCTGGGCAAATTCCACCGAAGACCCCATCGCCACCACCTGCATCAATCAACTGGAAGACCTAGGGCTTCAACAACTAGTAAATGCTCCCACACATGGGTCAGGTCACATTCTGGACCTCATCTTCAAGCAAAATATCGACATCAACATACGAGACAACATATCACTACCATGGACAGACCACCACGCTATCAAATTTGAAATCACCACTAACATCACCCTCCAGCAACCAAATCCGGCCGCAACAACACAGTGGATCAGATCACAGAAGAAATTACACTCGGAAATTTTCAAAACCACACTAAGAAACAAAATGGCAACACGAAATCAAAACCACTCAACCGAACGAGCACTCAACTCCTTAAACAAGGCACTACTACAAACAGCAGATGCAGTCGCCCCGAAACATCGAGCACCCATCCGCAAGAAAAATTCTGGATGGTTTAATGGCGCGCTTACACTACTGAAAAGGGAACACAGAAGAGCAGAAAGAGCCTGGAGAAGAAACACTACAAAGGAAAATCACACATACTACAAAATACTCACCAAGAAATATCATAAAGCAATTTTCACAGCGAAAAAAAGAACATGTCTCAAACACCCTCTCAAAAGCCTTAAACCGGCCACGTGAACTGTTCAAACTAGTCGCCCAGACTATGAACCCCACCTGCCTTGAGCCCCGAGAAAATGAAACCCAAGAATACTGCAATAAGTTATCGGATTTTTTCATCAACAAAATCGACAACATTCAGAAAATAATTCAACAAAAAAAAACAACCAATTCTACTCAACCAAACCAAGGTAAGGAATTTTACTTGCACAGTGCACAAGCACCACATTTTTTGCTTACCCCCATCACCACGGATGAAACAAAAAATTTCATCAAGAGCCTCCGAGACAGTACATCGCCAAACGACATCATTCCTACAAAGCTCTTGAAAGAATGCTCCGACATTCTGGCCCCCGCTATTACACACCTAGTAAATCAGTCATTCAAAGAAGGGTTGGTTCCTATTTCCCTCAAGCAAGGCATCATCAAACCACTGCTAAAGAAACCCAACCTCGACCCCAAAGATCCAAACAATCGCAGACCGGTAACAAGCCTGAACACCATCTCCAAGATTATGGAGAAAGCAGTAGTAAAACAGCTTCAGCTTCACCTAGACACACACAAGCTCCTGGACCCACTTCAATCAGGCTTCCGCCCAGGCCATGGCACAGAAACGGCACTTCTGAAAATATGGGATGACGCCCTAGAAGCCGCGGATGATGGAGAATCGTGTCTTCTGGTACTGCTGGTTCTTAGCGCGGCGTTCGACACAGTGGACCACAACATTCTTCTAAGCCGCCTCAAGGAAGTGGCAGGAGTCACAGATGGAGATCTGCCATGGTTCGCTTCCTTCTTAGGAAACCGGTCGCAGACAGTGAAATTAGGAGCCTTCACTTCGGAAACCCAGGCTATTTCTTATGGAGTCCCTCAAGGATCACCATTGTCACCAGTACTCTTCAACATTTACATCCGGCCACTCTTCAAAATTATCAGCAAATCGGATCTATGCTACCACTCATACGCTGACGACACTCAACTGTACTTCCGTATCACCGGAAAAAAAGACCAATACCAGGAACTAGGAAAATGTCTCACAATGATAGATGACTGGATGACCACGAGCTCCCTCAAACTTAATGGGTCGAAAACAGAACTACTGCTCCTCAACGCTAACCGAAGTAAAAAAACGATAACGTCATGGATCCCACCAACCATCCTGGAACAGACCATCCTCCCAAGCACCAAAGCCAAAAGCCTCGGAGTCATCTTTGATTCAGAGATGACCATGGATGCACAAATAGGATCAGTAATCAGCGGATCCCATCATCTCCTCCGCATGCTTCGCAGACTCATCCCCTTCATCCCAGAAAAGGAGAAAGCAGTAGTAGTAGGAACCATCATCAATTCGCGGCTCGACTACGCAAACTCCCTCTACATAGGATTACCGGATTACCAGATTGCACGCCTACAAGTCGTCCAAAACGCAGCAGCAAGATTAGTCACCGGAAAGAAACCCTGGGAATCCATTTCCCCATCCCTAAGGTCCCTTCATTGGCTCAAGGTAAAAGATAGGATCACATTCAAGACCCTCTGCCTCACCCACAAATGTACACAAGGAAATGCTCCTCAATACCTTTGTGAGAAAATAGGAAAATACATACCGAATCGCAGACTTCGATCGACAGACCAAAATCTCCTTCTCATCCCCAAAGCCCGCTACAAATCGAAGGGAGAACGAAGATTCGCAGTACAGGGACCTCGGCTATGGAATGCACTACCAAACAACATCCGCTTGGAAGAAAACCATCAGGCCTTCAGGAAAAAGCTCAAGACCCACCTCTTCTAATACAGCAGGAAACAGGGGCAGACAAGCGCCTTGAGGCGATTCAGTTCGCATTTGCAGCGCTATACAAGTCATTCATTCATTCATTCATTCATACATTCATTATGTTGAATAAATATATATAAATGATCCATACTGGAAAGAATTCCCCCTTTTTCCTTCAAATAGCTGCTGGCAAACAAACACCCCTTATTGTTTTAAATTAAATGTAAAATATACAGTATATAACTTTATATATATATATATATATATATATATATATATATATATATATATATATATATATATATATATATATAATATAGCTGTATACTATTATCTGTGCTCCATAACTCCAAGATACAAATGTATCTGGTTGACAGGACATTCACGTTCTCTCTTTTGCCCTAGGACTTACAGTATGTATGCAGCATAGGCAGGACCAGGCACAACCTCCAGTTCCTCTCCTCACCTTCCCTGGCTGTGGTCCAAGCTCACTCCTTATGTTCCTCAGCCCAAACTCAGCATTTAGAACACAAATATTTCCATAGTGTAGCATGTATTTCAAATCTAATATAGTTTACTCCTAAAATGTTATACTCACATAACCACAGATATAACAACCCCTTTAAAACATTAGGGTCCCAGTATTGTGTTTAGATGAAAAGCTCACCAGATTTCCATAACTCGTTTTAAGCAATGCGCTCTCCACAGAAAAGCATGGTCGGCAGGACATCCAGTCTGTCCCTTTCTCTGGAATTTTCTACAATCAAGCAGTAACCAGCACAACCTCCAACTCCTCTCCACTATGCCTCCAGCTGTGGTCCAAATTCACACCTCAACTCAGGACCGGCATCAAGGTAAAAACATTTCCATAGTGTAGCGTGCATTAGAACTCAAAGTGTTATATTCATCAATTATTATACTTACATAACAACAAATATAACAGCTCCTTAACATATAAGGATTCCAATACCTTAGATAAATAAAAGGCTCATCACACTTACATGACCCCCTTAAGAATGAGCACGTTCTGAAATGCTTTCCCCAGGTGTAACTGGCAGGACATTCAGGTTCTCCCTCTTTCTCCACCAGCATTTTCCTCATGCAAAAAGGAACAACAGCACGCTTCCACTTCTCTGATGTAGCCAAAATTCACCCCTTCTGCTCCTTAGTTCAGACTAGCATTACAACACAAATACCTCCATAAGGCAGAAAGTTTAAAAACCAAAAGTGTTTTATTTACAGTGGTGTGAAAAAGTGTTTGCCCCCTTCCTCATTTCCTGTTCCTTTGCATGTTTGTCACACTTAAGTGTTTCGGAACATCAAACCAATTTAAACAATAGTCAAGGACAACACAAGTAAACACAAAATGCAATTTGTAAATGAAGGTGTTAATTATTAAAGGTGAAAAAAAATCCAAACCATCATGGCCCTGTGTGAAAAAGTGATTGCCCCCTAAACCTAATAACTGGTTGGGCCACCCTTAGCAGCAACAACTGCAACCAAGCGTTTGCTATAACGTGCAATGAGGCTTTTACAGCGTCCTGGAGGAATTTTGGCCCACTCATCTTTGCAGAATTGTCCTAATTCAGTTACATTAGAGGGTTTTCGAGCATGAAAGGCCTTTTTAAGGTCATACCACAACATCTCAATAGGATTCAGATCTGGACTTTGGCTAGGCCACTCCAAAGTCTTCATTTTGTTTTTCTTCAGCCATTCGGTGGTGGACTTGCTGGTGTGTTTAGGATCATTGTCCTGCTGCAGAACCCAAGTTCGTTTCAGCTTGAGTACACGAACAGATGGTCGGACATTCTCCTTCAGGATCTCTTGGTAGACAGCAGAATTCATAGTTCCTTTTATCACGGCAAGTCTTCCAGGTCCTGAAGCAGTAAAACAGCCCCAGACCATCACACTACCACCACCATATTTTACTGTTGGTATAATGTTCTTTTTCTGAAATGCAGTGTTCCTTCTACGCCAGATATACTTGGACACACACCTTCCAAAGAGTTCCACTTTTGTCTCATCGGTCCACAGAATGTTGTCCCAAAAGTCTTGGGGATCATCAAGATGTGTTGTGGAGAAATTGAGACGAGCTTTGATGTTCTTTTTGCTCAGCAGTGGTTTTCTCCTTGGAACTCTGCCATGCAGGCCATTTTTGCCCAGTCTTTTCCTGATGGTGGAGGCATGAACGCTGACCTTAACTGAGGCAAGTGAGGCCTGCAGTTCCTTGGACGTTGTTTGTGGGGTCTTTTGTGACCTCTTGGATGAGTCGTCGCTGCGCTCTTGGGGTAATTTTGGGCGGCCGGCCACTCCTGGGAAGGTTCACCACTGTTCCATGTCTTCGCCATTTGTGGATAATGGCTCTCACTGTGGTTCACTGGATTCCCAAAGCTTTGGAAATGGCTTTATAACCCTTTCCAGACTGATAGATCTCAATTACTTTCTTTCTCAATTGTTCCTGAATTTCTTTGGGTCTCGGCATGATGTGTAGCTTTTAAGGATCTTCTGGTGGACCTTACTGTGTCAAGCAGCTCCTATTTAAGTGATGCCTTGATTGTGAACAGGTGTGGCAATAATCAGGCCTGGGTGTGGCTAGAGAAATTGAACTCAGGTGTGGACAACCACAGTTATAGTATGTTTTAACAAGGGGGGCAATCACTTTTTCACACAGGGCCATGATGGTTTGGATTTTTTTTCACCTTTAATAATAAACACCTTCATTTACAAATTGCATTTTGTGTTTACTTGTGTTGTCCTTGACTATTGTTTAAATTGGTTTGATGTTCCGAAACACTTAAGTGTGACAAACATGCAAAGGAACAGGAAATGAGGAAGGGGGAAAACACTTTTTCACACCACTGTATAAAGGCTATACACACATGAAACTAAATGTAGAAAGTCCCTTTAAAATTACAGTTCTGGTTCTTCTGAGTACGCCTGCTAATGACTATGCTCTCGACCCACTCAATACATTAACTGCAACTTTTATGATTGTTTTTTGCATTCTGTATAGTTGTATCATGACACTATAGCATAGATAACAATATAGCACTGGTATACATTAGTATGGATCAGCAATTCTCAACCAGAGGTTACTAGGGATTCCTTGAGCTGTGGCTGCTTGATCTATAATCTGATCTCCCAGGACAGACAGTAATATACACTGTACCTGGAATTCAGCAAGGCACCTATTGGAATTTCAATCGAATGACAATGCTTAAGTAATCCATTGTGGGGGGGGGGTTGCTTTTTTTTAATCCCAAAGGGGATTTTGTTTTAAAATAAACTGCACTGCCAATTGTGCATTGAATTTATTGGGCGCATCTGGAAATTGTCTATTCCACACCTGCCAAATGGAAAATGGCCTCAAAGCATAGCAACCACGGCATGTGTAGAGCCCAATCTGACTGATTGCTGCTGGTGAATTATCATCTCTATTTGTGTGGATATATACATATTACAATATTTTTAATATTTTAATATTTTAGTGTTTTTTAATATTAATAATAATCCATACGATTTACCCATTTTTATCCATACTCCCCCCCACACCCTCCCCTCTTCATTCCCATGCCCCTTTTCCCTTTTTGCATATCATAATTTTCTTCCCCTCCTTCCACCTCTATTTTTCTATGATGATTTTATCTCTTAGATTGGCAAATTTTGGTATTACACTATCAAACTTTGTTTGCTAAGTTAGATGCCATATGTGTTTAGATTATATGTGTCATTTATTTTATTTTTTTATCTGATGTTTAATGTTTTTACCATCTTGAGAGAATGCTATGCACTATTCCCCATCTCCTTTCTTTCTCCGTCCCTGTTCCCGCCCACAGCCGGCCCAGAGAGTATAAATTATGCATGGGTTTACCTGTAGTCATAGGTTGATAAAAGAACCAATTAGAAGTTCTGAAACCCCTTTCTGATGACCACATACGGCTTGCGGTCCACGCTGGTTGTTGTCCCTTACCGCTGACGTCACTTCCGGGATTCTCGTTCCTTCAGACTCGGACAGTGTGACTTTCACCGGTATCCCCAGGATCTTGGACATTCTGCTGGAGACTTCATTGGAGCTTCTGCCACAATACATGAACAGTCCTGGGAATTCTTTAACATGCTGGGGACCCTCCTGATGCTGGATCACCTGCATTTTGAATGATGACATGCTTTTTGTATCTCCCGATCCTGTAAGTGTTTTTAATCCCGCTAGGGATATTAAATAGCTTTTAACTTCTGCACTTAGAGGCGCCTTTCTTTCTGTTTGTGTTTTTTAGAGATTGCTTCTACTTGTAAGTTGCAGCCCTAAGTGTTGAAGATCTATCATCATTATCACCTGACCCCTGCTTTTATATAGACATTGTCTGCTTGAGCGCCCTCTTATATATATATATTGTACGTAGAGCCCTATCTGCCTGTAAAGGTAAGATTTGGGTAAGCGGTAGGGGGTAGTAAAACCACAGCTAAACTACCTGTCCCTAAATCCTTGATCCCTAAATACTTTATAACTCATTACCAAGCCTTTTTGTTTGTTTTTTCACATTTGAATGAATCTGTCAGGACTAGGGGGACAAACAGAAAAACATATCTTCATTAGCATGCAGGCAAGGTCTATGTACAGTACATGCCTGCTTGCCTATTGCTGCTTGAAGCTTTGCCAATTCGGAATAAAATAGGCGGCAGTTGTTCTGGATGTTTGCTATTCCTGGAAGCTGCTCATTATGAAGTTTGTCAGAAGCCTGCCAAATTCAGCTAGCTGGGTACACCCCTGTGTGATGGCATCTGCAGATAAGTCTCACTGGAAGTTCATAGATTTGGACATACAGCCGGGAGGGATACAGCACAGAGATATATTCATTAATGCCACTGTGAAGAGTGAAACATAATTTTATGACAGAGTCCTACTAGTAACATTATAACTGAACCAATATGGCTAACGGTGTTAATTACTGTGACGATGCTGATACTAATGGAAAGTGAGTTTGGTTTTGTCAGTAGTCATTATTCTTCTTCTCATTACTAATACATTTGCTATGCTCTTTATTCCTTAAACAAAATTAAAACGCTGATGTGGAATTTTTAATACAATATAATGAAAGCAAGCAAGAAGTGTAGTTATAATAATTTTATAATCATAAAACTATAGCACAGAACAAGCCCTTGGGAGCAGAAAAGTAAAGTGTCACTTTTGACAAATTTGATATTTCAACAGTGAAAAAAGTAGCTGTATTTGTAAATTTGTATTTTCACGTTTCAAGTCCATGGCCAATTATAAAATATGTTTGCTTATTACCATATCATTGCCTAAAGCTGAACTCCAGGCCCAAAAACATTATTATTTAAATATATTCCTCAATAGCCACAAAGAATATATACTCAACGGCCACTTTATTAGGTACACCCGGTCAATTGCTTGGTAACACAAATTGCTAATCAGCCAATCACATGGCAGCAACTCAATGCATTTATGCATCTAGACGTGGTGAAGGTGACTTGCTGAAGTTCAAGCGGAGCATCAGAATGAGGAAGAAAGGGGATTAAGTGACTTTAAACATGGCATAGTTGTTGGTGCCAGACGAGCTGGTCTGAGTATTTAAAAAACTGCTGATCGACTGGGATTCTCACACACAACCATCTCTGGGGTTTACAGAGAATGATCTGAAAAAGAGAAAATATCCAGTAAGAGGCAGTTGTGTGGAGGAAAATGCCTTGATGTCAGAGGTCAGTGGGCATGTCAATGGGCAGACTGGTTCGAGATGATAGAAAGGTAACAGTGTCTCAAATAACCACTCGTTACAACCAAGGTATGCAGAATACCATCTCTGAATGCACAACACATCAAATCTTGTCAGCTAAGAATAGGAAACTAAGGCTACAGTTCACACAGGATTACCAAATTGGACAATAGATGATTGAAAAAACATTGCCTGGTCTGATGAGTCTTGATTTTAGCTGCGACATTCAGATGGTAGGGTCAGAATTTGGCATAAACACATGAAAGCATGGATCCATCCTGCTAGTGATGTAATGGCGTGGGGGATATTTTTTGGGCCCACCTTGGGCCCCTTATTACCAATTAAGCATCATTTAAATGCCACGGTCTACCTGAGTATTGTTGCTGACCATGTCCATCCCTTTATGACTACAGTTTACCCATGATGGCTACTTCCAGCAGGATAATTCTCCATGTCACAAAGATCAAATCATCTCACCACTGTTTTCTTGAACATGACAATGAGTTCACTGTACTCCAATGGCCTCCACAGTCACCAGATCTCAATCCAGTAGAGCATCTTTGAGATGTGGAGCGATGGGAGATTTGCATCATGGATGTGCAGCCAACAAATCTGCAGCAACTGCATGAGGCTATCATGTCAATATGGACCAAAATCTCTGAGGAATGTTCCAACACCTTGATAAATCTATGCCACGAAGAATTAAGGCAGTTCTGAAGGCAAAAGGGTGTCCAACCCGGTACTAGCAAGGTGTACCTAATAAAGTGGTCGGTGAGTGTATAAACACTTTGTGTGCACCAAATGCATTTGCAAACCCAGATATTACCATGAAGACAATTACAAGAACAGGCAAATATTTACACTATTTTATAGCACAGATCTAGAAGAAATGCACAAAGGTTACCGAGATCCATATAAGAATACATATCCTTCTTATATTCAGACAAGATTTACCTATTCCAATGTTCAGCTTTAAATACCTTGCCATTCTAAAGTGTCCCTAATCCCAAACACTAAAACAAAATATGTTTTTGTACATATCCCTGTAATGGTAAAATGTTTTTCTTTTTTTGTCTGTTTTTTTTGTCCTGCTTTCAGTAAATTTGTCTACATACTCCTTATCTGGAACACAAGCAGCCTTGTTCTGCCATAATTGCCAGTAAAGCTGTAATATTCAGTATGCATATACAGTATACACAGCAGTGGCGCTAGGTTGGTCGGTCCCACCACCCCCCTTCGCTTAATCTTCAGCCCACCAGCCCTGCACTTACCCTTACCCCATCAAGGTCGCAGGCAGTGCTTCCTCCTCCTCGCTTCTTGTCTCGGCTAATCGGGTCTCAGGACCTGCTTCCTGATTGGCCAGGAGAAGAATCAGGAAGATAAAAGTGAATATTAATTCGCCATTGTTACACAACTGGGTGGGCTCCGGATGCAGTGCTCTGGGCCCCAAGCCCAAACTTTTTTAAAGCCAATTAGAGCCTCTGGCTCTAATCGCGTGCTTCTAAAAAAGAAAAAAAAAACATTGGAATTCATGCATCCGGCGTCCTGCATGAAGATTAGGGGCCGGACGCATGGATTAGGTGGGGGCGACCCTGCGCCCCTTATGGATGGGCCGCCACTGATGCACAGTAAGTTCTTACAAGGTGTCTACAGCATATGAACATACAGTATCTCACAAAAGTGAGTACACCCCTCACATTTTTGTAAATATTTTATTGTATCTTTTCTTTTCATGTGACAACACTGAAGAAATTACATTTTGCTACAATGTAAAGTAGTGAGGGTACAGCTTGTATAACAGTGTAAATTTGCTGTCTGCCACAGAATAGCTAAACACACAGCCATTAATAATGTCTAAACAGCTGGCAACAAAAGTGAGTACACCCCTAAGTGAGTCCAAATTGGGCCCAATTAGCCATTTTGGTGTTATCGCTCTCACTCTCTCATACTGGTCACTGGAAGTTCAACATGGCACCTCATGGCAAAGAACTCTCTGAAGATCTGAAAAAAAGAATTGTTGCTATACATATAGATGGCCTAGGCTATAAGAAGATTGCCAAGCTGCAGCATGGTGGCCAAGACCATACAGCGGTTTAACAGGACAGGTTCCACTCAGAACAGGCCTTGCCATGGTCGATCAAAGAAGTTGAGTGCACGTGCTCAGCATCATATGCAGAGGTTATTTTTGGGAAATAGATGTGCTGCCAGCATTGCTGCAGAGGTTGAAGGGGTAGGGGGTCAGCCTGTTAGTGCTCAGACCATTCTCTGCACACTGCATCAAATTGGTCTGGGCCACAGGGCAGTATTCCAACATGATAACAAACCCAAACACACCTCCAAGATGACAACTGCCTTGCTAAAGAAGCTGAGGGTAAAGGTGATGGACTGGCCAAGCATGTCTCCAGACCTAAACCCTATTGAGCATCTGTGGGGTATCCTCAAACGGAAGATGGAGGAGCGCAAGGTCTCTAACATCCACTAGCTCCGTGATGTCATCATGTAGGAGTTCAAGAGGACTCCAGTGGCAACCTGTGAAGCTCTGGTGAACTCCATGCCCTATAGGGTTAAGGCAGTGCTGGAAAATAATGGTGGCCCCACAAAATATTGGCACTTTGGGCCCAATTTGGAAATTTTTACTCACTTTTGTCACCAGCGGTTTAGACATTAATGGCTGTGTGTTGAGTTATTTTGAGGGGACAGCAAATTTACACTTTTATACAAGCTGTACACTCACTAATATACATTGTAGCAAAGTGCCGTTTCTTCAGTGTTGTCACATGAAAAGATATAATTAAATATTTACAAAAATGTGAGGGGTTTACTCACTTTTGTGAGATACTGTAGGTCTGTTCACACAATCGGGCAAGGGAGGTAAAATAAGGCTGTTGAGCTGCAGTTTTATTGCCCCCTGTTGACCTCCCACTGGCTAAGGCCATGCAGCCACTCAGGGCTGTACACATGCCACGGCCCAATGCTTACTTTGGTCATTGGATTTCCCATTAATTTCTGTACTGCATAAAGCGGGCACCAGGACTATAGTGCAGGTGTTTTTTCTCTGAATGAGGACACAGAAAGTAATAAAATCCTCACAGGGGTTCCAACCTTTCCAAAAAAAGGTTGTATATATACATACAATTTTGCTTCAAACAAGAAGAGCATTGTCCATGTTTAAAGAAATTAATGTGCAAAATGAAAGCTTTCTTAAATCTGCAAAAGAAGGTTTTGACTGCAGCATACCTCTCAGCCTCCTAAGCTGCCTACTAGATCTGTCTCAATTAATTAATTTCCAGCGATGCATAAATGTACATGAGGATAAAGAGCTCTCTCTTTGTTAGATAATGCTGTTGTTAGATAATGCTGATCAAAAATTGTCTTAGCTACAGTAGGGACGAGCAAAACTGTCCTGAGTATGGCGAACTTCAAATTAGTTTGAATGCTGAACCGTATTGAGATCAATGAAAGCTGAATCTGCAAATCAAAAATGCCCATTTTCTCGGATAGTAGGCAAATAAAAAAAAAAAAAACAACATGGAGGGGGAGGGGATGGGCACTGCCCTGGGAACATGCACTAGTGCAACAAAAATGTTTTTAAAAAAATTAAATTTGGCTGGGATCAGTATTTTTTTTTTTTTAAGTTCTGACATTTATGAAGGAAAAGTGGTTATTGTCAAATGACAATAGCTGTCCCTGCTGGGAGAAGACAGTGACTATTGCTAGCTGCTAGCGATAATCGCAAGAGAATCCGGTAGGCTGGTTGTACCCAAGTTGATTTATTGATCAGCTTAGTATATTCAGCCTGCACATTAATGGTTTAAACCATGTATGGCCGGCTTAATCTGAGCATGCAGCTGGCCAGGAAAAAGAGGGAGAATGAGCACCCCTCCCATACCGTGTCTTCAACATGAAATAGGTGCCTTGCCAGGAAGGAGCCCCCTCCCACCCCCCCCCCCCCCTTAAAGTCAGCTTGTTTTCATGTTGATGAAAACAAGGCCCTCTTTCCCAGTGGTTGTGAGGGTTTGTCAGGAGGGGCTTATCAGAATCTGGAAGCCCCCTTTAAAGTAAACAGGCCCCCAGATACTGACCCCCTATACATGAATGAGTAAGGAGTATGTAGAGCAGCTCTATTCATTCACACCACCGAGAGATAAATACACATAAACATTTGACAAGTCCTTTATTTCAAAACAATACCAAAAAAGGTCCCTGTTGTAAATCCCGCTGCCTGCAAACTCACAGAAATGAAAAACCTGATGGACCCGGCGCATACAACTGATCACAATGGTACTCATGCTGAATGACACCTCCCCATGCTGTCATAAGCTATAGTTTAGCTGGCTGATCATAGAAGTTCATAATGGATCTGAGATGAAATAAGGAGAAAGCAGCGTGGCAAGATCTGCCAAAATCTTTGAGTGCATCAGGATGCTGCAGTGTCCTCGAAGTTCCAGACAGAAAGACACTTTCTAGGTAACGTATTGGTAGGCTATGTGTTTTGGAGGTAAAAGAAAAATAAATTAATTAATACACACAATAAATAAATATATATATATATTTGTTGGTGTATAGAAAATAAAACGATTTAAAGCAGACCCTAACTGCATCCAAGAACCACAAACTGAAAACGCTATTTAATTCATTTTTAATATTCAGAGCAAACTCATCCAATAAATGTATTTTGTTGAGAGATCGCTTTGAAAAATGCCCCCCCCCCCAAATTTCTAACTGTGACCAACTTAAGTAAAGGTAGATAGTGATCATGTAGCATTTACTTCCTGGAATCCATCTGCCCTTAGGCCAGCCATGCAGGCTGCAACAGCTGTTTAGCTGAGAAAGTTCCTCCTCCTTCTCCAAATAAAAAAAAAATGGCCATGAAGACTTCTGGGATGTATGATATCATTTTGGCCTATGCCAGAAACCAAGAAGCAACTGAAATGTAAAAAAAAGTTTAAAACAAGTAAATATAATATACCTTGCTATCTATTTACTAATGCTAGCAGCATATGGATTAAAAATAGCTAATGTTGTCTGAGAGAGTAAAGTTCAGCTTTAATAGCATGAAAGACAAATTGCAAACTGCATTCACTATTAATCTTTCACTGACCCGATTGTAGGGACCTGAAATCTGATTGGTTTCTATGAGTTAGTGCATTTTGTTCATCATCAGTGCTCTTTATCATGCCTTATCAAATAACCCTTCATGTTTCTACCTTTATTCTCACAAATTGCTCTGCTTAGATTTTCTGAGTAATTCACGGCAGGGAATGTTACATATTTAACCTGTGATTTCCAAATGTGTCTAAAACAGATTACATTGAAATGTATTTTGAAAGGCTCTGCCTCCCACAGGGTTAAGAGTGGCAGTGAAGTGAGTAGTTCTGTAATTACAGTTTACAGCAGCAACCACACTGCTACAGAGAATAGGAGGAAGGTCATCAGTCCAGCAGAAGTATTTTGCAGAAGATTGCCAGTCTTTTCTCTCTCTAGGGAATGCACCGACAGAAATAGAGCAGCTCGGAATAAGATTGTCTCGGAACCTCTCTAAGTAACACAATGACAGACACTGTGTTAAGTATAAGAAGTTGGGAGCAGCAGAAAAAAACATTCCTTTTGATAAGTAAATTGACTTAAATGAATAAACCTATTTTATGTAAATAATATTTTAATCAAGTTCAACAATTAACATTAACTAGCTTAAAGTCACATTTAATAATGATGGACTAAAATGTGCAATTTCTACCTTGAGTCCACAAATAGTTTTTCAGTTATTCCGTTCACATAGAAATGATGTGGAAGCTGCCTAATTATTTATGCTCACGTAAAAAAAGTTTGTGCTGTTTGTTTATGCCGAAATACATTTCCATATTTTTTTTTATGTTTCAATGCTTTTTATTGAAATTTTCAGAGAACAAGTAATACGTAACATAGTTCTCGACACGTTTGAGTATTGCACAGTGGTTCTTACATTTTACACATACAAATTGCATAGATAATCCGTCATGGGTGTTTACTAACACAGTATTCGTTTTACTGTAAACTACATAGCAATTATTGTCCATAGTATATTTCCCGCATTTATGGCACGTAGAGCCATCTTACTGTGGTATTTGCCACTGTGTTCATCTTTTTGTAGTTTATGACCAAAGGCAAACTCCATTTTAGGATTCCCAGAATGTCTCCCTCTGTCCTGATATGCTGGCTCTTCCCCCTAACAGTGGGGGAGAACGGCCTCCAGGTCTCGGGGAAGTCCACTCCAGTCCTCTGTATTTGTTAACTTGTCGAGAGAAAAACATTATTGGACCTTAAATAAATGAAGAGGGGGAAAGAGTAAAGTTTAGTGAAAGTAGAATTGAGAGAAGGGGGGGGGCTCCACGCTCCATAGTTCATTCCGGGGAGGTCCTAGGTTGTAATTGTCCGAGGGTCATTTGTCAAATAACTGATCCATGGGTCCCATACTTTATTAAACAATATAATTTTATCCTGTACCATCGCTGTTAGTCTTTCATTTAACATGAGCCATGACATTTTGCGTTCAAGTTGGTCGAATGGTAGGGCCGCAGACTTCCAATTTCTTGCTATCTTGATTTTAGCTGATATAAATATAAACATAAAGGGGGATTCCACCCTACAGTGGAACTCCCGCTTTTCGGAACCCTCCCCCCTCCGGTGTCACATTTGGCACCTTTCAGGGGGAGGGGGGTGCAGATACCTGTCTAAGACAGGTATCTGCACCCACTTCCGGGCATAAACTCCCACGGGAGTTTACGTCACCTCCTGTCCCGGCGCGCTGTCTGCCGGGACACACACGTGACCCGGCAGACGGCGCTGAAGATTCTCATTGCGCCGCGCGACTCGCGCATGCGCAGTAGGGAATCGGGAAGTGAAGCCACTTCCTGATTCCCTCACCGAGAATGGCGCCGGCTACAGCAGGGAGCCGAGCGATCGATCGGCCTCTGCTGCCGACACCGCTGGACCCTGGAACAGGTAAGTGTCCATTTTTTAAAAGTCAGCAGCTGCAGTATTTGTAGCTGCTGGCTTTTAAAAAAATTTTTTCTCAGTACAATCCCGCTTTAAGAAGCCTTTTTTGGTGTTTGGAGGCTTCAGCTACCTTACCGCCCAGGAGAGCGTGTTTTGCGGATTTTGTCAGGTTAATCTGGGTGAGGGTGTATATAAAGTTGTAGACCCTGATCCAAAATCTCCTGACCTTGGGGCATGTCCACCGTATATGGTATGCTGTCCCCACCTGTCCGCATCCCCGAAAGCACCCCGGGGTAGCTCCAGGTACGAACGTGGCAAGTCTGGTCGGTACCATACACCATCTTAATAGGACCTTGTAATTGGCCTCTATAATAGAGGTGTTGGTGAGCGAGCGGGATGCTGCTGCTATTATCGAGTGCCATTCTTCAAGATCTAGAGTCTCCTGAAGATCTTGTTCCCATAAGGTCATATGGGGCCTGAAGAAGCCAAAGAGTGGTCCAGTATCTCGGAATTTGGCACCACTAAATGGATTGACATTTTAGTCAAACACAGGGGTGCTAAATGGGAACAACTTACTCATCAAGTTAAAATTCTATCCCAGGAAATCAAAGATATGGGTCAAACAGTTCCCATGTCCTGGTTGGACACTTTGAAAAGAAACACAAAAAGACAAGAAGATGATCTTCTAAAAAATAAATTAGGGAAATTCAGACGTGACCTCAATGATTACACCAATCAGAGAGTGTTCACATGGATGGTCAAATCCCCGGAAGTTCATCCTCCAAATTTTCAATACCCCAATGATTTCAGACCAAAATCTCAAATACCTTCACATATTCCGCCTTTACTACCATTACCTGAACCTAGCATATCGCATATCCTACCTCATATGCATAAATCCAATGTTTCAATAAATCAAAATTCAAAAATTCATAATACCAAAAAAGCCAATCAGAAGCCTCCCACAGATATCAATACCAGTCAAAGTAAACTATGCAAGGATTTAATAATAGAAATCGTATAGCTACTAAGTCTTGTACTTCGTCTATTCAACTTGAGCCAGAGGATATAACACAAATTGCCTCTTCTAGTGCTCCAGCTATGGCATCAGTGGTACCTGTAACCCCTGGTGCATCATTGGAGAATAATTAGGATCTCCATTGGAATGCGATAATGATGGGGTTACATTTCCTCCACAATACCTCCACATATAACCACTACTAATAACCTTTTCAGTTTTGGTTCCCAATTACCATTAGATGTAGGTTTTAGTCTTTTAGTCAATGATCCTACTTTTTTAGTAATGAACCCCTCTCCAGTAGCTCTGCAAAAAAGAAAACACAACGGAGAGGCTGCAGAGGCAGAAGAAACAGGCAGAGATGCAAGCCATCACAAATCTCTCAAACTATAAAAATCTTCAATCTTTCCAAATACAATCTCTCTCCTGCTAAGATGACATTGTTGAGTAGGGGTCTAAATTTTAAACCAGATCCTTGTGTACTATTTAAAGATATGAACACATATATAAGGAAGCTCACATTAAAAGGGTTTTTTGAAATCCAAAGGACTAAACACCTAGAGTCTGATAGTGCCCCTCATACTAATGTGGTGTCTGTATCTCAGACAGAACCCATTGAGTTCAGTTTTGATACAGATGTTATAGACACACTTGAAGAGCTTGGCTTGGATAGTTCTCATACCAATCTAGAGCTCTACACACAACACTTACAAACTTCACCACCAGTATTACATTCCATTTTCAAGCCTAAATCATTTTTTTACCCACATCAGTCAAAAGGTCCCCATATAACTACATTCTACAATATGGTATTTGCAGATATTAAGAGACTATGTTCTCATCTATCTTCTTGTCCCCCAGATTTAGGTTATCTTGCACCCTTAGAAAAAAAGGCCATCAAATCCCTTGCCTGCAATGAAGACTTAATTGCAAAAACTGTAGACAAGGGAGGGGGTATCGTCATCATGGATCGTGATGACTATACCAAAGAGGCATATACCCTTTTTGTCGACACATCAACATACAAAAAATGAAGTACCCACTCCCTGAATTTAAAAGTGAAGTCAATATTCTAATAGAAATGGCAACTCAATCAAAAATCCTTGAAAAATCTGAAGTTTCGTTTTTAATTAAAGATTTTTATCGGACCCCTTATTTTTATCATATCCCCAAGGTCCACAAAAGTTTGAGTAATCCCCCAGGTAGGCCCATTATAGCGGCCATGGATAGCATTACCTCTGGCCTATCAAAATATGTAGATTATTACCTCCAGCTGTTGGCTCAAGGTTTACAATCTTACATCAGAGATGGTACCCATTTGCTTGAATTACTCAAACCCTACTCCTGGAATAGTAACTATATTTGGATCTCATTAGATGTAAGCTCTTTATATACATCTATCCCACATAATTTTGGTCTTGCAGCACTGAATTATTTTTTGTTCTTGGACCAATACATGAACAATAGACAAGCTGAATTTATTGTTGACTGCACAAAGTTCTGCCTTCAGCACAATTATTTTGTCTTTGAGGATCAATTTTATGTGCAGGTCCAAGGTACGGCGATGGGAGCGAATTTTGCTCCCTCATATGCCAACCTTGCAATGGGATTTTGGGAACACAAATATATATGGAATAATAATCCCAACGCTGAACACCTCATTTATTATGGCAGGTACATAGACGATATTGTCATTATCTGGAATGGTTCTTCACAAGATACTGTAGATTTTGTTAACCACTGCAATGACAACCCACATGGCTTAAGATTCACATATGTCTCAGATGCTGAAAAACTGGCATTCTTAGATTTAGAGCTATATCATGTTGAGGATGTTATACACGCTAGGAACTATTCAAAACCTACTGCGGGCAACTCTTTATTACATTATAGACGTTGCCATTTCCATAAGTGGAAAAACAACATCCCTAGGGGACAATTTTGTCGTCTTAAACGTAATTGCCCCAATCCAAATGATTTTTTGGAAGAAAGTAAGGTACTTAGCAAAAAACTCAGAGACAAAGGGTATCCAGAATCCCTGATCCAAGAGGCTCACATACATTATACACAAGAACCCCCACCAAATAAAACTAAAGGGACATTCGATCAATCAGTCCACTTTACCACCAGGTTTCATCACGATCATAAACTAATGGAATCTATTTTCAAAAAACATTGGCCTATACTTTTAGAGGATCTAAATTTAAAAACCCTGCTACCCAAATTCCCTAAAGTTACGTACAGAAGAGCCCCCAATATAAAAAATAAAATCGCCCCTAGTAAGCTCAAACCACGCTCTACTCAGTCCATACCACGCATATGTTTACTGCCACTATATGGCATGTTTCAGTGCAAAAAATCTTTGTGCAAAACATGTAGCTATGTACAACATGATCAAAAACAGTTTACAACAAAGGGCAAGACCTACGAGATCAGTGAGTTTTACAACTGCTCATCTGACTTCGAAGTGTATTGCCTATGTTGTCCTTGCCATTTACTCTATGTGGGCCGTACCATCCATCCACTTAGAGAGAGGTTTGGCGAACACTGCAGGAAATTAGAGGCAGGCAAGGACAAGCACATTGTCCCTTGCCATTTCTCAAAGTTTCATAAAGGTTCTACTGATGGCCTAAAGGTTTGGGTACTGGAACAAATGCCCAAAAATCTGTCTGAGGCAGAGAGGTTTTTTAGGCTTTGTGAACACAAAACCTTTTGGATATATTCCCTTGATGCTTTGTCACCTGGTGGAATAAATGAAGCATTGGAGTTGTCCACGATTTTATAAACAAAAAACCCCCCTTTTTTAAACTTGGTTTGTTTTGTTTCTATCCACATGTACTTTGATGGTTATTATAACATTTTAATTGATACATTTTTTGGGAAAACTACATAATTAATTAATCAATTAACTAATCTCTTGGGAAAATTATATAATTATTTTTAAAATTATACATTATAATTTATTTAGAATTATACATACCCTTCGGTTTGGTAATTAATTCATTGAGAGATATTCCGATATTAATTCATTTATATGATTTTAATCTATTTCACCATGCAGTGGTGACACCAATATACACCAATATACATTCATTTTTAATAATTTTTATACATTTTAATCAGACTTGAGTAGCACACATATGGGTGTTTTTATTATCAGACTTGATACTTTTAATTATTTATACATATATGTTTATAATTCTATGTATTGGACTGGTAATGGACTGTGGGGGAATCCCATGCCGTTTTTTTCAATGATTTTTATGTGTATTGCCGGGACCGACAATTCATTATAGCTGCAATTACTTTTAAATTACTTTTTTTCCTTCAGAAATGCCATTTTGTGCAGGGACTATTGTAAACACAGGAAACATGCGCCACTTTGCAGGCATACTATAGACACCCCCCAGGTACGAAATTTAAAGGAATATTTCACTTTTATTGTTTCACTTTATGCATTATTAAAATCACTGCTCCTGAAAAAACTGCCTTTTTTAAAACTTTTTTTTGCATTGATACATGTCCCCTGGTCCCCAAACACTTTGTATGAAAATAACTTGCATATAAGCCTTTAAAATTAGCACTTTTGATTATTCATGTTCGTGTCCCATAGACTTTAACGGTGTTCGCGTGTTCGAACAAATTTTTTGCCTGTTCGCATGTTCTGCTGTGAACCGAACTGGGGGGTGTTCGGCCCATCCCCACTTTTCACCTTCTTCCTGCTACATCATAATAATATGCCTAAAATATTTACAAATGCTCATTGATCAATACAGCAAAAGCGGGCCTTCTAGCGAATTGGTGCCGGCGGTACTCCCCTGAGCTGTCACAATGGTTCACCTGGATTAATGAGGCAAAATGGATGAAAGATCTGACAGCAAATTTTGAGGGCAAGGAGGAGGCCTTCTGCTGAAATTGATTTTCTTACAAAACATTTCTTTACTCCAGTGAATATATTGCAACTCTTGCAGGCCCTTGAACTGAGGTGTGTGTGACATGCCAAATACGTTTACAGGGGCAAATCCGACATCGTGGGGAGGTTACCTTTTTTTAACTCTCCACTATTACTCTAGCACTGTATTTTCATTTTACCTTTCTCTTCTTTCCAATCCCCTGCACCAAGATTTCTACTTTTCTTCCTCTCTCATTTCCCACTTTTTAAGTCCTGTTACTACACACCTAACATGTTTAGAATATAACAGTACATCTTCAGCTGGGAGCTATTGCTCATTTCCTGATTTTTCCATGTGTTTTTTTCTTGCTTAATAAAAAATGCATTATCACGGAGATGATGGAAATACAGCTAGAACATCCTGTAAGATATATTAGACCATTCTTACAGTATTATCTATATTTAAAACCTGGATATCTTTTGTTACCGGAAGACACTGTCTAAATACTAAACTCTTGCATGTGTGATTGAAACCATTACAAGTTCTCAATATGCCAATGTATGTGTAGAAGCAAGAATGCTTTATATATCCCTGCAATTTCAAAATAAATGTAATTATTTTTCAAAAATTTCAATTTTCTTCTTGAACTCCAAAATAGTTTTCACCATGTGTAAAAACACCCAGTGGAATCGCACTAACCAACTATTATGACCCCCAAATCATAGAAAGGTCATAATGAGCAAGTAGTGAAGATAAGATGCTATGCATACTAGCTCATTATGCCTTTGCCTTGCAGGGTTTATTTTTATTTATTTTTTTGTCTGGATTAACTTCCTCTTTAAGATATTTAAAAGCAAATAAGAGAACAACGCACACCTTAGGTTGCACTACACTGATTGCAAGCATCATAAAGAGGAAGTAAACCCTCTTAAGAAAAACGAAAAAAAAAAAAAACTGCAAGACAAAGGCATAATTAGCTAGAATGCATAGCATACTAGCTAATTATGTATCACTTACCTGAGATAGAAGCCCCGGCATCGGTCCTCTTCTCCCCCTCCGACCGCAGACATCTTCTCCCGGAGTGACTTCCGGGTATCGCGGCTCCGGCGCTGTGATTTTCCGGAGCTGCGATGACGTCACACGCATGCGCACGAGAGCGGCATAGTAACAACTGAAGCATCGGCATATAGCGCCGTTGCTTCAGATGTCGCAAGTGCGCATGTGCCGCATGACGTCGGCACATGCAAATACAGGTATATGCGTGCAGGTTTAAGAGATATCCTTGTTAGCTACAGGTAAGCCTTAATATAGGCTTACCTGTAAGCTAAAGTTGTAAAAGAGGGTTTACTTCCTCTTTAATATGGCTGTTGGGTGACCAGTGGATAGCTGCTCATATGTGAGGGGAATTACTGAAATTCTTACTAACCAAAACAAGAAGGAACATACACCAGTGAGCCTCCTCAGCATGCCACATGTATGTGATGACATCACTGCTTGGTGTCTTTCAACATAATGTCTTCATCAGGAAAGGTGTTGAGTGTTATGCTGATTTTAAATTGATGACCTGTAAAGGCTTTTAAAGCCTCACCTATAGAATTTTTTGTATACTGAAGGTTGTCACTGCTTCATGGGCATGTGCAATTGAACGGCTTGACATGGTATTATTATTATACAGGATTTATATAGCGCCAACAGTTTACGTGTCGCTTTACAACTTGAGGGTAGACAGTACAAATACAATACACTTTAATACAGTAGGAATCACAGGGCCCTGCTCATCAGAGCTTACAATCTAAGAGGGAAGGTCAAGAGATACAAGAGGTAATAACTGTGGGCAATTATTGAGAAGATAAATGTACAGTTGTTAGGTGGGAGCCAGATAGGCTTCTCTGAAGATATGAGTTTTGGGATTGTCTGAAAGTGGACAAAGAAGGAGAAAATCAGACGTATTGAGATAGAGCATTCCAGAGGATGAGAGAGGCTCTGGAGAAGTCCTGAAGGCGAGCATGGGATGAGGTGACAAGGGAGCTTGAGAGCAGGAGGTCTTGGGAGGAGCGAAAAGAAGGATTAGGTTGGTATTTTGAGACTAGGTTAGAAATGCAGCTGGGGGCCAGGTTGTACATGGCTTTGTAAGTTATAGTTAGTATCTTAAATTTAATTTGGTGACTGAGTGGCAGCCAATGGAGGGATTGGCAGAGGGGTATAGCAGACGCTGAGCAGTTTGTGAGGTGGATGAGCCTGGCAGCAGCGTTCATGATGGACTGAAGTGGGGATAGCCTATTTAGAGGTAAGCCAATGAGGAGGGAGTTGCAGTAGTCGAGTATCTATTTACCTGGCAAAGCTCATCTTATATATATAATATGGGTTTGATAAATCAATTTAATTAATCTTCAATTAATTAACATTTTAACATGCAAATAACACAAAAATTACTCTGGTCGTGAAATGGTTAAAGGTGTATTTTTAATGTATCCCGTTCAGCCTTATTAAATGACCTGCTCACTTTTGAATGTTTTTTTTTTTTTGCATTGGCACATGTCCACAGCTACCCATGCCCCTTTTAACTAAAAACCTCCAAACTAGCATTGAAAAGGACAGATGAATTAAGATTTGTCTCCTTTTGACTTTAATAGGGTTCCAGTGCTAGGTGTGTGGTTGGTGGAACCAAATCAAATCCAGTCCAGTTCATTCACTACTAGCCAAGCCGAGGGCATCTGAAATTGGAGCTGTTTCACACTAAAGAAATCTTAGCTTTAAGCTCTTGATTAGTCTTTTAGCTAATGTTTGGACCCTTAAATGGACCAGTGTCTCCCACCAATGAATGGTTTTCCACTTTATAAATGCAGAAGAAAAAATATATTTAAACACAGACACGTTCAAGCTAAATCAGTGTTGCCAAATACAACTTTGCCCACAGCAGTGTTACATTAATGCTCTAGAATTATCCTCACATTAATTATCATCATTTAAAAGTCCAAGTAAACGACACTAGTGCATTAGCAGAAAGACATGTGCTCTCATGGCAATCTGGCTATATTTATTTAATGCTCTCCACATTTATACGACTCATTAACATTTCCAACTTCTGGATTATGTATGAACTTTACACAGAAAAGCATTCCACAGGACTTTTAATAGAGCACAATGCCCTTCTATTATCATACATCAGTCAGTTTTCTATGGTAATTGTTATGCTAAATTTCCTAACCTGCATTTTAAAATGAAAGCCTGAAAAGTCTATCAAAATAGTTAATGGTAATAGTTTCTTAATTGCCTTCTAGTATTGATCCTGGGGTGTGTATGAATGTTTTTTTTATGCTTTTATCTTGCAATACTTGTATTGCATTTATTTACATTGCCTAATGTTTATTCATTAAAGCAGGACGTCAGTCATTTTTTCATCTTTCCATCTATTAAATCTTCTGCCCTTGTTGTTTTAACTTTGGATAGTAAAACTTTTTTATCTGCCAGTAAATACCTTATACAGCCCACTTCCTTTTTCTTGTTTGGTAAAAAGCCTAGGTGTATGAAATCATGCACAACTCTCTCTTACTCTCATTATAGTTTGGCAGGAATGGAGGGGGAAGATTCATAAGAGGGCCAATGATAGCTGCAGAGCTGGAGGTGTGCCTCTGTGTGTCTGTGTAAATCCAGGAAGTGAATAGGCAGCAGCTTCAGCTGCCCACATTTAAAATTGTTGCAGCCATTTTCAGTGGAGGGAGATTTCTGCAGCATATTTGGCAAGTACAGAATCACAGTATATATACAATAATATGCAAAGTGGTTGGAGGGAAACTTCAGAATGGCAAAGATGTTTTTATTACAAATTATATTGTGATTGGAGCAGAGATCAGCATTCACTAGCTGACAGCCACGCCCCCCCCCCCACCACAGTAAGAAACACACCCCTAGGCATACTTAACCCCTACACTGCCCCCTTGTGGTTAACCCCTTTACTGCCAGTGTAATTTATACAGGAATCAATGCATTTAACCACCTGATTACTTTGCACTTAAACCCCCCTCGTGACCAGACCAATTTTCAGCTTTTGGCGCTGACGCATTTTGAATGACAATTGCGCGGTCATACAACACTGTACCCAAATGAAATTTTTATCATTTTTTTCCCACAAATAGAGCTTTCTTTTGGTGGTATTTAATCACAGCTGGGGTTTTTATTTTTTGCTAAACAAACAAAAAAAGATGGAAAATGTAAAAAAAAAATAAAATCATGTTAAATAGTTTGTTATAAAATTTTGCAAACAGGTAATTTTTCTGCTTCATTGATATGCGCTGATGAGGCGGCACAGGTGGGCACTGATAGGCTGCACTGGTGGGCACTGATAGGCTGCACTGGTGGGGACAGATAAGTCGGTACTGATGGGGACAGCAAAGATGGCACTGATGGGCACGGATGGGTGGCACGGATGGGTGGCACGGATGGGTAGCACGGATGGGTGGCACCGATGGGCACTGATGGATGACACTGATGGGCACTGATGGGTGGCACTGTTGGGTGGCACTGATGGGCACTGATGGGCACTGATAGGTGGCACTGATGGGCACTGATGGGCACTGGTAGGTGACACAGATGAGCACTGGCAGGTGACACTGATGTGCAGCACTGGCACTGTGGGCACTGAGAAATGGCACTGTGGGCACTGAGAGATGGCACTGTGGGCACTGAGAGATGGCAGTGTGGGCACTGAGAGATGGTCGTGTGGGCACTGGTAGGCGGCACTTTAATGGGGCAAAGGTGGGCACAATGGATATTGGGCACATTGCAGTGAGAGGGACTGATGTCCCTGCCACTGATGTCACTGCCCTCTCACTGCAGATCGGCTCTGTTATCACATGATCAGCTGTCATTGGCTGACAGCTGATCACGTGGTAAGGGGTCGGGATCGACCCCTTACTCGGATCTGTGATCCAGCGAGTCCTTCAGGGGGCGCGCAGGCAGCTCGTGGCCGGGACGACATCAATAGACGTCGTCCCGGCACAATAGATCCGCACTGTAGCAGTCATTTGGCTATAGCACGGATCTCAGGTAGTTAAATAGCATTGATTGCTGTATAAATGACAATGGTCCCAAAAATGTGTCAAAAATGTCCGATGTGTCCGCCATAATGTCACAGTCACAATAAAAATCACTGATCGCCGCCATTACTAATAAAAAAAAAAATATTAATAAAAATGCTATAAAAACTATCCCCTATCTTGTAAACGCTATAACTTTTGCGCAAACCAATCAATAATCGCTTATTGCGATTTTTTTACCAAAAATATGTAGAAGAATACGTATCGGCCTAAACTGAGGAAAAAAATTTTATTATATATTTTTGGGGGATATTTATTATAGCAAAAAATAAAAAATAATGTGTTTTTTTTCAAAATTGTCGCCCTTTTTTGTTTATAGCGCAAAAAATAAAAACCGCAGGGGCGATCAAATACCACCAAAAGAAAGCTCTATTTGTGGGAAAAAAAGGACGTCAATTTTGTTTGGGAGCCACGTCGCACGACCGTGCAATTGTCAGTTAAAGCGAAGCAGTGCCGAATCGCAAAAAGGGGCCTGGTCCTTTGGCTGCAAATTGGTCCGGTCTGAAAGTGGTTAAGACCAGACCACTTTTTGCGATTCGGCACTGCTTTCACTGACAATTGCGCGGTCGTGCGACGTGGCTCCCAAACAAAATTAACGTCCTTTTTCCCCACAAATAGAGCTTTCTTTTGGTGGTATTTGATCGCCCCTGTGGTTTTTAGTTTTTGCGCTATAAACAAAAACAGAGCGAAAATTTTGAAAAAAAAAACATTATTTTTTACTTTTTTCTATAATAAATATCCCCCAAAAATATATAAAAAAAAATATTTTTTCCTACATTTAGGCCGATACGTATTCTACATATTTTTGGTAAAAAAAATTGCAATAAGCGATTATTGATTGGTTTGCGCAAAAGTTATAGCATTTACAAAATAGGGGATTTTTATAGCATTTTTATTAATACATTTTTTTTACTAGTAATGGCGGTGATCAGCGATTTTTTATTGTGACTGCAACATTATGCGGACACATCGGACATTTTTGGGACCATTGTCATTTATACATCAATCAGTGCTATTTAAATGCACTGATTCCTGTGTAAATGACACTGGCAGTGAAGGGGTTAACCAGGGGTGGCAGTGTAGGGGTTCAGTGTTCCTAGGGGCGTGTTACTAACTGTGGGGGGTGTGGCTGTATTTTAGTGAACACTGATCTCTGCTCCAATCACAGGGAGCAGAGATCAGTGTCACTTGTTGCTAGGCAGTACGGGGAGATGCTGTTTACTTCCGCATCTCCCCGTTCAGCCTTCCCGTGAGATGATCGCAGGTATTCCCACGGCGATCGAGTCCGCGGGTACCTGCGACTGGACTTACGGGGGTCCCAACCGGCGCGCACATGATGGCACGGCGGCATTCTTAAAGGGACGTACCTGTACGCCCTTATGCCTGTCCGTGCCATTCTGCCGAGGTACATCATCGCGCGCCGGTCGGGAAGTGGTTAATGTGTATCAAAATACAAAAAAATTATATATTGCAGCTTACCAGTGTTTCAATATGGTGGCTGCATTTGTTTCTATTTTTCAGGCCTTATTCCCTTTTTATTTTCACCCAGTGATTCTGCATTTAACACACATCCAGGCCTAGGGTGACAATGCTGACTCCCCATACTGTATAAAAACAACAGAAGATAAGGTAGAAGAAGAGGACTGCAAAACCCTTCCCCTCTCTTATGCCCCATACACACGTTTTTTCTGATGGAATTCCACTCAAGCTTGGCTTGCATACACACGGTCACACAAAAGTTTGCTAAACTTTCGACCGTTAAGAACGCGGTGATGTACAACACTACGACGAGCCGAGAAAATTAAGTTCAATGCTTCCGAGCATGCGTCTAATTATTTCCGAGCATGCAGAGGAATTTTGAACGTCGGAATTGGTACAGACGATCGGAATTTCCTATCTAAACTTTTTCCGACCAAAATATTGAGAATCTGCTCTCAATCTTTTGCTGGCTGGAATTCCGCCAGCAAAAGTCCGATGAAGCATACACATGGTCGCATTTTCCGACCAAAAGCTCTCATCGAAATTTCTGATTGTGTGTATGCGGCATTATTCTCCATAGCATAGAGAGGTTTGGTACTCTAGCCCCCAGTGATAACTGGAGACAAAGTAACTGATAACAGCACAGGCAGAGAACACCGAAAGGTATCAGCTCACAAGATTTCTGGCAGTATCGACCGATTTTTTTCCAATTATCAGAATGTAACAAAACAATCTCAATGGTATATATAATAGAGAAAAAAGGGACCAAATAATAAGAAAGGCTCATTGTTAGGGTTTACACACACTTGAGAGATTAACACTACTGACAAACTATTTCCATTTTGCTTGGTTGCTGGCAGCATTAATCACATGATGATTTCTCATACTTCTTAGTATGACCTTGTTGGTAAGATGTTCCACCAGAACATTCAGCCCCACCCAACTGCAGAAGGCCGCAGTCATTGCAAAGGCAAATTACAGTGCCAAGCTTTCCTTTTGTTTTCAGGTTATATAGGGAGCTAATTTGCCCACTCTGCATATACAGTATATGTCTTTAGAGTTACATATCAGGGGATCCCCTCTGCAATGAGATTTGTTGCCCTGGAGAGAACATGTCACTTTTGCCCACCGGCTCATGTGTCAGTATGTGTATATCCTCTTCCCATCCTTCCAAAATAATGATGATTAATATTGGATTACAGAAACATTCATCAGTAGACACTCTTAAGAGGAAACTTACACAAAAAGAAATGGAGTGAAGGTGAATTATGGGAAACACAGTCCTGCTAAATATTAGATGTAGTGGCTGCATTTGTCTTCTTTTTCTTCAGGCTTGTTCCCCTTATTTTTATTTAGTGATCATGCCATTAACACACTTCCTGTCCTAGGGTTGCAATGCTTACTCACTGTACTGCTTCTATGGAGGAGATATGTGTTGTCACTCTAGAACAGAAAGTTTGTAGAAGTACAAAACCCCCACCCCATGTTGGTGGTGACAAGGGCTTCTTCCCCACAACCCTGGGCTGTGGTTGTAGGGGTCTGTGGGCAGGGGGCTTATCAGAATCTGGAAGACCCCTTTAACAAGGGGGCCCCCAGATCCCAGCCCCTCCTTATGTGAATGAGTATGGGGTACATAGTACCCCTACCCATTCACAAAAAAAGTATAGAAAGTGAGTAAAGACAGTACACAAGTTTTGACAATTCCTTTATTAAAACAAAAAACAAAACAATGTCCTCCAATGTAGATCCATCCTCAATCATGGGACCCGCCACACAGCCGGACCCTAACAAAGAAAATAAAAAACCTCTGGTCTCGTCAAACACTCCCCATCGCCTTCCTGCTTCTCCATCTGACATTTCTTATAAAGCTCAGGGGCAGAGTCACCAGCTGACATCATTGGGTGACTCCGCCCCGTAGCTATTTAAGAACTGTCAGATGGAGGAGCAGGCAGACGGTGGGGAGCCTCCAACAAGACCGGAGGGTTATTTTGGGTGTAGCGGGCGGCATGATTGATGATGGATCCCATTCACCAAAAAAGTGTCCAAAATGACTAAAGTTAGTACACAAGTTTTAACAATTCCTTTATTAAAAAATTAAAAAAACAATGTCCCCCAATGAAGAGCCATCCTCAATCACGCCACCCGCCACACCCAAAAAAAGAAAAAAAAAAGCCTCCGGTCTCATCGAAGGATCCCCACCAACTGCCTGCTCCTCCATCTGACAGTTCTGATGTCACTGGGTGACTCCGCCCCTTAGATATTTAAGAAATGTCAGATGGAGAAGCAGGCAGTCGGTGGGGAGTGTTTGACGGGACTGGAGGTTTTTGATTTTCTTTTTTAGGGTCCGGCGGTGCAGTGGGTGCCATGATTTATGATCTATCTACATCAAAACTTGTGTACTGTTTTTACTCACTTTGTACTCACTTTGTGTTTTTACTCACTTTTTTGGTGAATGGGTAAGGGTACTATGTGTCCCATACTCATTCACATAGGGAGGGCTAAATCCGAGGGCCCCTTTGTTAAAGGGAGCTTCCAGATTCCGATAAGCACCCTGCCAACAGACCCCCACAACCATTGTCCCCATCAACATAGGGACAGGGTGCTTTGGAGTTGGCCCCGCCCCAAAGCACCCCCCATGTTGAGTGCATGTGGCCTGGTATGATTCAAGAGGGGGAGTGGCACTCGCTCCCCCCCCACTTTCCTGGCCTGCTGGGCTGCATGCTTAAATAAGGGTCTGCAATGGATTTTGGGGGGAGCCCCACGCCATTTAAAAAAAAAAATGGGCATGGGGTTCCCCTTAAAAGCCATACCAGACCCGAAGGGCCTGGTATGGATTGTGGAGGGGTGATCCCATGCTGTTTTTTTTCGGATTTTCTGTTGCCGGCATCCTTTTGTTTACATTTCAGCTGTCTCGGCCCGCCGCTTAACAACCAGCTATTCTTCAAACATGATTCGAATTGGTCAATCTTTTTTCAACTGATCCGAATTTGAATCGTTGTGAAAATTTGGAGTTCGTTAGGAAACGAATAAACAAAACAAATTTTAAAGGGTTTCAACTAAATCCGTTACTATTTCATCTCAATCTCTGAATAACCAAATTCATCCGAATTTGTATTCGGACCAAAACGAATTGCAGGTGTCTAATATTTGCTGCATAATGGTACACAATGGTTTAGGTGGTACACAAATACTAATGTTAACATGTGTAAAGACAAAAATAATCAAGAAAGACAATTTTGCCCAAAAGAGATTATTATCTCAGACAGATACATTTAATATTCAAGGAAAATATTGGAAGCACAGTTTCGTGTGTAGAAGCAGTGAATACATTTGAAATAAACCATAAAACAAGGGAGAAATGCTGCAAATTAAAGTTATACAGCCTCCTGAAGAAAATATGAACTAAAACAAGGTTTCTGAATGAGTAACTACAAGCTTGTAGGCTTCTTAAGCATCTGCTGGAAAATGGAAAACAGATTTCAGAAAAAGGGACCTATGAAGTGGTGATCAGAGAGAAAACTATGAGCATGTTTCCTTGCTCTGTTACAATCTTCCTTCTGTCTCGGATTTGGATCAGAGGGTTTATGCCGATTTGATTTGATGTTCCATGATCAAATATAACCGGTTTGGTCTAGTTCATTCAAAACACCTGCAATAGGATGCTTAAGTGATGATGTGCAAGTAAATTACTGTTTTCACAAGGTTATTTATGTAAAATTCATACAAAATCAGTTTCAAGGAAGACTGGGGCAAGTTCTGTAATTAAATGGGGGTGTTTAAAAGATGACCTTGACCCTACCAATGGAACCCCTTACAATTTTGTGCAAATATTAGTCTAGTTAAACCTGTGTTTCAACAAGAGCAATGGAGGATAAAACATTTATATGTTCTTGAGGTACTACTAATCTAATGCCATGAAAGCGTAATTCGCTTTCCTTCAAATAATATGGAAACTATCAGCTACTGGTCACAAAGAGATTTTCCAACATATTATAAAAAGAAGGATGAGTGACCTCCCTGGGTTTGGTTCGCAAACAGTTCATGAAATTTACTCAGTGTTCAAAGTTTGAAAACTTTGAAGCAAAACCTTTTTGGCCAAAAGTTTGCGAGCTACGCAAATCCTTGGTATTTGCGGAGAATCCCCGGAAGTGACGAACCTGAACCTCAACCCTATTTTAACATCTTTTTATGTGATAACAATTATTTCTGATAGTATTTGATACTACACTGCCTGACTGGCACAAGCTAAGAAATGGCTGCATTGCTGACTTTTATTAGGCCATACATTTGGCTATCAGCATCTTGCCACTAAACATGAATGCAGAAGTAAATATTTGCCGTTATTTACAGTACAATAAACCATACTAAGTGCTCAGCGCAAGAAGTACACTTGAGACACCAATTCATCAACATTCATGAAAGTAATCTTGATATTTATTGAGATAAATCACTTGCCAATGCATTCTGTTCCCACACAGACTGTAGAAAAAGAAAAGCAAATATTCCTTAATGAAAAGCATTTTAATTCCACTTTAATGATCTAAAAATAAATGTAATTATGCCACTGAGGAAAATTAAAACAGATAGCAGAAAAATTGAATATGACATACTATCCTGCAAATAAAGGTCCACACTCCACAGGCATCTGTGTAGAGGCAGTTAGATGTTTTTAGACAATTTATTAAGTGGTAAATGGTTAGTACATCCTTTAGGTTTTACTGCTGTGTCTCCAGTGTGGGGATATACCCTTATGCTCTGTACACACGATAGGATTTTCCGATGGAAAATGTGTGATAGGACCTTGTTGTCGGAAATTCCGACCGTGTGTAGGCTCCATCACACATTTTCCATAGGAATTTCCGTCACACAAAATTTGAGATCTGGTTCTCAAATTTTCTGTGTATACACAATTCCAACGCACAAAGTGCCACGCATGCTCGGAATCAAGCAGAAGAGCAGCACTGGCTATTGAACTTAATTTTTCTTGTCTCATCGTACGCGTTGTACGTCACCACATTCTTGACGGTTGGAATTTCCAACCAACTTTGTGTGACCGTGTGTATGCAAGACAAGTTTGAGCCAACATCCGTCGGAAAAAATCCCATGGATTTTGTTGTCGGAAAATCCTATCGTGTGTACAGGGCATTGGTATTTTTTCCACTGATCATGGAGGGAAATCTCCCCATTAAGAAAACAAAATCCCAGCCCTATACAAAGCTCAAAAAAGGTTGTGACTATATTTAAAGTGGATGTAAACCCAATTGATTAAATTTGACCTAGGCACATATATCTGGAGTATTTACTTATCTCTCTCCAAAGCCTTGAGTTCAGTGTCTTTCTGCTGTTTCGTTCCTCTGTTATCAGCATTATAACTTCTGACAAGTTATCCGAGACAGGAGATAACACCAGCCTGAAATCTGTGTCGGGTGGGTGCTATAGATAGATTAGCAGAGAGCTTGCTTTGTCACAGCATAGCTCTGAAAGTATCTTCGTTCTTCTACCTATGCGGAGTGGGGGTGTGTGCCTTTCCTCCAATCAGCTGTCACACAGTATATGCCAAGACTCCACTCCTACTGCTGAATGAGGAAGTAAAAATGTTAACACTTGTAAGAATTCTAAAGAGTATAGCAAGCTGAAGACAGCAGATATGCATGTAAAACTTATGTAGGGAGATTTGTTTCATCCCTGTGTATCATCTGAGGCTGTTCACCTCACTGGGTATAAGAGAGGGTTTACATCCACCTTATTAAAGCCCTATAGCAACATTATTATAGGGCTCCCTGGTTATCTAGATTCCTTCTTAATAATAACCCAAACATCCTAAAATAGTTCTACAATATACTAACAGATTTCCATAGCATGGCAGAAAGCCCAAAAAAAACTTCTGGTTTTATGCAGGACATGGAAGTATGTCTCACATTCAGTAGGTTTCCTGGATAATTTGCTTTGTTTCAATTAAGTTGGTTTGTTGAGGTTGCTTGGGTTAGCTGATTAGAAAATGAGCTCAGCTCAAACAGATCTGGTCGTTTTGGGCTCTATATAAACAAAGGGATTTTATTCCTTTCTGAAACCAGTTTTTGTGTATCTCAGTCTGTGGAGCACTGAACTACTTGTGTGGTGAAAGACAGCTCATGTTTGGAGAGACACAGCAAGGCAAGGTTGGTTGGGCAGCTATGTTGATATGAACCCTCTAGCTACACTATCAAGAATAACTAAGAGAGATGGTAGTCATACCCAAGAAGTATAGTATGACCGCTGGATCAAATGGCAGCAGGACACCACAGGACAGATCAGGTCAGGGGGTTGGATCTCTGGGGTTGGGACCATGTTGGAGGACTCTGGGAGAGGATAGTCCCTCATGAGAGCAGATAATGTGTGATTTCCAAGGGTGCTGAGTGTAAGGGCAAGCTAAAATGTAACAGAGCACCTGAAGACGGGCTCCACTGCATGTTGACCCCTGGTTATAACCCCTGGGTTCACCCTATTGAAAACCAGGGACTCAGAGACAAAAAGGTACCAGAAAGTGGGTCTGGATGGAGCTAGCTGACCACTGAGAATGGAAGGTGTGACGGAACGTCCCTACACTCTGCTTGATGGCTTCTGTCAGTAAACCGCTTCCTAAGTCCTGGAACATGAGTCCAATAGATCTGGTTATAGGAACCCCCAAGAACTAGACAACACCAGTCTTGGAGTACATCAGGAATAACTTTTATTTGAGATGTCACACAAATATATACAGCCGGATGACTAAAACCTAACCTAATTAGCATGAGCTAATTATCTAATCATTGACCCAGACTAGTTGACTGAGAGAAGACTTTTCAATACACATTACCATAAACATCAACACAGGGTTATTTAGCACAACAACAATGTGTGGAATATTCTTACAAGCCAGACCAGACTCATTTACACAACAGACAGGTGGCTGGAGTTGATGACATTAGCATCTGACAGCTTGTGTCCCAACAGTGTGATCCAGTCTATTGCTAATATGTCATATACATATACAGAGTCTATGTGTCTTGGGGGGCGGCATGGACCTGAATCCAAGTAACACCAGCTCAGGGGTCCCCAGGCATGCAGCTCAAAGAGCACCGTCCCCCCAAATGCAGAGGGCCCATAATCGCAAGGCAAGAGGCTCGCATTCAGTCCCCTCCAACAGCCTCTGTCCCGGCTAGGTCTGTCACAGAAGGTACAGGTCAGAGGTCAGCTCCAGCAGCAGACTCAGATAACTTGGGATAAAGATAAGGGGCAGGACAGGTAGCAGACTCAGAGAGACAAGAATGAAGCCAAAGGTCAGAGCTGGTAGTAGATTCAGAAAACCAGGAAACAAAGCCAGAGTTCAATAAATGGGCAGGCTGCATAGCAGGCAGGTATAAGGCTTTGCAGCTAGCTTGCAAAAACATTGCTTGCTCAGTGATCTGAGCCAGTATACAACAGAGCTCCCGTAGCACAATGCAGCACACAGCAACACACTAATGTGCATTGCAGTTTGCCTCTCACAATGCTGCATGTACCTTTTTTCATGGGTTTTAGTGGCATCAGGCATTAGAAGCATAGTCTAATAACCCATTCACACCTTGGCATCCTGGTACATTTGCATTGCATTAAAGGTAAGTTCATCTTTTCATAAAAATATGAAAAGGTGAACTACAGTTGCTCAAAGCACCCTCCTTTCCCCCCAGTTTTCTATCACAATGCATGCAACAGGTAGCTATCATTGGTCAGCGTGGCTTCGTAACCACGTTAACCAATGCAAATCTCTTCTGAGCCTGCTTTTTTCTTGGATAATGTCTCGGAAGAAAGATGAGATTCTCATTGGTCAACGCAATGACAGGGCCACACTTACCAATGACAGCTCCCCCTTGCATGTATTGGGATGGTATACAGTTTCATGGTGAAATCTTCACATATGTGGAATGTTGCAGCGGCCGGTTTGAGTGGCAGTAGAAGGTGATCATAAAAGATAAATGCAGTGGAGGGTGAGTGTATGGGAAGGGTGCAGTGAGCTAGTTCACATTTATATTTCTTTGAAAAGGTTAACTATACTAAAACATGTGTAACATTTATGCTACTGCAAAGAAATGTCAGCACAAAAGTGTGTTTCAGTGTTAATATACATACGCTAACACAGTGCAACAGCGTGAAGAGGCCTTTGAGAAATAACTCCAGAAACTTTCCAGAGATTTAGCATTCCCATTCACACTTGTGTGCTGTGGAAATGTGTGTCCCTTCAATGCACCTGTTCTATGTGTTATACATTGCAGTACTATTCATGTGAATGGCACTCCAACACACTATACAGTAGACTGCAACATACAATGTGTCATGTGCATTGTTATGTTGACAGCCCATTCATTATGAATGGGCTGCATTAACGCAAAGCATATTAACACATAGGCGATAATGCACCACAATGGATCAATATAAGTATGAATCAACCCCAAGTGTGCACATTAGGAACAACAGTCAGTTTTGACAAGAAACCATTAATACATAAGAAGGGCAGACTGAATGTGAAGTGTCAGCATTCTGTCTTTCTAAGTAAAATCAGCACTCTTTTTTTGCTGTTGTAAACTTGAACAACCAAATGTGGGCTCATCATTTTACTTCCAAGCAGGTAATACTATTTTATAATGAGCTAAGAGACAATATAAAGCAATTCCAACTCAATTATATTGAATAAAGCATAGGGTTAAAGTAAACCGTGCTTGTTCGTTCATTACCAATGTTCATCCTTTTTTTTTCTCTAAAATACCACTGAGCAGAGTTGCATCACTCATCCCTGAAACCATTACTTTGATGGATTGAGAAATTACCAAATGTCTTTTAGTGCACATAACATGTTGTTCCTTATTTCAGAATCATCACTCATCTGTGTCTGTCACTTCGCTATGAGAAATGATATCGAATGTCATTTCTTATTTATCCTCCATACCTTCACCAGGGAGAAAAGCTCATAAAGATTGGCGTAGGCAATCGGTAGAACAATATGTTCCAAAGCATGTATCATGATTCAAATTAATTTATATTACCAGCAAGAACACTTATTAAATAAAAGTCATCTTGTTTGCTGCAGAGATCAAAGACAATAAATAGCAAGCGATAAAATATGTAAATGTTTACTGTTTTTTAAAGAGTAGACCTCTGAGTAGTTGGTAATTAAATGTGCATTGCCATGAAACAGGTACATTTATTTATTTGATACCCATATTTCTTTTTATGCTGATCATTTCTTATTTTGGTGTTCTTTTGTTTTCTTAGTAAAGTGATGGCAAAACTGCAGGGATGATGTCACTTGCAGGTTGAATCATTTCTTCTTGTTATGGTACCTGAGTCATTTATTTAGCTGCCACACACCTGCCAGCATTAAGCACAATGCCTTGTCTGGAAAGACTTGAGGAAACTAGAGGTCAGATCACTTGATGAGGACTTGTGCAGTTGCTCCAGACCTTAGTAAATGAGGTAAAGCTTCACCTTGCAAAGGACACACAATCATGTGCAAGGAAAATAAAAAAACAACAGCATTTTTGCTTGCACATGATCGGGTGTTGGAAGTCAGCAGAGCTTCCCCTCATTTACTAAGCTCTGGAGCAACTGCTCTTGCAGAGTGCAATTGCACTTTGCAAAGTGCACAGTCCATGTGCTTTAGTAAATCAACCCTTATGTGTCTAGCCACCTGTAGAGAGCATTGCCTAAACCAACGTTGTCATCATGAAAGATTTATCTTTAGAAATGCTATCTATACAGAACTGTACACAATATATAGTATTTCTGAATCCCATTACCCTCTGCCAAAAATTATGTGTCCTTCCCCTGATTCATCTTATGAAACCTAAGGCGCAATAAAAGGTGCTGTAGGTATGTCAAAGTGGCTGTTAGTATTGTTGGATATCATTTTAGTAATTTGCCATGGATGGCTTATGGGGTCGTTGTCAAAGGGGTATATGCTGCACTTAGACCATGATGTGTCTCATGGTAAAATATTTCACTTCAGGTTTTGTATCTAGCTGAAAGGCCAAAGGTGGGGTCCCTCAGTCTGTGTGAGAGAGATCCTGACTAGCAGTGTGGTTGGAGAACAACTTTTGGACAGAAGGCTAGATGTTTGTGCTCTACTTGAAGTATCCCTATGAAGGACTTTGTGTTAAACTTTGTTGACCACTACAAAAGCCCCTTGATATGAGTAAAGACATCACATCTGCTATACATAAAGCTAGATGAAATATCACTAAATCTGGACTTTTTAGGTGTCACAGGATCATAACTTTGACTTACTGCAAGTCATCTAATAAAATCATCACTGTTTTAGCTGAACATTAAAACATGTCTAGAATGCAATTTCACAGTCAGATTGTAGAGACATACTGGCTACTCTTTAATCATTCACTAGACATCATTTATGTAGTCTGTAGCTGTAAACATCCAAGATGTAAATGGAATGGTGGTAGCTTTTTCAAGCCTTTCTCAGACCCTAGATCTGCTTCATCAGACAAGTATGGGAACACTTACATATGCTGTCACCCATCAACATGTACAGTATATGTCTAAGGAGAGACTACAGGGGATATTGAGAGTCGCACCAAAACCAGTGCCACACATATCTTGGTAAATAAAGATCTGGAGAAATATTAATTTAGGAAGTTGCCATGGTACCACACAAGACTAAAAGGCCTTAATAAGCAGAGATATCGAAGTAAGGGGCAAAAAAGCATAAATTTTACTTTTGGAACCAAAAGACAATGAAAAAGTAAATACAGTTAATCAATTCCTGGTACAAACTCATATATGGCTTCCAAATTTCATATGACCAATGGAACAAATTGCAAAATTTTCCTGGGGGGGGGGGGGGGGGGCACTATTCCATGGGATTATCCTTACATCTTTGAAGTTTATGGCCTTTAAACTACCTACATGTCATCCAGTGGATGGTGAAAGGGTAGTCAAAATGGGTGCAAAATGTACCATGTCTCTATATCATCTCTATATTCTGATTATGAATTTGCATTTTAGACATGTTTTATATTTAGCTAAATTAAGGTGATGCTTATGATATGACACAGCGTGTAAGTTATGACCTTGTGACACCTAAAAGTCCTGATTTAATGATATTCTGTCTAATTAAATTTTGCTGCTATAGAATAAAATGTCTTTAAGAGACCGACTGATAAAAAGTCACCACTCCCCCAGAAAACGACACATTGAACTTGAGTCTGGTACTTTTCCATCTGGGTATTGTGACGTTCGTCCAGTTGTTGCTAACTCTAGAACGGTTCTTCTACCTGATGGCTCTGCACACAATATTCAACATCATGTTGATTGCAGAACCATAGGGGTTGTATATATAGCCTCATGTAGATGTGGGTCTTTTTATATTGGCAAAACTAAGCGACCTTTCCAGGTCCGCATCCGTGATCATATTAAACTCATGCAAAAACGTATCACAACGACGGCAATCAATAGGCACATTGGAGCTACACACAATTTTGACCCACGCTTTATTCACTTTGCTGCCTTGGAACATGTGGAAACACATGTGAGAAGTGGTGGCATAGATGAAAAACTGCTCCAGTTGGAAACCAAATGGATTCATAATTTAAATGCAATTCATTTCCCAGGTCTAAATGAGTACATTAGCTATAAGCCTTTTCTATAAACACTATATGATGACATTGATAGTAAAATTGTACCTATATCCAACTACTTTGATGGGATCCTATCGATACATGCACCCTTAATCCTGGTTGCATTGATCGTTATAATCCTATTGGACCTGTTAGCCCCCGTCTTTTTGTTGGCTGAACCTCTCTTTGCGACACTGTGATCGTCCTGCCTGAGTTTTGGTGGAATTCTTTGGGCCACTAAAATTCCTGTTCTAGCTCCAATCATTTGTATTAATGCACTCAACCCACATTATTATATTTTTTTCTTATGTGATACAAATGTTGTAAATAAATGAAGTCTTTTGTATATTTTTTATTTCTATTTGAATACTGTTACTTATTTCATAAAAACCCTAACTGATTGCATTATTCCTCCTCATTACTATCTTTATATAAATGTATTTCTCATCTATTGTAACAAAATTATTTGTGGCTATTTTTGACCCCATTGCGCGTTTAATCCCCGGCTTGGCCATGGGTTCTCTGCTTCTCCTATTCTAGAGAATGATTTTGCCCTCCGCCAGCCCTGGGTATTTTTAAGTCTCTTCCCTGCCTAGGTTCTGCATCGATCCGCTGTGCATGTCTTGTGATGGCTGGTTTCCCTCTTTTCCATCATTGTACACTCCTGGCCGGCCCAGTTTGGCGCTTCTGTTGGCTGTATGAACACCCAAGGGTTGGCGCTTTCTTTACGCCAGCCCACCTCCAGCCTCCGCACTCACTACATTGTTCCCATGTTCTGATGCATCTGTTGTTATATATCAGCGCTATCACTATCTACTCTGCTGTCATTACATCCCTCATCCTGTAGGGATGATATCTCTGTGTGTGCCTGTGAAATGCGCGCTGTCGTCTTGTGACGCACTAAACAAGCACCATGGCAAATGTAGGCCATACGGCTCCCATCAAGTGCGCATGCACAACCAGCTAATATGTCCGCTCCCTGATCGGCTTAATGCCAATCAGGTGTGGGGGGGCATTTAAGACCCGCTAGTCCACACATTCATTGTGATGGACTCAGTCTTGCTATACAGGTTAGTTACTAGCTACTTTCTGCCTCTTGGTTGATGGCACTGATTCCCTCTTCTTACAGACTCTTGCCTAAGTTGTGTCCCATAAATCTGCAACAACAGCTGACCTGACATTTGTCTCCAGTGACCACATCATTTTCACTATGGATGTGGCATTTACTTTAACAAGCTGTTTGTATTGACAGGTGAGTGTGTCCTTTTTGCTCAATCCATAATATGTACTTACTTGCGCTGTGTCCAGTATAGTTTCTTTACGTTAACCATTTGCCATCTATGTTTATTCCTGAATAGATATTGCTCAATTGGCTAGTGTTGGCTACGTATATCAAAACACACCTTACTACTCAATTTGCCCGACGCCCCTATATACAGATTACCTCATATGTTTTGGATAAGCTTTACTGAGGCTATGTTAGCCCCTCACCCTTTATGGAGATTAGTTATTCTCCCTAAATATATATATTTCCTTCTCATATGATATCTTTTTATTCTACCAGGTCTTCAATGCCCCCTACAGCCATAGATGCGGTGCTTAAACTCTGACTGCTGTATTGGGGTTACATTCTCGGGTTTGCCTTGTCAATCCGTGGGTATGTATCTGTGGATTTGCTGTGTGCTAGGCTTGATTTAATAGGGGTGGGACTTTCTTCACTGACTGTGTCATGGGGCCAAATTTAGCAATGATGCCTGGATATTGCAATCAATATGTAACTAATAACACTTCTGTATTTGTTCTTTAGAAATTTTAATACGGTACAGATAATCTCCACTACCCTGAGGAAGCCAATGCTGGTGAAACATGTCGGTTAAATCCAAAAAAAATGTATCTGTACCTTTGGTCTATGTACAACATAGGTCTATTAGTTCTCTTCACATATAATTATATGTAGAATATATGTTATATGTAATGTACTATACTTGTAAAATGTGATTTCTACACAAATTACTATTATTGTTTATTTTTGTTCTCAAATAAAAAATCTATTTTTACTATAACCTAATGAGCACTTTCATATTATCGGTATCGTAATAATCCCTTTTACCTATCCCTGTCCACTCTTGTATCATTCAATTTTGGGATGAGGTACCTCTCTATGTGAGATCCTTCCAGCCCACCCTCTCTATATAGATTAAAAGTGGGTAAGAAAACCCTTAAAATGGCATTTGCTTGTGAACTGTTATGCTGAGATCCTTGTTTCATGCCTATGCCATTTGATATGTAATACTTTAAGTACATTTTATACTGCTACATGCACTGTTAATTTTGTCAACAAAAACATTTTCCTCACAATTTTCGTCAGCCACCGTTTTACAGTGACAAAAACAAAGCAAAAAGTACACCACATTTTAACTATGACAAAAATCAATTCAGTTTCTGTTAACGAACAAAAACAAAACTAAAATGTGAAGGAGGAAAGTTTACCCTCATGAACTTCTGGTTTCCACGTAGCTCCATGCTTAGGGCTGGACAGCAAATTTCCCCCACGAATGGCAGAGGCTGGATCTGGTCTCCCTCCTCGTGCCTGCCCCTCCCTCTGTGCAGCCGACCCTGCAATGTACATGTGAAGAGGATGTGTGGGCGGGAAAGTTTCAATCAAGCAGCCGAAATATGAAGCCACTGAGTGAGTGAGCAGTTCAGCACTGTGACCATACTCTCCACTTCTCTGTCCTTCAATCCCTTCCTGTCATCTCGCCCCCTCCTCCTCTTTCTTATGTTGTCCCCCAGCAGAACCTTTGCTTAGCATTCTCTCTTCAGGTTATAATAGTAATTGGTTCTGAGTGCATTTAGGTGGCCTCACCATGCCTTTATCTTGGGGGATTGGCATTTAGGATTTTAAAACACTAGACTAAGACTAAAACTAAATAGAAATGTGCAGCCAAAATTAACACTGGTTACGTGGAGTTGGCAGGTTTGATACAGCTGTTGTTTTTACCCAGATATAAAGATCCTGGAACGCTATAGCAGCTCACCCCTTCAAATTATGGATTACGTACAAAAGTAAATATCCTCTCTCACATATACATGATTATCTTTTGAGTAATTAAGTGTTCTTGCATAGCAAGATCACTTATTGTTATCTCACATATATATTATTAAGTGTTCTTGCATAGCAAGATCACTTATTGTTATCTCACATATATATTATTATTATTCTTATTATAGCCAAATTTTGCACGCTAACTCCTCCCACAGTTTTTATGCTACATATACCGAATATATACCAAAACGTGCGGATTGTTCCCGAATGGTGTGCTATTACTTTGTGGAACGTTTTTCCGAATGGTTCACGAAATATCGTCATTTTTGCGGCGAAATTTGTCCCATAGGAATGAATGGAGAAATGTTCAAAACTAGAGTGGGAGGTGACAAAAGCTCTGAGGGGAATTATAGCTCCTCCCACACAGCCCTGAGGGCAATTATAGGTAGTCTATAGGTAGTCCCACACAGCCCTGAGGGGATTATAGGTAGTCCCACACAGCTCTGAGGGGATTATAGGTAGTCCCACACAGCTCTGAGGGAGATTATAGGTAGTCCCACACATCTCTGAGGGGGATTATAGGTAGTCCCACACAGCTCTGAGGGAAATTATAGGTAGTCCCACACATCTCTGAGGGGAATTATAGGTAGTCCCACACAGCTGAGGGGGATTATAGGTAGTCCCACACAGCTCTGAGGGGGGTTATAGGTAGTCCCACACAGCTCTGAGGAGAATTATAGGTAGTCCCACACAGCTCTGAGGGGAATTATAGGTAGTCCAACACAGCTCTGAGGGGGATTATAGGTAGTCCTACACAACTCTGAGGGGAATTATAACTAGTCCCACACAGCTCTGAGGGGAATTATGAAATTTGAAAAGAAAAAAATTAAAAAATAATAATAATAATAATAAAAAAAAAAATAATAATTTTAGAAAAAAATATGAAAATTAGGAAATTTAAAAAAAAAAATTCTTTTTTGAAAAAAAAATTATTTTAGAAAAAAAATATCATTTAAAAAAAAAATAATAATTAAAAAAAATCATTAAAAAAAAAAAAACATTTTTGAAAAAAAAAATAATTAAAAAAAAAATAATAATAAAAAAATAAAAAATAAAATAATTTTAGAAAAAAAATGAAAATTAGGAAATTTGAAAAAAATAATCTTTTTGGAAAAAAAAAATTTTGAAAAAAAAACATTTTTTGAAAATAATTTTTTTTAAAAATAATTAAATAAAAATCAAAAAAAATCATTTAAAAAAAATTATTAAAAAAATAATCATTTTTGAAAAAAATAAATACGTTTAGTTACTCAAGCCACTTCACCCAGTTACTCCGCCCACTCCAGTAGGTGGAGGCAAGAACACGTCACACAATTTCCCCAGAAATTGTATCTTTTCTAGTTAAGTGTTCTTGCATAGCAAGATCACTTATTGTTATCTCACATATATATTATTATTATTATTATTATTATTATTATTATTATTCTTATAGCCAAATTTTGCACGCTAACTCCTCCCACAGTTTTTATGCTACATATACCGAATATATACCAAAACGTGCGGATTGTTCCCGAATGGTGTGCTATTACTTTGTGGAACGTTTTTCCGAATGGTTCACGAAATATCGTCATTTTTGCGGCGAAATTTGTCCCATAGGAATGAATGGAGAAATGTTCAAAAGTAGTGGGAGGTGACAAAAGCTCTGAGGGGAATTATAGCTCCTCCCACATAGCTCTGAGGGCAATTATAGCTAGTCTTCGTCGTTTCGCCGAATGGTTTACGAAATATCGTCATTTTTGCGGCGAAATTTGTCCCATAGGAATGAATGGAGAAATGATCAAAACTAGAGTGGGAGGTGACAAAAGCTCAGAGGGGAATTATAGGTAGTCCCACACAGCTGAGGGGAATTATAGGTAGTCCCACACAGCTCTAAGGGGAATTATAGGTAGCCCCACACATCTCTGAGGGGGATTATAGGTAGTCCCACACAGCTCTGAGGGGAATTATAGGTAGTCCCACACATCTCTGAGGGAGATTATAGGTAGTCCCACACATCTCTGAGGGAGATTATAGGTAGTCCCACACATCTCTGAGGGAGATTATAGGTAGTCCCACACATCTCTGAGGGAGATTATAGGTAGTCCCACACATCTCTGAGGGGGATTATAAAAATTTATTTTTAGAAAAAATTGAATAAAAATCTAATAAATCATTTAAAAAAAAAATCATTAAAAAAAAAAAAATTATTTTTGAAAAAAATAAATAAATGTTTAGTTACTCAAGCCACTCCACCCAGTTTCTCCGCCCACTCCAGTAGGTGGAGGCAAGAACACGTCACACAATTTCCCCAGAAATTGTATTTTTTCTAGTTCTTATTCTTATTATAGCCAAATTTACCACCCTAACTCCTCCCACAGTTTTTACACTACATAGACAAGTAATATACCAAAACGTGCGGATTGTTCCCGAATGGTGTGCTATTACTTTGTGGAACGTTTTGCCGAACGGTTTACGAAATATCGTCATTTTTGCGGGGAAATTTGTCCCATAGGAATGAATGGAGAAATGTTCAAAACTAGAGTGAGAGGTGACAAAAGCTGACAACCCCATAATCAGCCAAAACATTATGACCCCCCCATGATCGGCCAAAACATTATGACCCCCCATGATCGGCCAAAACATTATGACCCCCCATGATCGGCCAAAACATTATGACCCCCCATGATCGGCCAAAACATTATGACCCCCCCATGATCGGCCAAAACATTATGACCCCCCATAATCAGCCAAAACATTATGACCCCCCATAATCAGCCAAAACATTATGACCTTCCCATGATCGACCAAAACATTATGACCCCCCATAATCAGCCAAAACATTATGACACCCCCCCTTGATCGGCCAAAACATTATGACCCCCCCAGTGGGTGGAGGCAAGAACACGTCACACAATTTCCCCAGAAATTGTAGATTTTCTAGTTATTATTATTTTTTTTTTCTTCTCATGTTAAAAGTTTTATGAGTCTAACAATAAACTCACTTGTTAGGTGTCCGTCCGGTATCCATGTCCGTTTTTTCAGAAAAATCAGCACTTTTAAAATAAAAAGAACAGCATTGTAATTTTGCTTGTGGGCATTTGAATCCCACAAGCAGTCACTTCCTTGTTTCCTTTCGTTATGGGAACCAGCATGCCTCGCTGGTTCCCGCACATGCGCACGGGTAACAGCGCCGAGCTGTGTAAACACTTCACGTCCTTAAAATCTCGCAAGATTTTGGGTCAGATGTCCGCAAATCTTGCAAGATTTCGGGTCGGATGTCCGCACTGACTCCTGGGGTGAATGACACCAGATCCCAGGAGACCGTGCGGCACTCAAAGGAAATTACGAGGATCCCCGCCCACAGCTGCAGACACAGATGAATGAGTGGAGAGACCGGGCTGTAATTAAAAGGTAACACTAAAAAAAAAAAAAAAAAAAACGGCCTTTTACCACTATTTAGATGCTATGTAATAGAATGACCTAATGTTACATTATTGTGTGCAGAACCGCTTTAAGCATAATACAACTCACAAGACCAGGAATAATATAAGTGTTTACAAAGTAACACTGTTTTACTCTTTTTTTTTTTGGCAGGCATTCCTGATTCCACAGTCCAGTCAAGCATCAAATACGCTAGCTGGAATAACTTTTGATTGGTACCTATAGGAAAAAAAATCTAAATGAGGAGGGTACAGATCTGCTGGGAGTGAAGATGGCCGAAAAGTTAGAGGGGTTTTTAAACTAGGCAATGGAAGGGAGGGTCCAGAGGTAGAGATTGTCAGCAATGAACATATTCCATAGGGTAGTATTGGGGGCATTAGTGGTAGGTTGACTAAAGCACATAAACCTGAGGTAAGTATACTAACAAGTCCTATTTGGAATCTCGGAACACCCAATAAGAGGACAGTATGCGACCGGTCTAAACTACATGGCATGTTCACCAATGCCAGGAGGCTGACGGAAAAGATGGGTGAACTAGAGATACTGTTGAACAAGGAGGATTTCGATTTTGTGGGAATTTCAGAGACCTGGTATAACAGCTTGCATGATTGTCTGGTGACCATTCAAGGGTATTCCCTTTATCGCAGGGATAGAGAGGATAAAAAAGGGGGAGGGGTATGCCTATATATCAAGAATAATGAACAAGTGAATGTGAGAGATGACATCAAAAAGGGAGCTAGGGAGGAGGTAGAATCCTTATGGGTAGAGCTCCAAAGGGATGAAGCTAAGGGGAAAATAATACTAGGAGTATGATATAGGTCCCCTAACCTGAGGAAGGAGGGGGAGACAGACCTCCTATCACAATTTGGATTAGCAGCAAGGATGGGAAGTGTTATCATAATGAGGGATTTTAATTATCCAGACATAGACTGGGCGGAGGGAACCATCCATTCGTCTAAGGCTCGCCAGTTCCTAAATGTCTTGCATGAAATTTTAATGGGCCAGATGGTAGACGCACCAACTAGAAACAAGGCGTTACTAGATCTACTGAGTACCAACAATAGAGACCTGATCACGGATGTGGAAATACAGGGCATATTAGGAAACATATCATATCATAGGTCAATTGGCTTCAGTATAAATCACACAAATAGGAAACACAAGGGGAACACAAAGAACACAAAGAAACTGAATTTCAAAATAGTCAGCTTCCCTAAACTACGAACCTTGCTAGAAGATATAAATTGGGATACAATCTTAGAAACAAAGAACATGGAGGAGAGATGGATTTGTTTAAGAGCATATTAAATAAGGGCATTAGCCAGTGCATCCCATTGGTAAATAAATTTAAAAGAGCGAACAAAAGTCATGGATGGCTTAACTCCAATGTAAAAATGCATATAAAAGCAAGGGAGAAGGCCTGCAAAAAATACAAGGCTGAGGGATCATCATCAGCATTCAAAATTTACAAAGAATTCAACAAGATATGTAAGGGTGCAATTAGGGTGCCTAAGGTGGAACATGAAAGACACATAGTGAAGCAAAAAAAATCCCAAGAAATTCTTTAGGAAATATACAGTAAAAAAAGGAGGACAGACCATATTGGCCCCATAAAGAATGAGGAAGCACATTTGATTACAAAGGATGGGGAGATGGCGAAGGTATTAAATGTATTCTTCTCCTCGGTCTTCACGAGGGAATCGGGGGGGGGGGGCTTCAGTAACCAAAACTGCAGTGTTTGTCCTCATGACACATCACAGGAAGCTCCCTCATGGCTAACAGAGGATAGAATTAGAAACAGACTTGGGAAACCTAACATTAATAAATCACTGTGACCTGATGGCTTGCATCCGAGGGTACTTAGGGAACTCAGTCAAGTAATTGCCAGACCATTGTTCCTAAATTTTACTGGCAGTCTACTGACTGGAATGGTACCAGCTGACTGGAGAAAAGCCAACGTAGAACCAATATTTAAAAAAGAGCCAAAATACATCCCTGGGAATTACAGACCAGTTAGCTTAACATCAATAGTATGCAAGCTCTTGGAGGGGGTGATAAGGGCCTATATACAAGATTCTAGTAATAAAAACGGTATCATTACTAGCAGTAATCCGCATGGATTCATGAAGAATCGTTCTTGTCAAACCAATCTATTAACCTTCTATGAGGAGGTGAGCTGCCATCTAGATAAAGGAAGGCCCGTAGACGTGATGTATCTGGATTTTGCAAAAGAATTTGACATAGTTCCCCATAAACGTTGAGGCACAGTGGTGTAGTGGGTAGCACTCTCACCTAGCAGTAAAAAGGGCGCTGGTTTGAAACTCAACCACGACACTACCTGCCTGGAGTTTGCATGTTCTCCCTGTGCCCTCATGGGTTTCCTCCGGGTAATCTGGTTTTCTCTCACTCTCCAAAGACATGCTGGTAGGTTAATTGGCTTCTGTCCAAAATTGGCCCTAGTATATGAATGTGAGTTGGGGACCTTGGATTGTGGGCTCCTTGAGGGTAGGGACCGATGTGAGTGTGTGATGTATGTGTTGAGCGATGAGTAAATTGACAGCGCGATATGGGTATCTTAAATAAATAATATATAATAGATGAGCATCTTAATGAGACAAAATTTACAGGGATAGGTACAATTGTAGACACACACCCACATTCACTCAGGTTGAACTGGATGGACTGTTGTCTTTATTCAACCTTACTAACTACTATGTAACGTTTATTGTACAAAGTAAGGTCTGTTGGCATGGACCATAGGGTGAGTACATGGATTGAAAACTGACTACAAGGGCGAGTTCAGAGGGTGGTGATTAGGGTTCTGTGCTGGGACCAATTATGTTTAATTTGTTCATAAATGACCTGGAGGATGGGGTAAACAGTAAAATCTCTGTATTTGCGGATGACACCAAGCTAAGCAGGGCAATAACTTCTCTGCAGGATGTGGAAACCTTGCAAGAAGATCTGAACAAATTAATAGGGTGGGCAACTACGTGGCAAATGAGGTTTAATGTAGAAAAATGTAAAAGAATGCATTTGGGTGGCAAAAATATGAATGCAATCTACTCACTAGGGGGCGGACCTCTGGGGGAATCTAGGATGGAAAAGGACCTGGGGTCCTAGTAGATGATAGGCTCAGTAATGGCATGAATAGTGGCATGCATTAAAAAGGGGATTAACTCCAGGGATAAAGCGATAATTCTCCCACTCTACAAGACTTTGGTCTGGCCTCACCTGGAGTAGGCTGTCCAGTTCTGGGCACCAGTCCTTAGGCAATCCCATGATAAAGTCACGTGTTTGTGACGCAACGCGTCGGGAGGAGGAGCCTAGTGACGTCACCGAGACAACGAGGACGAACAGGGCAGAGAGCCCTACACAGTGCCTGACACATTTCTTGCTACCGCGCTCATATCGCCGGGTGCTGTGTGAGTAGATCGGCACAAGCCACATTCTTCCACACTATTTTAACTGTAGCAATACTACGCAATGTGTTCTGTATTTTTTTGTACCCTCATTTAAGCACGGAAAGGGACAAGAGAGGTAAAGAGGAAGAAACCACCAGGAAGCATCAACTCACAGATAAGTGAAAGTGACACTTATATATATTTTTTAATTAATTGCATACCAGCAACAGCATCCATTTCTACTGGCGGTGCCCATCTTTTAACCACACTCAAAAGGGTTAAGTAATTAATTAATGGCATTGTCTGATTGTTTAAAACAAAGCAATACTTATTTAAGGAACAGGTCTAACTAATGAGGAAAATCCACAATGCGGCCGCAGTAAATTTCAAACAGGCAGAAAACAATTGCATGGACTCATTAGTGACTTCCAATTAACAACATTGGACACAGTTGTGGCTTCTTTTTAAACCCACTAAGCACAACACAATAAACAACTGTTTTTAATATTCACTGGTACCACACCACATTTTATCTATTCACTCACCTTAACCACTTCAATACCCGCCCATAGTCATATGACGCCCACAAGGTGGATCTACCATCCTGGGTGGGCGTCATATGACGTCCTCGGGTTCCCGGCCGCCTGGGGGGCGCGCGCGCGCCGCCGGCGGCGCGCGCGCGCGCCCGCGGCATTGCTCGGGACCCGGTGCGAGTGCCCGGCCGCGATGTCCGCCGGGCACCCGCGATTGCCCGTTAAAACAACGGGACCGGGCGGGACCGTGGAGCTGTGTGTGTAAACACACAGCTCCACGTCCTGTCAGCGGGGAGGAGACCAATCATGTGATCCCAGTACAGAGGATCACATGATCGGTCTCCTCCCCTTAAGTCCCCTCCCCCTACAGTTAGAATCACTCCTATTAGGGACACACATTAACCCCTCCAGCGCCCTCTAGTGTTAACCCCTTCCCTGACAGTCACATTTACACAGTAATCATTGCAATTTTATAGCAACGATCGCTGTGTAAATGTGAATGGTTCCAAAAATGTGTCAAAAGTGTCCGAAGTGTCCGCCGCAATGTCGCAGTCACGAAAAAAAAAAATCGCAAATCGCCGCCATTACTAGTAAAATAATAAATAAATAAATTCAATAAATCTATCCCCTATTTTGTAGACGCTATAACTTTTGCGCAAACCGATCAATATACGCTTATTGCGATTTTTTTTACCAAAAATATGTAGAAGAATACGTATCGGCCTAAACTGAGGAAAAAAATTTGTTTTTTTTTAAAAAATGGGATATTTATTATAGCAAAAAGTAAAAAATATTGTGTTTTTTTTTTCAAAATTGTCGCTCTTCTTTTGTTTATAGCGCAAAAAATAAAAACCGCAGGGGCGATCAAATACCACCAAAAGAAAGCTCTATTTGTGGGAAAAAAAGGACGTCAATTTTGTTTGGGTGTAACGTCGCACGACCGCGCAATTGTTAGTTAAAGCGACGCAGTGCCGAATCGCAAAAAGTGCTCTGGTAAGGAAGGGTGTTTAAAAGCCCTGTATTGAAGCGGTTAACCAAGAAACTTTTTACTTTTTATTTATTTATGCTTATTTTTATGCTTATTTCACATTTCTGACGGATATATGTATTTTTATTGAACACTGACACCACCCATGCAGCACGTTTTGCACAAAGGAATCCTTTTTAATAATCTACTGAAGTTTTAAGGTTGATTCAGAGCGCACCCATTGCACAATTTGTGTACATTTTAACAGTCCTTAGGAAAGATGTACTGGAAATGGAGCGAGTACAAAGAAGGGCAACAAAGCTAATAAAGGGTCTGGGGGATATTAGTTATGAAGAAAGGTTGCAAGCACTGAACTTATTCTTTCTGGAGAAGAGACGCTTGAGAGGGGATATGATTTCAATTTACAAATACCATACTGGTGACCCTACAATAGGGATAAAACTTTTTTGCGGAAGGGAGTTTAGTAAGACATGTGGCCACTCATCAAAATTAGAAGAAAAGAGGTTTAACCTTAAACTGCATAGAGGGTTCTTTACTGTAAGAGCGGCAAGGATGTGGAATTCCCTTCCACAGGTGGTGGTTTTAGCGGGGGGCATTGATAGTTTCAAAAAACAATTAGATAAGCACCTGAACGACCACAACATAAAGGGATATACAATGTAATACTGACATATAATCACACACTTAGGTTCGACTTGATGGACTTGTGTCTTTTTTAAACCTCACCTACTATGTAACCATGTAAGTTTTTTTTTTTGTCATACAACGTTATCCTCTCATTTCCTTGAGTTTTATTTTATTACACATTTCCATGGTCTCTGATAGTAAATATATATAAGATTAGTTATATATATATATATATATATATATATATATATATATATATATAACATTAAACTTAATTAACATCAGTTTATAAAATAATAACATTAAAATTCCACTGATGTGCTAAATGACCCTTCATAAAATTTCCATCATGTCTCCTTATGATTGCAAAGGTGTTCCATTATGGTACATAAATGCATATTTTTAGAGACCGTAGTGTGAAGCAGTTCTAGTTATTTTATCACGGATACCTGATAGTTTACATTTTCGGGATTGTATTCAATATGTGCAAAGAGAGATCACACAAATAATTATAAATATAACCATTAATTAAGTAATGACAGATACATATAATAAATAATAGAAAATATAACAAGAATACTTCACCATCCCCACAGAGTCCCCACATGATGGCATGGCCAATGACCAGATTCAGATGCATGCCTAATGGCAGCTCTGATGTAAGACTGAATGTTCTAAGTTATAAATGTAGTATATATAGAACTTGTGTGTAAGGAATGGCCAACCCCTGGCTAACTCCCCTTGACCTTTTAAGGACCTGGTCAGTTTGTAGTGACATTCCTTTGGTATGAGTCAACTACAGTAACCAAGATAACCAGGAGTCATTTAAGTTTTTATTTTTATTTTTTTCAAACACCGTTATCCTCTCATTTCCTTGAGTTTTATTTTATTACACATTTCCATGGTCTCTGATGTTCAATGTTTCACAAAAATGACTTATGATTACTTAGATCAGCAGTGTTAAAACACAAGTATTAATAGTAATTCTTACTGTACGCTTGTTTTAATATGTAACATTTAGCAAAATGACTGTGATCAATGAATTCTCTGACACTATAGTTGTATTTTGTCATCTTTATTTGACAGATATGACCAAAAAATAAATAAAAACATTTTAAACAGAAAATGCTAAGCACCTTTCTATGGTAAATTCAATAGTTCTCCTTTTAAAAAAAACATATATATATATATTTTTTCCATTTTGTTAAGTGTAGACAGCTTATCAATGCTTCCATGGTTCCATGGTTAGATTTCAGTACTTTTCAACTATTTTGAAAAAAAAATTCAGCTATATTAAGGAGATCAGCAATACTATATGAGCAATTATATTATAATGAATTATTCTTTCAGTATATAAGAAATTGAGGCCAAATTATGTAAAATGTGAGGCTAACCTTAAACATAATGAATTAATTACAAGTTTAAAAGCTAAGTCATGTTATCTTTTGTGTTGTAGAATCATTGAGCTGCTACAAATAATGAATTTAAACCTGATCTCTATGTTTTAGTGAAATTTAAATAATTAGTTTGGACCAGCTTGGTCCAAAAGAAGTATTTAAACTTCACTACAACATGGAGATCAGCTTTAAATGGGAATACAAAAGCTATTCATACTTACTCCACTATAAGTTATTATGCAAATTCAAACCACATTGAACAGAAGCACAAGTTTTTTTGTGTGCTTTCTGTATTTCGCTATGGTGTGCAATACAAAAAAAATAAATCCAAAATGTTATGTTTAATGTAAAGATAAAATGAAATAACCCCTTCCTAATTCCACATGCATATGGTAATGTACAAATTAACTGTTATGCCGTGTACACACGAGCGGAATGTCCGACAGAAAAAGTCAGGCGGGAGCTTTTCATCGTATATTCCGATCGCGTGTATGCCCAATCGGACTTTTTACGCCGAAAATTCTGACGGACCTAGAAAGAGAACATGTTTCTAAATTTTTCAGATGGAACCAATTCCTATCAGGAAAATCGCTCGTCTGTATGCTGTTCCGGAATTCTGCTGAAACTGTTGCATACACACGATCACACCAAAGACTGACCTTCAAGAACATGGTGATGTACAACGGGACTAGAAAAAGGAAGTTCAATAGCCAGTAGGCAATAGCTTCCGTCTCGTACATGCTTCAGAGCGCCGGTACCAAAAACGACGCATGCTCTGAAGCAAGTACGAGACGGAAGCTATTGGCTACTGGCTATTGAACTTCCTTTTTCTAGTCCCATCGTACGTGTTGTACGTCACCACGTTCTTGACGGTCAGACTTTTTCCGTCGGAATACCCTTCAGAGTTTATTCTGATGGCAAAACTGGTCGTGTGTACATGGCATTAAATCACAAGTTAATGTGATAAAGAGTAAGGCCAGGTTTACATCATGTTAACATGCATTATGTTTACATTGACATGCATTGTGATGAGGAAGTTCATTTGGAATCATTGGGCTGCCAGAGCCCAACAATGGACCTAAACTGCCAACTGCCCTTTTTTTCTAATGCACCACAATGTGTAGATGGTTCACATCTGTATGTTGTGGTGTGTAAAGCACTGGTCTATTGTGGCTTGCTGAGGATGTGTGAGTGCAATGTACCGCTATGTTTTAAAGCTACAATAGCACAAATATGTGAGCCTGGCCTTGGTTTAGGCATGTAGATTGTGTACTCCTGGAAGAAAAAAAGGCTAAAAAAAGGAGAGTGGGACATTTGAAAAAAGTCTGGCATGCACACAGCACATACAAAGAGATTTTGGAGCCGTCAGAGTGGTCTAGCAAGGACTTAAGCATAATGGCAATGATTGGGGAATGAATTATGATTTTGCATTCAGGATGCGGAATTAGGTTGAAGACATTTCCAGCATTATATAGATTTTTGAAATTCCAGTTACAGGAACCCTTATCTGTTATAAATAGAGTCTTTACGGTGTAAGGATAATAAAAAGTATCTTATTAAATGTGATGCTATGTACCTTATTAAGCAAGTCTCAAGGTGCAATGTGTAGCTTCAATTGTCTAGGATTAATGAATGTAGAGGCATTCATCTGATGCATGAATAAAAATGTATGTAGAAATGCTTTAATGATTATATTAATGTTTGAAAAAAGCAGGACAATGTGACACATGAATGCCTGCAAGGTTAGTGAACAACAGTTAACTGGGCAGTCTGTTTCTAAGAAACTAATATCTTAAACTGTATCTCTTTAATTTTATGTTTTTTACTTGAATTACTACTGTGATATTTTTCTGTAATGTATCTTTTCTTGGCACCTGGAGACAAGATACAGATGACCTGCTGCTGCATCAAACTATATTGTCAACATCCAACAGAGTTTAAAGTAAACCCAATCTCTAAAATCTCATAGAAGCCCTAATAGGTTAATGTCACATATGTAAGAAGGCTGTCCGGAAGTAAGTCTGTATTTGTAGAAGGAGTCTGAGGGGTACATATCCTCCTCCCCTGTCTGATCCAGCGTTGGCCTTGGTTTCAGGGTTGCAGCCGATGCATGTTATTTCCGGTTTATTGACAGAGCGGCAGTCGGCTGCAGCAGTCTCGTGGCGGATCCTCTACCGGTGCTCACACCGGGCATCATTGGAGGGGGGCGCCCGCCCATCCACCTACTTCCCCTGGGCTCATGCCGGCATCCTAGAGGGGAGCCCCTTCGGCCCACTCTTTTCTCCGGTGCTCATCCGACATCTTCAAGGGGGGCCGTCCTGCCCACTTCTCCTGGTGCACATGCCAGGCATTATCAAGGGGGCGCCCCGTCCACCCACTTCTCCTCCCTGGCTCATGCCAGCATCATTGGGAAGGCCACCCATCCACCCACTCCTCCTCCTGGGTTTTACACTGGTATCATGAGGGGGGCATACACCTAATTCTCCCGGGCTCAGGCTGGCATCATGGGGGGTATCCATCCACTTCTCCCACGGTCACGCCGACATCATGAGGGGGGCCATCCATCCACTTCTCCCAGGGTCACGCCGGCATCATGGGGGGCTTCCTGCCCACCAAAGGTAGCTAGCTTACAGGCTTTCATTGCAGTTTTCAAGAATCCCCTCAAAATGCAACGCAAATGTTGGTAAAATCAAGGGTAGAAAGCAGTATCTACACAGCATGCAGGTCATACTGCTGACCAGCAATGTGAAAATCGTTAGTCTCTTCATATATGCTATTTAAACTCGGTAACAAGTATCTTTTTATCAGTGTGCTTCAGTTATAGCATGTTCAATCATAGAGTGTCTAGTCATAGCGTATCCAGTCAGCATGTTAAAATCATGTCATGTTCCAGTCAGCACAGTAAAAGTGTAGCATGTCCAAGTCAGCATGTTACAATCATAGCATGTTCTGTCACAGCGTGATCTGTCATAGCCTATCCAGTCACAGCGCGTTCCAGTCAGCATGTTACAATCATAGCGTATTTCAGTCAGCATGTTACAATCATAGGGTGTCCAGTCAGCATGTCACAATCATAGCGTGTCTAGTATGCATGTCACAATCATAGCATGTCCAGTCAGCATGTTACATTAATAGCGTGTCCAGTCAGCATGTCACAATCATAGCGTGTCCAGTCAGCATGTTACAATCATAGTGTGTTCCAGTCACGGCATGTTCAGTCACAGTATGTTTCAGTCACAGTGTGTTCCAGGCACGGCATGTTCAGTCACAGCATATTTCAGTCACAGTGTGTTCAGTCACAGTTTTCTCAGTCACAGTGTGTTCAGTCACAGTTTTCTCAGTCACAGTGTGTTCAGTCACAGCATGTTCCAGTCATAGCGTGTTCCAGTCATAGCGTGTTCCAGTCACAGCGGGTTCCAGTTGCAGCGTGTCCCAGGCACAGCGTGGTTCATTCATAGTATGTGTTGTCATAGTGTATTCAGACAGGGCTTGTTCAGGCAGGGCGTGTTCAGGCATGACGTGTTCAGGCAGGGCGTGTTCAGTCAGAGTGGGTAATTCCAAGCTAATGTCATAGCGGGTGCTGTCACAGCCTGTTCTTTGACCGGACTTTGACAGCAATTTGATTGTGTGTGGGCTTCATTGGACCTTTTCTGTCGAAAAATCTGACAGACTTTAGAAATAGAACATGTTTCAAATCTTTCCACCGGAACCAGTTCCTATCGAGAAAACCGCTCGTCTTTTTGCAGTTCCAACGGACCAACAATGAAGCAAGGGCAGCTATTGGCTACTGGCTACTGGCTACTGGCTATTGAACTTCCTTTTTCTAGTCCCGTCGTACGTCATCACGTTAAACGATCAGACTTCCTGGCCCCTTACCACGTGATCAGCTGTCAGCCAATGACAGCTGATCACGTGTCGTAAACAGAGGACCGGTATGGTTTTTTTTTCTTCTCACGCTGACAGCGTGAGGACAAAAAAAGCCGATCACTGGCTTCTGTTTGCAGGGACTTTGGTCCCGAAGAATAGGAGCCTCATGTGCCCACCAGTACCGCCTGCCAGTGCCACAAATCAGTGCCCACAGTGCCCACCAATCAGTGCCCACAGTAAGTGCCAGCAATCAGTGCCACCTATCAGTGACCACAAGTGTCACCTATCAATGCCCACCAGTGGTGCCAATCAGTGCCACCTAGCAGTGCTGCGTATCGGTTTCACCTATTTTCCCATTTAGGATCTGAGGAAAGGGGTTCTCCCCTGAAACGCGTCAGCCATCTCGAGGTATCGTTTTGATCCGCTCGTCAGGTCCTGGCTTGTCAGTGTTCAGAACAGTGAATTTTCTCCATTGTTTATGCCTTCGATCAATTCTCATTTGTGAGTATATATTTTGCTGTTTTATACCTTTAAAAAAGCTTAACCGGTGGTAATGCACTAGGTCGGTGCGCCCTTCTTTTTTTCTTTTTCGCCTATCAGTGTCACCTACCAGTGCCGTTAAGTGCCCATCACTGCCACTCATCAATGCCCATCACTGCCACCTATCAGTGCCACCTATAAGTGCCACCTATCTGTGCCACCTATTAGTGCCCTTCAGTGCCACCTATTAATGCCCTTCATTGCCACCCACCAGTGCTACCTCTCAGTGCCCACAAATGCCACCTATCAGTGCCCATCAGTGCCGCCTTATCAGTGCATATCAGTGTCGCCTTAACAGTGCCCATCAATGCAGCCTATCGGTGCCCATCAGTGCAGCCTATCACTGCCCATCAGTGTAGCCTCATCAGTGTACATCAATGAAGGAGAAAAATTACCTGTTTGCAAAATTTATTAACAAAATATAAAACGGTTTTGTATTTTTTTTTCTAATTTGGTCTTTTTTTAAAAAAAAACAGAGGTGATCAAATACCACCAAAAGAAAGCTCTATTTGTGGGGAAAAAATGCTAAAAATTGAATTTGGGTACAGTGTTGTATGACCTCGCAATTGTCATTCAAAGAGTGGCAGCGCTAAAAGCTGAAAATTGGTCTGCGCAGGAGGGGGGTTTAAGTGCCGAGTAAGCAAGTGGTTAAATGATTGTTGACCACAATCTTCTCGCCTGTATAACACGTCATATGATGCACGTTTTCATTTCATTACACCTGTATGACTACCCGTCACGATCTGTGGGTACACTAGCCCTGAGTGTTCCATTAAATTACCTGTCTCTGCGCTGCAGGTTACTCAGGCGCACTTGCTTCATATACTATGGGGGGCAGCATCAGGGTCATTCATAAGCTGTGGTCTGGTCATTACTGCTCAGATCCTTATACTCAGGTAGGCACAGATGGGTGGTGTTCTCATGTCTGGTTGTCTGTTGTCAGTTTTCTCTAGGTTGTGTTTCCTTGGGTTTGAGCATGCCACACATTTCAGAAGCAACTAATTCACGTTCATCCCTTCAACCCCACGTGGGGGTTCAGAGCACGGTAGCACTCTGTCATCAAGGAGTTGTTCCATCCTTCAGCACACAGCAGTGCTTGTCACAGGGGTTTTCCTTTCCCAGCCACATCCGGGATGGCGGTACGCTTCAGATTGTTTCTAATTCTGTCCCAGCTACTCTTATGTACCAGCGTGGAACATGTTCTAGGCATTATTCTTTAACGCACATTCATGGGGGTTAATATGCTCTCCACGACCTGTTACGTTTGCTAGACAGGATGAAGGTGATCGAAGTCAGCCCCTTAGTCCACTGGTCTTATCAAGCCTTCTGGTTCAATATGTCTGAGCCAAGTAATGTTCCTTGTCAGGGGCTGTGTCGGAATCTCCCATCCGGTCTTCAGAAAGCCCTTGCTGGAAGAATTTTCAGGCCTGCAAGTGGGTCTCATCACTATTTCTTCTGAGTCTTTTGTGTGTAGTATCTTGGTTTCAGCAGACAGTCATACTTTCATTGCCGATCAAGTTACTGGAGGCAGTAATTTCCAAGGGGGGCATGGTCTGGTTCTTCACCTTCATTCTGCAGGTGGTGGGTCAGCCTGCCGGGGTGTCCAATGGCAAATTTCCGATATTGTTTGTTACTTTTTGGCTGCCCTCTTTCCTGCGGAAACATTTTCATCAAAGTACTCATCTGGGGATTTCACAAATCAGCACTTGCTACAGTTGGGGGGGTATTGGCTATCCAAGCTGATATCACCAATGCTTGAAGCTACTTCCATCAGACCTGCCTGTTGGGAGGGCAAGACAATTGTGCAGATGTAATTTCACCATTGGGCTTACCCTTGGGTCAAAAGCAGTCCTTGCTTTGAAACCTTTGCCAGTACTTCATTGGACCTTGCGTACCTGCAGAGGGGTCAGGGGTTTAATTAATTTAGTTGATTTCCTGTTGCATGGAGACCCTGGTTACCGCCAAAGGATCTGCAGTCCCTCTCAGGGTGTGTGTGCTGAGCCAAAATCCTCTTGAAGGCCCACAATGTGGTAGGTCCGGGCCGTATATCATTATTTTTTGGGTTCCACTCCTGGCTCCAATCTCTTGATTGGGAGGTTGCCTGGAGAACTGCTCAGGTACATCAGATCATTCATTTTTTTGTCCGATCCCCAGCCTGTTCCAACAAGGGGGGCTTACAGTCACTTTGGGTATGCTGAATCATGCCACGAGACTTATTCCCCAAGATAGAGTCTGGCCCTCCTTCCCCTGTTCAGGACTCCGACTCGGTTGTCAGGTTACAGGCAGAAACACGACCCAATCAAATCATGTAGGAACAGTTTTCTGTGTGTCTGGTATGGTTTCTCCATGTTTAACGATGCATATTGCCATAGTGCATTGGCCTGATCTGTCAACTCCATCAAACACATCTATCAGGTATCCAGCACTTCAGACCCCTGCAACTCCTGCCAGTTCGTCCATTTTTGCGGCTCACCCTCTCAACTTCCCCATACCAAGTATAGACAGGCCAGGGGTTCTTGGGAATTTCACAGAACTACTTAACTGGTGTTCTTTTTTGAAGTGTTCGATCTTCTCGGTCATTATTTCGCAGGGGCTCCTCGGGCCAGCCCTTACTCCCTTTCCCCCACGTATCCTCGCACTACAAGTAGTTTGTTCTCATGTCTGGGTTTTCTCAGTAATAAGGCTTAATCTAATCATTCACGGGACATTTAATTGGCGTTCTTGGCAGTTTTGCAAGTTTCAATAGGTCCCTTCTTATCATTAAGTCATGGGATGGTGGTTTTCCTCCTGTCATAGTAGATACATACTGGATACATATACTGAAGCCATCCGGATGCGCACTACTCTACTAGGCTGATTGTTACCTACCCTTCATCAAGCTTTCTTATCACACCTACATTTATGTCTTCTTGCCTCTTTCAGGCATACTGACCAGCTAGGCCAAGGCACACCTCAGGCCTTGGTAGTTAGGATATCGCATTTTCAAGTGAAGACTCTGACTACAAGTAAGAAGGCTGGCTGGATGCCAGCTTGTGTCTGTAGAAGGAGTCTGAGGGGTACGTATCCCTCCTTCCCTGTCTGATCCGGCATTGGCCTCGCATTCAGGGTTCCCACCCACACGTTTCCCCCAAACTTTAATATATACTTAAACACATCGTACATTTTTCATATTCATACATTCAGGATATGCCCTCTTTCAGGCATACTGACCAGCTAGGCAAAGGCACACCTCAGGCCTTGGTAGTTAGGGTATGGCATTTCCAAGTGAAGACTCTGGCTACAAATATTGTTTTTTCAATATGTTTTTTATATTGTTTATTGTTTTCAATCTTTTTTAATCTGCACTGTTAAAAAAATAAAAAAATAAATAACTCAATGATTTAAAAATGAATGTCCTTTTTAAGGACTTTCTGATGTATGGTAACAGTTGTTCCCCAATTGTTCTCCTTTATTATTTTTATTATACAGGATATATATAGCGCCAACAGTTTGCTCAGCGCTTTACAATAGAAAGGAAGACAATAAAAAAGAAACAATACAATTCAATGTGGAGGGCCCTGCTCCTGGGAGATTACAATCAAATAGGGAGGGGCTAGTGGAACAAAAGGTAAAAACTGTTTAGGGTTTGGGCCGAGCAAAAGTTTGGCCCGAACGTTGCCCGTTCGGGTGTTCTCCAAACGCCCAAATTTTCAATTGTCAAATTGTCAATGCGTTGTTGAGCAGCGGGGCTGGTAAGCTGGCCGACAACGGCTACCCCTCTGACAGCTGAAAGAAAAAAAAATGCTGGTAAAAAATAAAAAGCAGGCATAGGGTCTCCCCTGTCCATAACAGGCCCTTTGGAAACTTTAGGCAAAATTTTTAAATGGGCAAACAGGCAGAAACTTTAATGCAGAAGAGACATGCTTTGCCCCTTTTGCATTAAAGTTACCTACCTGCCTGTCTGCCCTTGTACAGCGAGCCGCACATGCGCAGCTCACCATACAAGTTCAGGAATGCCCTATCTGACTGAACTCCCACGTATGCAATCAAGACCCGGAAGCTGGACGCTCAATGTTGACAGCAGCCAGGGACGTAGCATCACTGGAGCCTAGGTAAGTATAGTTCCACTTTAACCTATCTGCTCAAGACCTACTTCCTGGTTTTCTCTTGACTAGTGGTCTGTGGTGCCTGAGCAGGGTGAACCCATGGGTCACGAGCTAAGTCCAAACTCTAGTAAGAGGGTTTCTTTTTAATACCATCTGGCTCTTAGACTCCGTGCCCTAGGGGATCTCATTTCACAAGTTGAACAAGTTGAACCATCCTATTAATTGGGTGAGTCCTGATCTAAGGTCCCAGCTCTTCCATGGTTCAGCATGATACTGATCCCTTTCTCTGGTCTTACCTTTCCCAGTGTGATTCAGTGAGGTTGCCCTGCCAGCTGTTAGCCTACACTTGTCAGGTACACCCACTGCCTTTCCTTGGTTATCACTTACAATGTAGCTGGAGGATTCACAATAGCGCAGTTGATATTCTGTAATTTTATGGTTCTTGGAGACCTCTTTTTGAACCAAACAGTCAATTTTTTGGCTGAATTTGCTAGGCCTGCCAGACTAGACTATTTAGTAGTTGTTTCAAATCTATGTGATATAGATTATTTTCCTTTCAGTAGAATAACTGATGTTAAAAAAAATTGTGATCCTTTTACATTTCTTGCCAGACACATCTGGAACTTCTTTTGGGCAACAGGCGTCCCGTGATTTTGTTTGCGGGATTTAGCCACATTTTTTTGGCCCACAATAGTGGCAAAATCACACTGCAATTGGGGTGCTATTGAAAGTAACGGAATTGCAAGCGCTTCCTGCGTTTTGTGGTGATTTGGGAATAGCGGGCAGAATTGCGGAAATTCCACCCACGATCCAGAAGGCCTAGGTATGAACAAAGTAACAGAGAGCTCTTTTGATCTTGACATGATGACACTACAGAACTCGATCCCAAAGAGAACACTAGACCCTAGATATCTAAGATTCAAATAAGACCCACCTGCATAATCTCCACGGAGGTTCTAATCATTGGCACTTAATCTAGAACAGATGCTCTAATTTCATGGATTTTAGGGGGTGGTAAATGTAGGGGTATACTTACTTTGCATGTAAGAGATCTGCACTTTTGTTAATCTAATTTATGAGAATGAATATACCATGCTAGTTGTTTGTCTTGGTGAATCTGTTTGAGTTAGGCTAAGGCTACACGGATGACTGAACTTCTTTGCTATAGAGATTAAACTGCTTGTTGACAGTAACCTTGTTTGGGACACACCAATATCAGTGTGCTCACTCAAAAGTCAAATTGCTCAGCAGCAAAGATTTAATCATTTGTCCAGATAGGAAATGCCATGGGGCACATCATGGAAAACGTTCTGCCACCACTGGTTTGCTTTTAGAGTCATGTACCATTTATCTTTTGTATAACCCATGTTGGCGAGTGTCAGGGTCAGTATTATAAATTATTAAATAATACATTGAAGCTGAATTGTATTGCACCACAGTTGATAAATACTATATAGCAGCAAGCAAAACCATCTGGATTCACATTGTTCCATGTGCAGTGCAGCAAGCCTTGTAGTGCACACATCTGGGTGTATATGGTCCTAATTAATTTAATTCTGCCTTTACCAGAGAAGGTTGATCAGCCATTTGAAGAAATGCATGGATCATTGAGGAGGAGGAGAGAGGATGGAGAGGAGGAGGAAGAGGATAGTCATGAACATAAGATGGTGGACATTAAAAATTATTAAATTTGGGAGAGTATATCTGGAATCCAAGACCGATCATACCTTGGGGCTGCGGACTAAAAAATTGTCTGAACTCTGCATCGGTCAGGACGTCCCTGACCTTCCCCACGCAGACGCTGGCCTTCATGGGGCTGCCAAAAAATGACCGGTCAAGCCTCCCCACCGCTCCTTCTGCCAACCGAAAGCGCAACTCGTCGCCCAGGACCAGGAGTTTGTAGCCTCACAGTTTCTGGGAACGCGTTGCACAGACCTTTCTGCAAGGCCTCCCTGAGATGTCTCATCCTCTGCTCCCTCTGCGACGGCAAGATAAGGTCCGCAACCTTACCCTTGTACCGCGGATCAAGGAGAGTGGCCAGCCAGTAATGGTCCCTCTCCTTGATCCGAAGAACACGAGGATCCTTCCGCAGGCTTTGCAGGATCAGGGAGGCCATGCAGCGTAGGTTAGCTGAGGCATTCGGTCCGGAGTCTTCTGGGTCACTGAGGATGACATGATCGCCAGCCACCTCCTCCCAGCCACGTACAAGTCTACTGGTTTGTTGGGACTGTACATCATCCCTAAAAGACTGCTGCTGCTGATGCTGAGTGCCAGGCTCCACCTCCATGCTCACACAATCCTCCTCCTCCTCCTCCTCCTCCTCCTCCTCCTCTTCCTGTGTGATGGGTGGGACAGAAGGAACACTGTCCGGATAAAGGGGGCCTTGAGAGGCAAGGAAGTCCTCCTCTTCCTGCCTCTGTTCTGCCTCAAGTGCCCTGTCCATTATCCCACGCAGCGTATGCTCCAACAGGTGGACAAGAGGGACAGTGTCACTGATGCATGCACTGTCACTGCTCACCATCCTCGTGGCCTCCTCAAATGGTGAGAGGACAGTGCATGCATCCCTGATCATGCTCCACTGACGTGGGGAAAAAAAACCAAGCTCCCCTGACCCTGTCCTGGTGCCGTAGTCGCAAAGGTACTCATTGATGGCCCTCTGCTGCGTGTGCAGTCGCTGCAGCATGGCCAACGTTGAGTTCCACCTGGTGGGCATGTCACATATTAGGCGGTTCTTGGGCAGGTTCATAAACACTAGAAGTCCTGTGGGTGCTTCTGCAATTCTGTGTGATGGGACTAACACACTTCAAGTCCTATGGGTGCTTCTGGGAAGAAAATAGAGGAGCTCTGTGTGATGCCACTAACACACTAGAAGTCCTGTGGGTGCTGCTGAGAAGAAAATATAGGAGCTCTGTGTGATGCCACTAACACACTAGAAGTCCTATGGGTGCTTCTGCAAAGAAAATAGAGGAGCTCTGTGTGATGCCACTAACACACTAGAAGTCCTGTGGGTGCTTCTGCAAAGAAAATAGAGGAGCTCTGTGTGATGGGACTAACACACTTCAAGTCCTATGGGTGCTTCTGGGAAGAAAATAGAGGAGCTCTGTGTGATGCCACTAACACACTAGAAGTCCTGTGGGTGCTTCTGCAAAGAAAATAGAGGAGCTCTGTGTGATGCCACTAACACACTAGAAGTCCTGTGGGTGCTTCTGCAAAGAAAATAGAGGAGCTCTGTGTGATGGGACTAACACACTTCAAGTCCTATGGGTGCTTCTGGGAAGAAAATATAGGTCTGTGTGATGGGACTAACACACTTCAAGTCCTATAGGTGCCTCTGGGAACAAAATATATGATCTCTGTGTGATGGGACTAACACACTTCAAGTCCTATAGGTGCTTCTGGGAAGAAAATATAGGTCTGTGTGATGGGACTAACACACTTCAAGTCCTATGGGTGCTTCTGGGAAGAAAATGTAGGTCTGTGTGATGGGACTAACACACTTCAAGTCTTTTGGGTGCTTCTGGGAAGAAAATATAGGTCTGTGTGATGGGACTAACACACTTCAAGTCCTATAGGTGCTTCTGGGAACAAAATATAGGATCTCTGTGTGATGGGACTAACACACTTCAAGTCCTATGGGTGCTTCTGGGAAGAAAATGTAGGTCTGTGTGATGGGACTAACACACTTCAAGTCCTATAGGTGCTTCTGGGAACAAAAATATATGATCTCTGTGTGATGGGACTAACACACTACAAGTCCTATAGGTGCTTCTGGGAACAAAATATATGATCTCTGTGTGATGGGACTAACACACTTCAAGTCCTATAGGTGCTTCTGGGAAGAAAATATAGGTCTGTGTGATGGGACTAACACACTTCAAGTCCTATAGGTGCTTCTGGGAACAAAATATATGATCTCTGTGTGATGGGACTAACACACTTCAAGTCCTTTGGGTGCTCCAGAGAAGGTTGATCAGCCATTTGAAGAAAGGGCTAAGAATAAGAATATTGTTTTCAGTGAAATTGAAGTATGGGGGAGGGGGGGAGAAGGCTATTGTCACGATCCATAAATCTAATTCAAGGCAGCCTTTTTTTTTTTTGAAGGCTTTGATTGTATCATCATAGTGAGCTATTGGTTCTTTCTCTCATTAATGGACAAACCTCAACAACCCATTCTGACATGGTGGAGAGATTAAAGTAATATTCCAGTGCCCAGGAATTCAAGCTCTGGCTGGTCATTAAGAAAAGGGTAACCATATTGACGACTATCCAACTTTTGGCGTTGTGTCAACACCATGTTATTGCCTACTCAACCCCAGGGATCCCTATCTTATCTTTCTCATCTCCCCAGAGCTCCTTCTCCTTACCATCTCTTTCTCTTCTCTCTTCCTCTCTCTTATCATTACTCGCCCAACATTCTGTGCCCTCTTGATGGTTACCTATGATCGATGTTGATGCGTGTTCCAGCTTACCACACTTAACTTCTCCACTCCATTGACTTTGTTGGCTTAGGTGGGTTACTATGATTCCTGGCTTTTTTAACTTCTCCAAGTGCATTGCATGCACCTTGATTTGTTCAAGGAACCTTTTTTTAAAGGTTTTTATTTGCTAAGTACACACAGAACGGAAAATGAAAGCAGAGTACATACATAGGTGTACATAAAACCATAGCATTATTCTTATTATATCTGAAGTATCCATACTGCTCAATTCAATATAGCCAATTTTACATATAGCTATTTTTCTGTTTTGTATTTGTTACATTGAAATGGAAAAAGTATAACATATTCATGTAAATAAGAAATAAAACCAGTTCGGAGGTGAAATCCCTCCAATGACTCAGTTTTTAATGTAAACTGTTAGACAGTGTCAATTTGTGTTTTTTTGTTTTTGTTTTTTTTTTGTTTTTTGCAGACTAGTAAGTGTGCTAGGAAATCTTATGTTTGTTCTTATTGTGCACTTTACTTCAAAAGCCATTTTAAATTGGGATGGTTGACATTCATGACAGGTAGAAGCTCATGGTTTAATGTTTTTTTAAGAATATGAGGTTTAGTTCCTTCCCCCCCCCCCCCTCTGTTAGAAGACGAAGTTTCTCCATTTGGGTGTTTTATGCCCTGTACACACGATCCAAAAACAAAATCCATGGGATTTTTTCCAACGGATGTTGGCTCAAACTTGTCTTGCATACACACGGTCACACAAAGTTGGTCGGAAATTCCGAACATCAAGAACGCGGTGACATACAACACGTACGACGAGCCGAGAAAAATGAAGTTCAATAGCCAGTGCTGCTCTTTGTCGTCGGAAAATTTGAGAACCAGATCTCAAATTTTGTGTGATGGAAATTCCTATGGAAAATGTGTGATGGAGCCTACACACGGTCGGAATTTCCGACAACAAGGTCCCATCACACATTTTCCATCGGAAAATCCTATCGTGTGTACAGGGCATTAAAGTAATGTTCCATAGAGGGGGATATACTGTAGGATGATCAGTTGGAACAACTTATAATTATATACTGACAGAAGGAGTGGAAAAGCTACAAAGGCAAAGACCCCAGAAGACATATGCTGCTCTCTTTACTCTGAAATTACACACTTGCGAGTTGCTATATTATGTGCAGATGCTTACAGGTTTCTGTAAATATGTCAGTCCGGCTTGCACTAGTGTTGGAAGGGGTTAACTGTAAGCCAGCACTTTCTTAGCTTTTCTGGGCTCTGCCCTCCACCCTGTGCTGCTAATAAACGGGGAGAGGCCCCTGCTCAGAGGGCTTTTTGCCATAGCCTGCATGGGAGACTGACTAGAGGCACAGCATCAAGATGTAGTCACAAGCAACGAATGGAGCAGGGAAATATCCCCTAAAACCAGGACTCTACCCCTATTGGACATACAAGGACTCTTATCTGTTAAGGTATGAACTGGGCAGCTATGCTTACCTAGTCAGGGAAAGGACTGTCTGTGTCAATGGCTGCTGTATTAAACTGTGAAACTTCAGTAAAGGCTGTTAACCGTGTATTGTCTGTTCTGAAGTTACTGAAAAGAGGTGCATGGTGGTATTAGGCATATCACAAAGAACAGGGCCTGTCACACACACATGGGGTTAAGAGGAGGACATGTAGTCACTAAGAGTAATCAACACGAAGGAATGATACAACAGCCAGACAGCGGAAGGACAGTCCTGGACGAAGCAACATGTTCTCTGCATAGTGAGATTTCCCTCCTAAGCGGTCGGTGCCCCAGTTACCAGGAACGAATTTGCATGGTGGAGACCTCAGGAATTTAGCTGCAGGTACAGAAGGCATTACTAAGTCAAATCATGCATGCAGGGAGGTTTGCGCGTGTACATGGCGGAGTCTGCACTCTATCACTGGGAGCGAGGTAATAGGAAAGCTGGACTGGTGGGACAGAACACAAGCTCAGTAGTGTTTTGTTCTAAATGTTACATTCCATAAAGGTGTACGTGCCATGAGAACGGCTTACTTCTAATCCTGGGTCCCACCTTAATATTGCATTCACATGAACGAAGTCCCACCTGGTTCCAGGCATTATTGAGCATGCACTCCAAAGGGAGAGAGGCCCCATGTGCATGGACAAGTAGGTCCCGCTCACAATATACTATAGCCATGTGACCACATTCACAAATGTTCTAAAACAGATAAAAACACGTCCTAAAAGTCATGTAGGAATGAATATAAAGTGATAGTGAGTCATTTAAAAATATGTGGAAGGAGGTGAAGTATATTTCCTGCCTAAGTTGAGGAACACTGTGGAGATACTCTATGCATTTGGGCTCATTTACACTTGCTCCAACGTCAATACACATTAAAGTGCCTACCGCTTCAGCATGCTTTTTTAATGTGTATTTCATGCTTCAATGATATTTCAGTATTCTTTGAAGCTTTAATGAAGCTTGGCAAATGCCCTGTGTGTAGCTTAAATTTCGATCTGTTTTAAAGAGGCCGAGTAGAACCCCATCTTAGTAGTACCCCCAGTCAGCAGATTCCCAGCTTATTAGTACCGCTATTTGGCAGATCCCCAGCTCATTGGTACCCTCGTTCAGCAGATCTCCAGCTTATTCGTACCATGGTTCAGCAGTTCACCTGCTCAGCAGTACTCCCAACTCTGCTGATGCCACACTCAGTAGTAACCCCTAGCTCTGCTGACCCCTCGCTCAGTATTAACCCTCAGCTGGGCTGATCCTTGGGTTTGCTGTTCCTCCTCTCTTTCTGGTCCCCGCTCACCTCCCACTGTATTTCTCCCACACTGCACGCCCACCCCCAATGGTTAGTGGTAACATGCCAATGGTTTGGAATGGGATGTCTTAAAAGTTCATCTAGGTATTAAGGTCAGGTGTCCCTAAACCTTTAACTATATAGTATATGAGCTAGAAATATGTTACCTTGCTTTTGAAAGCATAACCGGTTATCAAGTGAAAAGGGAGAATGAATATACAAAAAAGCCTTTTATATAATACATATAAATATTGCATTTATTTCCAATACATTATTTTCCTTAATAGTACACATATTTTGAAATTAAAAGTCCATCAGTGACTCTATTAGCTTAAAATCTGGATGAAAAGATACGCTTTTGGTTTCCCAGTGCTTCCTGGGATATCTCATACCTGCAATACCTCCAAAACAAAGCAAAACTAAAGCTGAATATAAGCCTCTCAAAAGCTGCAGGTGCTTCAAGCAAGCTTTGTCATAAACTTCTATGGAGGCTTCGGAGATGCTTTGAAGCACCAAGAAAGCTACATAGGGTATCATTTTTGAAGCAAAGTGAAGCAAAGCAAAAGCAACTTGTAAACAGGACTGTAAGCTAACCATTTAGTGACAGGTGCTTTGATTGGCATTCAGAGCGCTTAAAAAAGCATGTCCAAAGCCACATTTTGAAGCAAGTGTAATGTGTAAAAATGCAAAGGTATGAACAGGGCATGACACTCCTACCTACAAGCTCACTAATTTACTACACCAATATAGACCAATAATAAATTAGTTGTAGGTTAGAGTAGACAATAATTTTGTGTTATTTTGGCATGATAACTTTATAAGTTCTTATGCACTTTGTATTTTTAATAATTCACCAAATATTAGTACATAAACTGCAGGGTTTCTAAAACATATCTAAGCCATTCTGTGTTAATCATTTATGTAAGCTAGTCTGTCTGTCCGTCTCTATATGTGTATATTTATCTGTATCGGCCCTATGTGCAGGAAAGCCTCTATTTTAAATTTAGTAACAGTTTTACCTGTTTCATATAGTCTGCCTTTCTGCAAGTTCTCCAAAACCCAAGTAGTCTTTTGCTTCTCCCTGATGCTGCTTGGATAGAGTCCCTAGAAATAGTGTAGGAGGTAACAATACTCTGAGTTTTGAATATTTATATTTCCCCTGACCAACCACTAAGAGGTTTATGTCTTGTGGTGAATGCTGGGGAATGGTATAAATATGTAGGGGAACTTCTGGGAACCTCTCTTGCCTTCCAAACTCTGCCTGGACTGTTTATCAGGGCCTCCCAGGTCTGCTGCCTTGGGAAAACTCTAGTTAGAAGAAAGGCCTGTGTCCAAAGGCCTATAGTTCATGCTGCCTCTCCTGAAGGTGACTCCAGTAGAAGAGCAGCAGAAAGATGGCTGCCATTTAAGGACATCTTGCAGAGGGAACATTGCTGTAGTAGGGGTCCCGGAATTCTGGGCAAAAGCCACTACCAGTAGACCCTGCTTTGCACACTTTGCAATCCAATATCTGCTTTCTATGAGCTATCAGCTCACAGTCAAATAATGCCAGTACTGGCTTAAAGACTTACAATCAAATATTGCTGGTCTCGGCTTAAAGGCTCACAGTCAAATGTTGCTATCTTGACCTAATGTTGCCCCAACAGTCTTTGAGAAGGGATGAATTCATTTTTCACTCTTTGTTATTTTGTGTAGAAGGAACCTTTTTGAAGCTGCCATGTATCTTACAGTAAACCCTTTTCTCCCAGAGTCAGACAAAAATAATTCTCATTGTGCAAAGTTTAACCAAGTAGAGGTCCATTTATCGATTAATGCTGATTGGCTGGAGAGTGCTCTGAGGCAAGTGTGGAACTGTTACCTCAAGACAGACTGTGAGGGCCCATTGTATCTCAGCGGCTCCTTCAGGGGTGAGCGCTACCTAGCACTACTTATCTATCTTGAACTGGCCATACACTAGTAGATTTTCAAATGAAGGTTCGTCTAAAAATTCTCATCATAACATTTAATGACTTGATGAAGGTTGTTTGAAAGTAAAGAAAATTTCTCACACAAAAAATTTCCCATTCCCAAATTTTCTTACCACTGTAGTAGCAAATGATCGTTGATTTTGCCCCACTAACAAACAGAAAATCATACACATGTTCCGATATTAAATTCCCCTAATTTCCAAACATGCCTTCCCTCTGCACCATTGTGACAATTTATTGGATCGATGAAATTGCTTAGACAACCAATTAGACAACCAAATGCATTACCCTTCCAGTAAATAGGGATCATAAAAGCTCTAATACATTATAATTGGTGCTTGAAGTGCCTAATTTAATTTCAACAATACAAAAATAGTTTCAACCAGTGATTCTGGGATGATCCTGTTTAAGAATGGGAAAACTTTAGTATGGAACAAAAAAGAAAAAGCTTACACAAGAGAATTGTGCTCTGATGGTGCCACTGAACACAGTTTGAAGCAGATCCAAGCCCTAAACGCAAACGCGGGTGCCGTGTTTAGTCGCGTTTAGCCACGTTTTGCGTCTGAAACGTGGAAAAGCAAAGTGTCTTTTTTTTGCTTCTGGAAAAACAAGGTTAAATGCAACTGCATAAAAACGGGAAAAAACGAGACTGTGTACATGGACACATAGGATAACATTGAATGCGTTCAGGGGCAGTTGAAAAAAGTGTCCAATTGCCTCTGAACGCGCGTTTAACAGTCTCGTGTGCATGGGGCCTAACAACTCAAAATACAGTTTTCACTTTTTCTGTTTTAAAGTAGAGCTTTAGGCAAAACTTTTTTTTTCCATTTTAGTAAGGCAGGGTTATAACTTTGCCCCACTTCCGGTCCTATTTACCGTCACTTCCGGTCCTATGGCCGGAATGGATAGGAAATCCCTGTAAATCAATTCAAAATTTGGGATGTTCTTTTACTTTCACTTTCAATGCTAATGGTAATCAGGACAAATAGAGAGCAATAAAACCAGACAGGTGTTCTAATACAGGGCACTTACACCCCCTTCCTGCCCAGGTAATTTTTCAGCTTTCAGCGCTGTCACACTTTGAATGACAATTGCGCGGTCATGTTACACTGTACCCATGTGAAATTGTTATCATTTTCTTCACACAAATAGAGCTTTCTTTTGGTGGTATTTAATTGCTGCTGTTTTTTTTTTTTTTTTTTGCTAAATAAAACAAAAAGGGACAGACATTTTGAAAAAAAAAAAAAAAACTGTTTCATAGTTTGTTATAAAAATTTGAAAACAGGTAATTTTTCTCCTTCACTGATGTGCGCTGATGAGGCTGCACTGATGGCTGCACTGATGGGCACTGTGGCAGCACTGATGGGCACTGATGAGGCAGCACTGATGGTGGCACTGATAGCACTGATGAGGTGGCACTGATGGGTGGCACTGAAGAGGAGATGCCGCTGATCGGCTCTCCTCTCCTCGCACTCTGTCAGTGTGAGGCGAGGAGCACTGATTACGACATCTCCATGTTTACATGACAGGTTGTGATTGGACATAGCCGATTACATGGTTAAAGAGCCGCGGCTCTTTACACAGATCGGGGTCGTGCGATGTCCTATCAACATGGTGCGCCCGCGATCGCCACGCTGAGCGCCCCCGGGGGCGTGCGAGAGCAGTCATTCTGGATGTCCGGCCACCCAGAATGAGAGCCGCACCGCCCAGCCGTCATTTGACGGTGGGCAGGCGGCAAGTGGTTAAAGTGATATTAAAGTCATGTATTTTTGTGTAAAAATAACAAACATGTTATACTTACCTGCTCTGTGTAGTGGTTTTGCACAGAGCAGCCCAGATCCTCCTCTTCTTGGGTCCCTCACCTGCGCTTCTGGCCCCTCCCTCCTGCAGAGTGCCCTCCACAGCAAGCAGCTTGCTATAGGGGCATCTGAGCTGAGCCGCTGCTTGGTGTGTGCATTCAGACACAGAGCTGTGGCTCGGCCCCGCCCCCTCTCTCTCTTCATTGGAGCCAATGGCACCCAATGCTGTCTCAGCCAATGAGGAGGGAGAGTCCCCAGACTTTGTGGCTCTCGTGCAACATTGCTGGATCGAGATGGGGCTCAGGTAAGTTGTAGGGGGGCTGAGGGGGGATGCTGCACACAGAAGGTTTTTTATCTTAATGTATAGAATGCATTAAGATAAAAAAAACCTTTGCCTTTAGAACTACTTTAATGCATCAAATCTCCCCCAATCTTTTTTCAGCTACTTTTCTTCTTTTTTTCTTGTAGTCTCCATCTGAGGTGTGTGTAACAAAATGACAATGCAGAAGCACAAATGAAACACAGTTGTTACCCCCATAACAAGAAGTGTCTGAACTTTGACCTTCATTGCAAGGTCACTAAGTATTCTTTCAATGAAAGCAGCAGACTGAAAACATTTTGAAATTACACTAACATATTAAAGAGGTTGTTAACCTTTTACAACCACTTTAACCTACAATCAAGCCTAGATTAAGGCTTACCTGTAGGTGCAAGAAACATCTCCCAAAACGAAAAGGTTTAGGAGATATTTGCAGAAATAGCCGCAGCAATGTCTACGGCGCATGCACCGTAGACATCGGGCGCAGGCGCACTAAGCATGCCGCTTCTAACGGCGATAATGCCGTTAGTGGCGGCACCAGCGTGCATGCGCGAAAGTGACGTCATCGCAGCTCCGGCCAGTCACAGTGCCGGAGCCGCGATACCCGGAAGTCACTCTGAGATAGATGGCGGCGTCGGAGGAGTTGAACGAGGGTCGCTTCAGGGACTTCAATCTCAGGTAAGTTATTCATAATGAGCTAGTATGCTATGCATACTAGCTCATTATGCCGTTGCCTTGCAGGGTGTATATATTTTAATTTTTTTTCCCCCAGGCTTTACTTTCTCTTTACAGCTTATATTATATTTTATTAATTTGATTTACATGTTTTTCAAGATGAAAAGCAAACTAGAAAAGACTGCATGAAAAACGGGCGATTCAATTCTAATTATCAGCAAATAGAAAATCATCATGTATAAAATATGTTAGAAATCTTACTGATCTTTATTTGCAATTCTCATGTTTCAACTTTGACTTTATTTTAATTAAAAAAGGATTTCAAGCGTTGGATTTTCAGCAAATATGTCTGCCTTGCCATCATCAGAACTTTAAGCCTGATCTTTTTTTATTATTTTGAGAAATGTCATGTGTTTTTTTATGTAATGTGAAAGTTAATACTTGATACTTAAATGTAATCCCGAAATATGTACGGTTCTTACTGGTGGTGCTGCTTCAGTTTTCATTTTTTATTTGTGTCGAGAATGTGCTGCTGAAATCCAGAGTACTAATCTGCAGATTTATTTCTACAAAATAGAAAATGTGTGGCTTTAGATGAAATGAAAGCTCTGGATCAGAAGAGTGGATGCAACTAGGTTAAATAAGTACAAAAATTATTTATTAATGTTCTGTCTCTTATTCATGTATCTTAGACCTAGGGAGCTGTTAACTCCTCACTGACACATGGATCTCTATGGGGTATATTTAATACAAAATGAAAAAGCCAGACATATTTGCGTGCTTGGACTCAAACACATTCTGCAGCCATCCATCCCCACTATTTACAGTTTGCTTTTTCAGATGCAGGGGGAGTAGAGTAGCGAATGATTGGGATCAAGTGTGTCAGGTCTCCATATTAACCAATAATACCATCAGTGGTCTGCCATTTCAAAACAGTAAATGTTTGAAAGAAATCAGTGGCATCTAATGTAACATTGGCAGTATAATAAAAATGGCAGATGTTACCGAGACCTGGGAAATCCAAATAGTGGCCAGATGGTATTTAAAGTGCTTACATTAGGGTTAGGTACCACACTTGTCTGAGCTGCCGTGGCTTGACAGTTTGGCTTTGCACCTATATGCAACAAACACCTTTGTTTTGACAGAGATATTTAAACAGTTTAACCACTTGCCGACCGCCGCACGCCGATTTACGTCGGCAGCATGGCACGGGCAGGCAAAAGGGTTTACCTGTACGTCCCTTTGCATTTGTCGCCTAGCAGGCACGCTCCCGCAAACTTGATGTTCGCTGGTGGCCTGCGATTGCGGTGAGGAGAGGCAGAACTTAAACAAGGCATTTCCCTGTTCTGCCTAGCAACATGACAGGACTCTACTGCTCTCTGTCATCGGGAGCAGTGATCTCTGTCATGTTGTAGTGAGCCTATACTCCCTACAATTAGAACACATCCAGGGAACACACTTAACCCCTTGATCGCCCCCTAGTGTTTAACCCCTTCCCTGCCAGCATCATTTATACAGTAATCAGTGGCTATTTGTAGCTCTGATCACTGTATAAATGTCAATGGTCCCAAAATAGTGTCAAAAGTGTCCGATCTGTTCCGCCATAATGTCACAATCCAGATCGCTGACATTACTAGTAAAAAAAAAAAATTAACAATAAAAATGCCATAAATATAAATAATATTTTGTAGACGCTATAACTTTTGCGCAAACCAAGCAATATACACCTATTGTGATTTTTTTTACCAAAAATATGTAGAAGAATACATATCGGCCTAAATTGTGAAAGAAATTCGTTTTTTTTATATATTTTTTGGGGGATATTTATTATAGCAAAAAGTAAAAAATATAATTTTTTTTTTCAAAATTGGTGGTCTTTTTTTGTTTATAGCGCAAAAAATAAAAACTGCAGAGGTGATCAAATACCACCAAAAGAAAGCGCTATTTGTAGAAAAAAAAAGGGCATCAATTTTGTTTGGGTACAACGTCGCACGACTGTGCAATTTTCAGCTAAAGCGACGCAGTGTTGTATCGCAAAAAATGATCTGGTCAGGAAGGGGGTAAATCTTTCCGGGGCTGAAGTGGTTTATTTAGGTGAACTAAGAAATCCTCCACCGAACACCAACACACCAGGCCTCTTACCGCAAAAAGTGGACCATTAGATTATAGGTGGCCAAATAAACATGATATATACACTATAACATGACTACACTCCGGTACCAGACAGCAAGATCTCGCATGGTCACAACATGGGGTGAATCCATAGGTTCATATATTGGATAAAAAAGAAGGAAGAATTAGTCAAGTATTACCATAGACACACATGTTCACATGTGGACAGCCTTCCCAGAAGAGTTGAAGCTGTTTATATATATATATATATATATATATATATATATATATGTACTGGAATGCCATTAAAGTTCTTGTGCGTGTAAAGGTAGGCGCCCCAATACTTTTGGTAATATAGTGTATGTATTTCATCGGTGTATTTAGTTTGTTTGTGGTTAAATGTGTATGGTAACTGTGTTTTATAAATGCAGTACCTACTACTAAAATAAAATGATATGGCTTACGAAAACATCATAAAAAAACTGAAATGACTACCTGCTACCTGCCTTTTCTGGGCAAGGTTTGCTTCCTAAACACTGATGTAATTCAAACACCTGTGCAAACAGCTAATTCTACAGATGGAATACATTTAAGTAAACTATTTTATCTGGCAAAGGGCTTGTAATACTGTTAAGCCAGGGATGTATTTCAGGCATTTATGTCAGACAATACAGTCATGTCCTGGACCTCAGTGTAGACTACACTGTAGTTGAGTAACACGGTCTAGCTCGCCTTTTACATCAGTGTTCCTCAGCCTAGGTTCACATTGGAGCATCAAATCGCATGACAAGTTGCAGCCTATTGGCACTGTTCCAATCAGTGTGACACCGATTTGCAAAAGTAGTTTCTGTACTACTTTGGCTGATTTCTGACTTCAATAGACATCTGTGCATTAAGCCACACATGTCTAACAAGCAGCACGTGAAATTGCGCTGACCTTGCTACTTCGAATCGCGCTACTTCAAGTGAAGTAGCAAGATTTCAAAGCAGCATCAATGTGAACCAGGGCTCAGTCCCACTTTACATCACAGTTTTCCCTTAACAATGATGTCCTCTGCACGCCTTCACATCACTCCCCCGCAAAGGCCATTTAGTGATGCCTGTGTTAGACTGACAGCATTGTGAAAAAGAGACCAGGTTGACCTAAAATGCTGACCTTCCTTGTCCCAGTTTGAAAATGGTTGTGCAGATGATCACAGGCAGTTCATATCAAGACATATTCAGGTACATATGTTAGCCATGTGTAAAAAATTTTTTTTTTAAATATCCTGGTTTGGCAAGATCAACATCCCAAAAATAGATACCCTACCAAAATTCCTTTTTTTTCCAGATATCCTGGATAATCCTGCAAAATTTTCTTTAATATGTTAAAATGTTTGACTATGATATTTTTGTCTTCTAAATCACCTGCCTTCCTCAAAAACAAGATTCTTTGCCATCATGGATCAGCTGGGAGCACTGGTCTTCCTGATATGGAATTATACCACAAGGCAGCTTCGCTCTCATATCTTCAAGATTGGTTCAATGTCCCACCCAAAAAACATTTTGTCTGTATTTAGACTCATGGATATTCTCCTAGATTACCCCTATTGCAGGACTGTCAAAGATTGACCTCCATGATTTGGTGACTGCCAATTTTGTAGATGTGGGATTCTATCAGTGATAGGTTGCAATATTCTATTCCTGGGCCCTGTATTCCACTATTTGACAATCTTGATTTGCTCACTGGCACACATTAGCTCCCTTTTGATGACTAATGTAGGGACACACGACACCAAGCTAAACACTTTATAGTGCCCAGTGACAGTTTCTCAGTTGTACCCAACACTTACACAAACCAGACTACCAAGATAAATTTTCTAACCAGACTCCAAATAAATAATTTTGGCACAAAATTACATTTCTCTTATCAAACATAGAGATCACTCACAGGTTTTGAACAGCTGTTGACTCTTCCTGTAGCCCCACCACACCCTAACTATGATCTAAAAGATGTTGCTGATGGGTTTGGATGTCACAATACTGTACTGCTGTAAGTGGAAAAATAGACCTTAAATGCTAGATTTCCAGGAAGATTGGGAGAAATCACATTTATCCACAAAGCTTTGGTTTCAAGCTATGCCAATAGAAAAGCTACAAAATCATATCCCATTGGTATAGAGATCTGATTTCACTATGAGGAATATTTTCACAAATGTATTTTTTTAATGCAGTATATGCTGAAGCTGCAGAGCAAAGAAAGGTACTCACCTCCACATATGGTGGGACTGTCCCTGCATTGAACATTTTGGAAGGAAATATTTAGGATCTAAAACCACATTTATCTGGATCATATCAATCTCTCACTAGAAACAGTTTCCCTGTCTTCCAGGGGTAATTTTTTAGCCAGAAAAATAATGACTATGCCCCTTTGCAGACCGGCCATTTATCCCTCTATTTTGGAAAACTTCCTCCACCCCAAATATAACCCTTTGGGTAGACAGAATGAATGACTTTATAGAAATTAATAAACTATTTACAGATGATAAAAATATCAGAGACAAATTTCTAGTACAATGGTAAATTTGCCTAGCATTTTTAAAATCCCATAAGATGTTGGTGTATTTATAACAGTGCCTTCAAATACTGGAAGCCAGATAAATGACAAGGAGTAACAGAACCTTATCTTGAAGGGTCATGAACAGTGTTGGTCATCTTACTTTAAAAAAGTAATTTAGTTAAGTTACAAATTACTTCTCCCAAAAAGTAATTGCGTTAGTAACTCAGTTACTACATTGGAAAAGTAATTAGTTACTCAGCAAAGTAACTGACTTTTTTTTTTAAATATTCTATACGTGTAACTAAGGGGCGGGTCTAGTATTACTGTAACCAAGGGCGCATTTATTATTGTTATATATCGTGTAACCAAGGAGCTGCTCTATTATTACTCTAACCAAGGGGCAGTTCTGTTATATCGTGTAAGCAAGGGGCGGGTCTATTATTATTATATCGTGTAAGGGGCGGATGGCTACAGAAGAGGGCGAATGTTAAATTAATGGGCAGAGCTCGATATATAACAATAATAATAAATGCGCCCCTTGGTTACAGTAATACTAGACTCGCCCCTTAGTTACACGATAGACGCCCCTTGCAGAGTAGCACGAGCATCATGAGGGTGCGACATCGCCTCGTACAATTACATGTTAACTGCGCCTGCGCGGTGTAGAGTTCACTCAGAGCTGTTTAGGTTCGGCAATTTTCGGAAGCTCCGTAGTCCTTCGTACTGCGCAAGCTCTGCGCAGTACAGGGGGTCCTTATCCGGCGGGGGAACTTTTTTGGCAGGACACCGGAATTACACTACTGCCATCTAGTGACGGTAGATGTAATTGGGGTAACTAAGCCAAAGTAATGGGAACTGAGTTACCATGAGGGGAAAAGTAATCAGTTAGATTACTAGTTACCCTCTAAAGTAACTGAGTTACGTAACTCAGTTTATTTTAACTCAGTTACTTACATCACTGGTCATGAAGGCATCCTGGTTGAGTTCCATTATTCTTTTACTCCCCTCTCTTTCCTTACCCTTTGTTGTCTATTTCTTAATTATCTTATTTTCCTGTACCACTCTTGCTTCTCTTGTACACTACCTACGGATGGACCCTAAAATGTTCATGTGTCTTTAACATTCCACAAACATCTACTACCTAATATTGTATAGAACTATACTCACTCTTTGTGGACATTCTTTGCTACATGGACCTCAACTTTAATGAAATCATCCATTCTACTCTCACTTATTTACACATCCCAAGTATGTCGTATTACTATGTATATAATAATGTAGCGCCCACACTTTATTGGAGTGTGCGCTATAAATGTAAATTTAGTTTTTCCAGAACTTTAATAGAGTTCTGGGGGTTAATTATGCAGGTTTTTACTTTGGCATCAGTTTGGCTGGGCTGTGCTGGGGTTCTGCCTGGTCATAGGTGCAGTGAGGCACCTGTGACAGGCTGAGAATCAAGCCCGGTTGGACGTGTTAGATGCCCATCTTCTCTCAGCCAATCAAAGGGCGCGTCTGGCCCAGCTGTGTAGTCTGGGAAGGGGTGCTCGGGGTTCGGCTTGCTCTTTGATTCCTGGTTCCGGTCCGGACCGGCCCTGTGAGGGGTCCCAGACCCAGGAGTGTCTGCCATCCCCGCAAGCATGGTCATGATGACCAGCTCCAGAGGCCCTCATGGTCTGGGGTGGGGATCTGTCCGTTCCCGAGCCTCGGAACTGGCTAGTTCGAGGCCCAGTAACTGAAGGAGGATTCAGAGATGTCTCGTGTGCTCTCGGTATTGGAGGGACACGGCAACTCGTACAAGGGACCAGGGGAGGACTCTTCGGAGGAGGGCCAAGAAGCTGGCTGCTCAGTAAGAGCCTGGGAGCTGAGTTGTATGGACACTACAGAATCCACACTTATCGTCACAGTATCGCCAAGAAGGCTGGGAGATCCAGGTACTGTAGGAAAGGTTCCTACTTATCTTCAGTTACAATCTAGTCTGTGGTGGAGACTTTACTAACTTTCCGGATCACATGTTGGCTGCTAAATCTATGGTTAGAGGTTTATCCACCAGTGAAGCGCCCAGTTGCGAGTGGCTACTCTCTGGGCTGTCCAAGAGACATTTGATTGATGTCTGCAGTTCTAGGTGCCTGAGTTTTATCACCCGTGACCTCTATTCCCACCTGAGACTGTGTTATCGTTGGATGTTACCCCTGCAGAATAAAAATCCTCAAAAGGACTTTTGTGTGTCAGCTTCCAAGTTACTGGGTACTAACCCTGGGAACCCCTAGACAACAACTGACAAGCTGCGAGGAGGTAATTAGTAAGCCCAGAAAATTAAAGGTCGCCCCTAGGGGTTATGGCCGCTACAATAAGATGTGCTTTGGTAATGTGTTAAAATCCTTCAAAATAAAATAGTTTCAAAAAATCATGAAATACATTTTATGGCCGAATTTGCTTTAAATAGAGTAACAGAGCTAATAAAATAAAATCTCCTTAATAATCTTTAAAATGGAAGCACTTGGAGATTTTCCATGTTTCAGTAATTATTTACTTTGTTTTTTATTCTTGTGCAATGCATAGTTTAAAGCGGTGTTTCGCCTAAAAAAAAAAATGTTTTAAAAGTCAGCAGCTAAAAAAAAAATAGCTGCTGACTTTTAATAAGTACACTTACCCTCCCAGGGCGCCCGAGATGTCGGTCGTGGAGGCCGGTTCCAGCACCGCCATCCTCAGTAAGGGAAACGGGCAGCGAGCGCTGCCCGTTTCCTACTTCGCATGCGCAAGTCTGCACGCGGCGTACTGCGCATGCGCGAGTCGAATTTGTGAATGGGGAACGCGATGTGTTGTGGGACACAGTTCCCATAACACACCGTGCCCAATTCACTAGAAGACGGCGCTCGGAGCAAAGGAGAGAACATCACTTTAAATTTTTATTAACATTTTTTTAAAGTTTTTTTTTTCAGGGTGGCCCACCACTTTAAGTAGAATTACACATCCTACAGTTAATCTAACAAGGTTTTCCCCAGGTCATTCGTGGCAGGGCTGAATTTCTTACCAGGCAACCTTGGCAAGTGTTCACAGCCTTGTCAAAGAAGGGGGGTGTCTGCATCTCGTCTAACCATTCTCTGCAAGGAAATGTTTTCCAAATCCTTCTTTTGCCTAATACAACTAGCCCAAGGCTTTTCTACAGAAGCAGCAACTCATACATAATAAATCTGGTTGAAAAAAGACATAAGTCCATCAAGTTCAACCAACAACTCAGTACCTGTTCCTGCAACTTTAGAAGGTCAGCTGGAAATATCTCCTTGCAAGACACATTGGCATATGTAAACCATCATTATTATGCTACAGATAATCCCAATTTAATTGGTGAATAGAGACACTAAGAGTGAAACCAGCCTTGACCCCCGTTATTGCAGAATTGATTCAATATAGAACTTGATGGTGGTGTAAATTAGCAGATGGCTTGGCATCTGTGGCCCATCATCTGTGTGATTTTTTTATATATACTTTATTTATATAACTTGTTATATTTATGTTATTTATCATTCACATTTTTGGATCACATGTAGCACTGCATTGATTTGTACACTAATCTTGGGTCAATGTATGTCAACTGATGTGCTAGCAGCTGTATTTGACCTTTAAGGACAAATTCCTTTTCTTTTAAGGAGGAATGGGGACCCTGATGTAACGGGGAGACTCTGGGGACCTAATGTAACTAGGAAAACTCTGAGGACTGTCCTTTTAGGTATTGACTCTAGGGACCCTGAAGTAATGAGGGAGGGGCTATGGGGACCCTGATGTAAGAGAGGGCAGATCTCACATAAGATGGGTGACTCTAGAGGTCCGGATGTTAGGGGGGTGACTCAAGGGACCCTCATGTAAGGTGGGTGGTTCTGCAAGTCTACAGCATGAAAATTCAGCCACAGTGACCCCTGTGGTGGGATGACTATTGCACAACATAACTTAACCAGAGCTTGCATAATGTTTGCAAAGAAAGTTGATCTGGAGTCATCCAATGCGGACTTGCTGCAATTGTGCAATAAACTTTTGAAGCCTGGCAATTCCAGCAATAGCTTAGCAACTAATTTTAAAACTTGTAGCACAATTGCTTGCTATCTGGGTAAGTCAAGGGGGGTTTGAGGACCCCGAGATAAGGATGAGGAACCCTTGGGCTCCCAATCCCAACCACAGCCTTAGCAAGTGTAAACAAACAGCACTGAAGCTCTGATCAGGTGCTGCTCTCGTGTACACAAACTCAGATAGTGTCAAATCAGAGCTGAGCCTGTGTTCAGAGAACCACTCCTGATCACAGCCTGAGATCTGCTTACAAATGCTAAGATTTTAATCTGAACAAAGACTTATGCGGGGTGTACACTATGTTTTTATTTTTCGTTCCACCCAGCGGGCTGAAAAAAAAACGTACAGATCGCCGTACTAGTACAAGCAATGTTAGTGTAGGGAACTCCTCCAAAGAGCTATTGCATTCTGAAAAGGGGACTACCCCCACCAGAACACACTGATTAGCGCTCATAACCATTGGTTGTAAGCGCTGATCTGATGCAGGTTTTCCAGCATGCTCATTCTACAGAAGTCGGTCATAAAAAAAAGCTTCTGTCAGACAGGGAGATGTACACACGGGCCGAAAGTCGGCCGGCTCTTACCGACCTGACCATTTTCAGCCAACTTTCGGTCCTTGTGTACCCAGCCTCAGCTGTCATTCTACCTGCCCCGGGGCTGTGTGCATTGAATGAACTGCTCCCAAGCACAGTCTGAGCAAATGTAATCAGTCAAGACTGTGATCAGGAGCTGTTCCCCTGCACATAGCCTCAAACAAAGTAAAATGACAGCTGAGTCTGTTTGAAGGAGAATTGCTCAATTACAGCCTCTACAGATCACCAGATGACATCTGGAATCAGCAGAGGACAGCCAGAAAGTAAAAAATACACCTGAAAATGTTGAATGCTTCAAAATGTTCTCCTGCTTGCTCAAAGAGGGATATATTATGTACAAATAGAGCACTGTTAAATTTAGAAATAAGAAGAGAATGTTTGGTCTGGTTGCAGTGTAGCTTTAAATGAAGGTATCACCAAGAAGGTCTTCTTTTATATATGTATATCCCCATATGCTTATTGGCAACACTTCCATTGATTTTTTTCCCTTATCTGCTTTAAAATACAACATGTCACAGTTTAAATCCTTGAAGTTTCTGTTTTCTTCTAATGTAGTCAGCCAGAAAAAGGAAAGACTGAAATAAAGACTTAATGAACCTGGTTGAATTGTTTAAAAGAAAGAAGTAAAAACTGAATAAAGAAGGGACAAAGCCTACAGGGAAACAGCCTGCATTTCTTACAGTCTTTACTTCTGCTTTTTATGATGGAATAAAAACATTCAGGTGCACTTAGCTGGTTCCGCCAATTAAGTTTTGTTCACCACACTTGCTCACTGCTGAATGATAATGGCCTTAAAGAGGAATGTATTCTCATACTGTCTTCATCGAATGCAAAAGTGCTAGGACTGTATAATAGAACTACTAACTAAAAAACTATGTACAAGGAGCTCTAGAATGAATTGCACACTAGGAATCCATTTGTATTGTTACCTGTAGTCCCTGGTTGCATGTACATACAGGGAAAGACCTAGAGCATTTGGCACCCGGGGCGGATCCTATATTTGGCAAACCCCTCATATTTAAAATGTAAAGAGACCCCCACCGTGCCCCCTGCATACCTTTGCACCCCCCAATATTTCTTTGTCACTACTGTGTACCCCCTCTCCAGTCTCCACTCCACTGCACCTCTGGACCCCTTTACATTACACAGCCCCCGCACCTCTGGACCCCTTTACATTACACAGCCCCCACACTTCTGGACTCCTTTACATTACACAGCCCCCCGCAGCTCTGGACCCCTTTACACTACACAGCCCCCCCACAGGTCTGGACCCCTGCACATTACACAGCCCCTTACACTATCTCTGGACCCCTCCACATTACACAGCCCCCCACCCCAACTCTGGACCCCTGCACATTACACAGCCCCCCAACAGCTTTGCACCCATGCACATTACACATTGCCCCCCCCCAGCTCTGGACCCCTGTATATTACACATTGCCCCCCCACCTCTGGACCCCTGCACATTACACATTGCCCCCCCCTCCCCTCCAGCTCTGGATCCCTGCACATTACACATTGCCCCCACTCCAGCTCTGGATCCCTGCACATTACACATCGCCCCTTCCTACCTTACTGAGGCATGCATGCAGAGCTGAAGACACAGCAGCGCTGAACAGAGGGCAGGAACTGCTGGAGTTAATTTTTCATATTAACAAGCGAATGATTGGTTGCTGGGACCACCTAGCAGCCAATCACCTGCTAGTTAACTAAAGTTAAGTCCAGCAGTTGCCGTCTGTCCTCTAGTAAGCGCTGCTAACTGTCTCTCTCCCCTGCTGTGAGCGGCAGAGTGAATTCGACGGCTGGCCCTGGGTGTCAGTCACCCGGGTATGGTACGCACCTGGGCACCCTGTCACAGCTCGTCTCTCCCTGCCCTGGCTGTCACATCGCTGCTGCCTGAGCCGCTGTCACCGCTTCACTCACGGGGGAGGCGGGGGCGCCAGCTGAGGCCCCCCCAATGTGTGGCACCCGGGGCAGACCGCCCCCAAATGGTACACCACTGTGTACATGTCTACTGTCTTCTTCTGTATCCTTAGGCTACATAACAGATTCTAGTCTCTAACCACTTGGAGATTTAACCAGTTGTTGGCAGCCACCATATTTTACACACTGAACTCAATGCCTTCAAAATGTAGTTAAATCGGGGTCAAGAGATTCAAATCACTCATGTAACCCAAGACTTAGATGATTGGAAACTGTTTAAAGAAACCACAAGTTATATATGACAGGTATGAAGCAGATTCATATGTTTCTCAGTGTCAAACCTCTTGGAAAAACAAGAAATGACGAGTGTATAAATAGCCATAATCTATGCAATAAGGCCACTTTCACACTGAGGCGTTTTACAGGCATTTTTGCGCAAAAAATAGCGCCAGAAATGCGCTTTTAAACTGCCTCTTCTGCAGCCCCAGTGTGAGAGCCCGAGTGCTTTCACACTGGGGCGGTGTACTTGCAGGACAGGAAAAAAAGTCCTGCAAGCAGTATCTTTAGGGCGCTTTAGGAGCGGGGAATACATCGCTCCCAATACGTCCCTGCCATTGAAATGGCCAGCTTTGCAGGCGCTTCGGCAGCGGCGCTTTTAACCCTTTTTCGGCTGTTAGCGGGGGTTAAAAGAGCCCCGCTAGCGCCCGAAAAGCGCAGCGAAAACGACAGTAACATGGCCAGCGCCGCAGTGTGGAAGTGGCCTAAAAGGCTCAAGCTACTTACCCAGTATTGGCCAAAGACACACAAACAAAAAGAGGAAACTTTGGACACGGTGAGTACTGGGATGTAAAACTTTAATTCTTCAGAAATGTATGGAACCTTTATTTTTATTACAAAGTTGAACTTGGAAAGTAATGAAAAAAAACAAACAGTTAAATTAGCTATGCAATAAAAAAAGAATAATTACGTTTTTTTGCTCTAGCACGGTTTAGGAGATATTCAAGCCAGTGACGTCACCGGCGCATGCGCTCTAAAGGGACAGCATACTCGTGCTATCCCGCGGCCAATCAGATGGCCAGAGGACGCAAACCTGGAAGAAAGACCAAGTGAAGATGGAAGCGCCTTCGGCTTCCTTCTAAGTTATGTAAGTATTCTAAGGTAAGTATTTCATATTGTGCTAGTATGCCATGCATTGCCATGCCATTGTCATACATGGTTAAAAAAAATGTGTTTTTTTATACGCTTTAATAACATGTTTTAATGCAACATGTGCAAGTTCCTTAATTGTTCCTGATATCAGTCTCCCATTATTTTAAGTTAAGCAGCACTCAAATTGGAAGTGGGTCACCTTTTAGACTCTGCTGTATGCACAAGAGAGTGCAGAGTGAGCAGAAGAAGGATTTCATCAGTGCCCTGCTACAAGTTCATGGCCCAATCAGCAGCCTTGGGTGATCAGTGTTTTTGACCAGCCCTTGCTGCTGCAGAAATTGAAGTCCAGGACTTAACTGTCCCATAGGGTTGTCTGGATCACAAAAGCAATACAGAAGGTAAAAATTTCAAAATTAAAGTGTACTGGGAACTGTTTTTTCATATTACAAAAGCAACTGCACAGAATTATAAATGCAGCAGCAATCCTTTCCATGAATGTATTTCAATTGTATTTAGATGCCTTTCTAAAGAAGTATTTGACATTCTGTATGAATAGGTAAAAGTAAGTAAAAATCACTTTTAATTTCATTTTCACACAAACTCTACCTTATCCACTGCTGATCAGCATGCTCTATTTTTTTCTGAAATGTCACAGACAACCTTTCCTAAAATTAGTATACAGGGATTGCTATAGTTGACAACTTTAGAAGAGCAATGAGGACTGATTCATGAAAACTACAGAAAGAAAGTGAGCACAAAAGTGGAGCTGTCACCTATAGCATCAATTTTCTTTTCTCCAGTTTTTATGTATCAGTCCTTATGTGTTCATTGCAGGGCTTATTACTTGTGATTCGTGTCTCTGCAACTTTTGCTATACTCTAAAATAAAAGACAATGGCTGCTATCGAGGGAGGTGGGTAAACTTTCATTGTGTGAAGACAGCGCCACTTGAGACAGGAATATTATCTTGTTGAAGGTAGGATTCTTTCCAATGCAAATTTTAAAAATAATATTATTGTATTCATTTTTTTAAATAGAATGTTTAATATGTAAGTTTTAGATGCAGTCCTGTTAATATCTTCTTATCAATATGTCAAAATGTTAAGGAAGCTCATAAGGCTTGCTTGTCTTCTTTAGTTTTACCTCCCTTTTTTTCATTATTTCTTTGAAATGTTCTTCTTCCCTTTTTTTATGTTCTAGTTGCTCTTGTTTCGTTTCTTCCTCTTCCTTGTCCATCGTGATTTTTAGCTCTTTTTCCCACTGTTGGAAAACAGCGCAATATTAATATTGCAAATAATGATGTAGCAAGTTCCTAATTCCAGCCTTTTACATTTATTACATTTGTTGTGAATATCCTACGGATAGGAAGAGGATAGGCTGGAGAGGAGACTCTTCACATAAAGCATCGATACTAGCATTTGCAGAGCTTTGTTGAAGCTTTTAACCACTTCAATACCAGGAACTTTTCCCCCTTCCTGCCCAAGCCAATTTTCAGCTTTCAGCGATGTCGCTTTTTAACCGGTTCCCGACCAGCCGCCGCTGTTTTACTGTGGCAGAATGGCACAAGTGGGGACGAAACAATGTTATCTTACAGCGGCTGCGACAATCGGATTTGTTTCAGAGCCGATCAGTCTCCAGGCCCATGCCAATGATTTCTGGCCTGGACCTGCTGATCGGTTCTGACGAATAAAATGCTTCCCCTGCCTGTAAGTGTAAACACAGACAGCAGAAGTGATGTCATCCTCCTCTCTGGAATTATTTTCCATTCCAGAGAGAGGAGAGAGGACATGCAAACATGAGTTGCACCAACACTACACTGAAACAGTACACGTAGGCACACATTTCACCCCCGATCACCCTCTGATCAACCCATCAGTTAACCCCTTCACTCCCTGTCACTGTGTCACCCAGTGCAGTGTACATATTTTTCTTTGATCACTGTACTGGTGTCATTTGTGACAATAATCAGTGTTAGGGTACTTAGTAGTAGGCCCAGATAGGTCTAGGGACCCCCTAAACCCCCCTAATAAAGGTTTAACCCCTTGATCACCCCCTGTCACCAGTGATCACTGTATTAGTGTCACAGGTGATGCTGGTTAGTTAGTTATTTTTTATAGCGTCAGCGCACCCGCCGTACATTACCTAATAAAAAGGTTTAACCCCCTGATCACCCAGCGGGTGACATCAGTTAGGTTTTAATGTCAGTTAGGGTCTGCGTCGCCCCAGACAGTGTCAGATTAGTGCCAGTAACGCTAACACCCATGCACGCACCTCTCTTAGTAGTATAGTGTCTGAACGGATCGATATCTTTGATCTGATCAGAACTATATTAGCATCCCCAATAGTTTAGGGTTCCCAAAAATTCAGCGTTAGCAGTACCAGCCCAGATACCTGCTAGCACCTGCGTTTAGCCCCTCCGCCCAGCCCAGCCTACCCAAGTGCAGTATCAATCGATCACTGTCACTTACAAAACACTAAACACATAACTGCAGCATTCGCAGAGTCAGGTCTAATGCCTGCGAACACTAACAGTATTTTTGGTAGCGTTTGAAGCAGTCGCTGACAATCAGGTGCTCTTTTTTCCTGTGAGTCTCACTAATTGTACCAGTAAAATTAGAGGCCAAAATGTCCAATCGAAGGTAGACTAGTGAAGAGGCCTACACGTTTCTGAGCATGACAGATGAGAGTGAAGAGGAACTCACCCATCTGTCAGATTCAGGCTCAGAATACGAACCTGTAGACAGCAGCGGCACCCTGACAGATAGCTCTGACGATGGAGTAGTGGTCCCTGCCAAGGTCAGGAGTACCCGACCCCATTCTTCTGATGTTGTTGAGGTGCAAGGACCATAGGGCTCTCGTATGGAGCAGAGAGCCAGTACCAGTGCCGCTCATCCTTCTGGTAAACTGGCAAGCACCAGCAGCCTAGTACATCCTGGTCGTACATCCAGCACTGCAGTAACACTTGGTTACGTGGCGAGTCCTATAAGTGCAGTTCAAGCTGGTGAGGTGGCTAGCACAACTAGTGTCCCGCAGCCACCAAGAAGACAAAGACAGGCCCGTCGAGCCCATAGTGCCATTCCTGCTTCATTTGCCAATCCGAATTGGAAGCTCACCACTTCTGCAGCACCCGTACTTCCCCCATTCACTGGCTAATGCGGAATTCAGGTGGTAGGAGAACCACCGCTCCAGGATAATCCACACAACTGAGGTTTGCAGCTTCTCCTAAGATAGAGAGACCCAGGTGCAGGCACGGCACATACTAATGACGATAGAATGAAAGACTCTGGACGGCCGCACTCCAAAATAAATTTCAATGCATTTATTTGTGAAACAAAATCACACAAATGTGGGTCACAGCAAAGCAAAAATCACTAATGCGTTTCACACTACCAGGAGTGCTTACTCATAGCTTCCCCCATTCACTGGCCAACCCGGAATTCAAGTGGAAACAGTTGATTTTACGTCACTTGATTTTTATTTGCTGTTTTTCACAGAAGATGTCTATAGATCTATTGTGGACCAAAGCAATTTGTATCCTGATCAATTCATCACCTCTAATCCCCAGTTGACCCTTGCCAGAGATTGGAGACCTATTACGGTCTCCGAATTCAAGACCTTCCTGGGCCTATCCCTCCTCATGGGCATAACTAAAAAAAGTGAGTTGCGGTCGTATTGGTCCACTGACCCAATTCACCATATGCTCTTGTTTTCTGCCTCAATGACCAGGACACGATACGATCTGTCATCCTTGGGGTGACCCTGAATACGATCGGCTCTACAAAATTTGGCCACTCGTAAACCACTTCAACCAGCAGTTTGCAGCCTTGTTTACTCCTGATCAAGTTGTCTGCGTTGATGAGTCCCTGATTACGATTTCTGGCCGCTTGTCATTCAAACAGTATCTTCCCAGCAAGCGTGCCAGATATGGGGTCAAGATGTATAAGCTCTGTGACAGGGCAACAGGCTATACATATAGTTTTATGGTTTACGAGGGAAGATATAGTTACGAAGAGCTGGATAACTGCCCAGACTACATAGGGAGCGCTGGTAAGATTGTGTGGGACTTGGTATCACCCTTATTTGGAAAGGGGTACCAATTGTATGTGGAAAATTATTACACAAGCGGGCCACTTTTTAGTCACTTGTTTGATCATGGAATTGGCGCATGTGGCACCGTGCAATCTAATCGCAGGGGCTAACCCCAGTGGCTTGTAGATTCCCGTCTCAGGCTGGGGGAGAGAGCCTGCTTGAGATGTAATAATTTGCTCGCTGTGAAGTGGAGGGATAATAAGAATGTTTTAGTTCTGTCCTCCTTTCACGCAGACACGACGGTCCAAATTCGAATGGTGACTGGTGTTGTGGAGAAACCCCTCTGTGTCCACGAATACAGCCTTAACATGGGAGGGGGTGGACCTCAACGACCAGTTGTTGGCGCCGTACCTAATTGCCCATAAGGCCAGACCCTGGTATAAAAAGAGTGTCTGTATATTTATTCCAATTGGCTCTGCTGAATGCTTATGTGCTATACAAAGCTTCAGGATGAACTGGATCCTTCCTTAAATTCCAGGAAGAGATCATCACAGCCCTTCTGTTTCCAGACGGTGTTGTGGCGCAACTTCCCACTCCAAATGCAGTGAGCCAGCTGCATGAGAGGCATTTTTTGTATGTCCTCCCTGGTACCCCTACCAAAGAAATCCCCAAAGAAGATGTTGTGTCTGCAGAAAATGCGAATATAGGCTTGACACCCGCTTTTATTATCCCTCCTGTCCTGACCAACCTGGTCTTTACATTGGTGAATGTTTCGAACGCTACCACACACTAGTGGAGTATTAGCATAGGGCACAGTATTGCACAGTCCTAAGGCACACTTACACAGTGTCTCGAAAGATGAGGTGGCCATCACATTTTTAAAGGGGACCCTAATCTGGGACGTTTACAGTTTATATAAAAACACAAAAAAAAAAGCCAAAAATAGTTGTGCTTTTATTTTTATTTTCTCTCTATTGTTCTCTCTCTTATGTTCGTTCTCTATTGTTCTATATCTATTGTTCTCTCTCTATTGTTACTGTATTTTAGAACTGTAATGTTTTATTTTTACTATGTTTCATAGTTTCATAGTTAGTAAGGTTGAATAAAGACACCAGTCCATCCAGTTCAACCTGAGAGAGTGTCAACAACTGTCCCTATCCCTGTACATTGCACACTCACATTGGTCCCTACCCTCAAGGAGCCCACAATCCAAGGTCCCCATTCATATACTAGGGCCAATTTTTGGACAGAAGCCAATTAACCTACCTGCATGTCTTTGGATTGTGGGAGGAAACTGGCGTACCCGGAGGAAACCCACGCAGGCACAGGGAGAACATGCAAACTCCAGGCAGGTAGTGTCGTGGTTGGGATTCGAACCAGCGACCCTTCTTACTGCTAGGTGAGAGTGCTAACCACTACACCACTGTGCCACCCATGTCTTCTTGTATTTGCTTTGCAGGTATGGTATGTCTTACTGTTATACTGTAATGTTACTTTGTTTTATTGCTTAGCAGGTACGCCATTCGGCTGCAGCACAGGTTTATTTATTCTGACAGCAACAGCGTTTGCTCCCACGATACGTAAAGTCATGACTCCAGCGCTGTAGGAGATGATTTCAACACTACAGCTAAAAAAGAGAGCATATATGCCAAAGCATGGGGCCAGGGATGGAGGAGCGATTTGTTCCTAACATTAGGGGCGGATTGCCCCCATGCTTCAGCATATATTTTTTAGGCACAGATTGCATTAAAAAATCAAGTTGTTTTATTAAGTTAATGTTTTATCGTTACCATTGATTGCTTTTCAGGTACGCCATTCAGCTGCAGCACTGATTTATCTGTCTTGACAGCAACAGTGTTTGCTCTCACAATACGAAAATCAGCAACTCCAGCGCTGTAGGAGGTGATTTCAACACCACAGTTCAAAAAAATGGTGCATGTATGCCCATCATTAGAAGTGGGTGGATGAAGGGGCGGTATTCTAATGGTGGGCATATCCATCGATCAATCTCTTTTTTTTTGTTCAGCCCACAGGCTGCATGAAAAAAAGAACATTACAATATATGCCCAACAAGGACCAGCAACGTACTGGTATGTTGCTGGACTTTGAGTGGTTATACCAGAATGATGCCTGCAGGTATAGGTATCATCTTGGTATCATTCTTTTCAGCCAGCAGTCGGAATTCATGTAAAAGCAACCCTTGTGGCTAATTAGCCTCTAGACTGCTTTTACAAGCAGTGGGAGGGAATACCCCCCTCCACTGTCTTCCATGTTTTTCTCAGGCTCTCCTGTCCAAAGAGAGAACCCGAGAATGCAGCCGGTGGTTCCGCCAGCTGATCATAGAGCTTATCAGAGACCAGAACGGCCCCAATCATCTCTATGGCCTAAGAAACCAGAAGCTACGAGCATCTGAACACTTAGGTTTCGCCAGATATAAACAGCGCCATTGGGAAAACATTTTATCATACTGATCTTGGTGTGGTCAGATGCTTTGAGGGCAGAGGAGAGATCTAGGGTCTAATAGACCCGAATTTTTTCAAAAAAAGAGTACCTGTCACTACCTATTGCTATCATAGGGGATATGTACATTCCCTAAGATAACAATAAACATGATAAAAAAAATTAAAGGAACAGTTTAAAAAAAAAAGCAAAATAAATAAAAAAAAAAAGCACCCCTGTCCCCTCGTGCTCACGCGCAAAGGTGAACGCAAGCATCGGTCTGGTGTCATATGTAAACAGCAATTGCACCAGGCATGTGAGGTATCATTGTGAAGGTCAGATCAAGGGCAGTAATTTTAGCAGTAGACCTCCTCTATAAATCTAAAGTGGTAACCTGTAAAGGATTTTAAAGGCTTTTAAAAATGTATGTAGTTTGTCGTCGCTGCACGTTTGTGCGCAATTTTAAAGCATGTCGTGTTTGGTATCCATGTACTCGGCATAAGATCATCTTTTTTATTTCAAACATTTGGGCAATATAGTGTGTTTTAGTGCATTAAAAGTAAAAAAAGTGTTTTTCTTTTTAAAAAAAAATTGCGTTTGAAAAATCCCTGTGCAAATACTGTGTGAAAAAAAATTGCAACACCCACCCTTTTAATCTGTAGGGCCTTTGCTTTAAAAAAATATATATATATAATGTTAGGGGGTTCAAAGTAATTTTCTAGCAAAATTTTTTTTTTTTTTATGTAAACAAAAAGTGTCAGAAAGGGCTTTGTGTTCAAGTAGGTGTGACATAAGCTTCTAATTTTGTGCATAAAATGCCGGGACAGTTTACCCCCCCCCCCCCCCCCCCAAATGACCCCTTTTTGGAAAGTAGACACCCCAAGCTATTTGATGATAGGCATGTTGAGTCCATGGAATATTTAATATTTTGCCACAAGTTTCGGGAATATTACAAACTTTTTTTTGCACAAAGTTGTCACTAAATTATATATTACTCAAACATGCCATGGGTATATGTGGACTTACACCCCAAAATACATTCTGTTGCTTCTCCTGAGTATGTGATTTTACTCCTCACTACCTATCACAGTTATGGAGACCCTGAAATGTCCAGATAGCACACCCCCCCCCAAATAACCCCATTTTGGAAAGTAGACACCCCAAGGTATTTGCTAAGAGGCATGGTGAGTATGCAGCTCGCATTTGCTTTTGAAAATGAAGAAAGAAAAGAAAACTGTAATTTTGTTTTCTTTTTTCAATTTTCAAAACTTTGTGACAAAAAGCAAGATATGCAAAATACTCAACATGCCTCTCAGCAAATAGCTTAGGGTGTCTACTTGCCAAAATGGGGTTATTTGGGGGGGGGGGGGCGTGCTATCTGGGCATTTCATGGCCTCCAAAACTGTCATAGGCAGTGAGGAGTGAAATCAAAAATGTACGCCCTTAGAAAGCCTGAAGGCAGTGATTGGTTTTCGGGATCCTGTGCACGGTTAGACTGCCAAAAAGTCCCACATGTGGTATCCCTATACTCAGGAGAAGCAGCAGAATCTATTTTGGGGTGTAATTCCACATATAACAATGCTATTTTTGAACAATTTATCATTTAGTGACAACTTTGTGTAAAATAAATAAATACATTTTAATTTTCATGAAACTTGTGGCAAAATATAAAATATTCTATGGATTCAACATTCCTCTCAAGTGTTTTCTTTCCAAAATTGGGTCATTTGGGGGGGGGGTTATGCTATCTGGGCATTTCATGGCCTCCGAAACTGATAGGCAGTGAGGAGTGAAATCAAAAATTTACGCTCTTTGAAAGCCTCAAGGCGGGGCTTGGTTTTCAGGGTCCTGTACACGGCTAGGCTCCCAAAAAGTCTCACACGTGTGGTATCCCCATACTCAGGAGAAGCAGCAAAATGTATTGTGGGGTATAATTCCACATATAACCATGGCATGTGTGAGCAATGTATCATTTAGTGACAACTTTGTGTATTTTTTTTTATTTCATTTTTCAATCACTTGTGACAAAAAAAAAAAAAAAAAAATTAATGGGCTCAACATGCCTCTCAGCAATTTCCTTAGGGTGTCTACTTTCCAAAATGGGGTCATTTGGGGAGGGGGGCAGTTGTACTGCCCTGCCATTTTAGCACCTCAAGAAATGAGATAGGCAGTCATAAACTAAAAGCTGTGTAAATTCCAGAAAATGTACCCTAGTTTGTAAACGCTATAACTTGTGCAAACCAATAAATATACGCTTATTGTCTATTTTTACCAAAGACGTGTTGCTGAATACATTTTGGCCTAAATGTAAGACTAAAGGCCCGTACACACGATCTGACTTTTTGACAACCAACATGCAAATTAGTTGGTTTGGACCAACATCCGACCGTGTGTACGCTCCATCGGACCAACTTTTTCCAGGTTTCATCGGACTTTTGTTGGCTGTGCGAACGGACCAACTTTCTGCCAACAAAAGTCCGATGGACCAAAGTCCGACCGTGTGTACACAAAACCAACGGATTTTTGTACAAAGTACAAACACGCATGCTCAGAACCAATGCAAAAGATCAGACAACAATATAGAAGTTGACAAAAGGTGGTGCTGGAGTATTCGAACGTCCTCTTTTGAAGTGTCGTCAGTACGTTGAAACGTCTCTACGTTCATGTTTGTTGTCTAAAAAGTCAGATCGTGTGTATGCAATACCAACTTGGGGCCAACGCCCTTTGGACAAAAATCCACGGGAAAGTTGGTCCACGGTCCGATCGTGTGTATGAGGCTTAAGATTGAGTTTATTGGATTTTTTTTTTTAAACAAAAAGTAGAAAATATCTTTTTTTTTTTTTTAATTTCTGTATTTTTTCTTTTATATCGCAAAAAATAAAAAATGCAGAGACAATCAAATACTATCAAAAGAAAGCTCTATTTGTGGAGAAAAAAATCCATAAAAATTATTTGGGTACAACATTGCATGACCGTGCAATTACCAGTTAAAGCAGTGCAGTGCCAAATTGTAAAAAGTTCTCTGGTCATTGAGCAGCCAAATGTTCCAGGGCTTAATAACAATTACGCGGTCATGCAACACTGTACCCAAACTACATTTTTATCATTTTGTTCCCACAAATAGAGCTTTCTTTTGGTCGTATTTGACCACCTCTGGGGTTTTTATTGTTTGCTAAACAAATAAAAAAAGACCAAAAAGTTTGAAAAAATTTTTTTTTTTCTTTGTTTCTGTTATAACATTTTGTGAATAAGTAAGTTTTCTCCTTCACTGATGAGGTGGCACCAATGAGGGGGCACTGATGATGGGCACTAATATGCAGCATTGATGGACACTGATAGGTGGCACTAATATGCGGCACTGATGGGCAATGAAAGGCTGCACTGATGGGTACTTATGGGTGGCACTGATGGGTGGCACTGATGGGCATCACTGTGAAGGAGGCACTGGTAGGCAGTGCTGATGGGCACTGATTGGCATCATTTTTAGGCACAGATTGGCATCATTTTGGGCACAGATTGGCATCCCTGGTGGCAATGGGTGGCATACCTGGTGATCATCATTGGTGGGCATCCCTGGTGGTCCTGGGTGGGCATCCTTGGGGGGCTGTGCTGATAATCAATCAGCGCAGACCCCCCTGTCAGGAGAGTAGCCGTTTGTCTCTCCTCTCCTGGCGCCTGTCAGACGTGAGTGAGGAAAAGCCGATACATGGCTCTTCCTGTTAAACCATGATCCGCTGTGATTGGACACAGCTGATCACGTGGTAAAGAGTCTCCGTCAGAGACTCTTTACCGAGATCGGTGTTGCGGTGTGTCAGACTGACACGATGCCCCACTGATCGCTGCGCACAGGCTGTTATCCTGAAAGACGTCATATAACAGAACCACCATCTGCCGATCATTTTGCTAAAGGCCCATTGGGAAGTGGTTAATGTACCATTCAAGTCCAGTTTGAACATAGGATGCTATTAGGAGTGCTGATTGCCACAAGCAAGTTTCTAGCAGGCTTCTGCTGGCTTTCAACAAGCTTCAAGTAGTGATGAAGCCTGCTAGCAGCTTGTTTAAAGTGGCAATCAGCACTCCCATTAGGATCTGTGTTGAGCATTTACAAACTGAGGCTGAATGGTACAAGCTTTAACAAAGCTTGCTGAAAGCTCTGAAAATGCTTTGTCAAAGCTTGCTTTTCACACTGCTCTTATACAAGCTGAAGCCCGTGTGAAACAGACCTTAAAGTAAAACTGTCATGAGAGAATAACAGAAGGTGCCTTGTGGACATCCTATTCTGGAAATGCTAGTAGACAGAATGGATGTATTGACAAGCCTCTGGCTTATTTGTATTGAGGCTAAGTTACTAAATGAGGAGCAGGGATAAGTTATTATGATAGACTTGCATCACGGGCCAGCCGGGCTGGGACAAGGGGGGGATAGGAGGGGCGGCTGCCCCGGGTGCTGGTATCATGTGAGGTCAAGGGGGTGCAGCATGAAGAGTTTCTGCCACTACAAGCCAATAGGAGTAGTGACAACAGCATCACTACTCTTGTCAGCTCAGCGCATCAGGTATCAAGTCGAATCCAGAGGACAGAAGAGTCGGGAGGAGGTGCTCTCTTCCCTCCAGCTCATCCTCCTGTCATTGATCGCTACTGCATTGAAACTGTCAGATCGGGACTGTGCAGGGTAAGCTGACTGTGAAAAGTCCTGATCTGACAGCAGGTGTCCCAGAGTCGCTTTCCCAGGTCTGGGACAAGGGGGAAGGAGGGCAGGAGGGGGCTGCCCCAGGCATTGATATCATGTGAGGGTGATTTTGGGGGATTTGTATTGGGAGGGCTAGTAAGGCAGGGTTTTTTGTGTAAGGAAGGGGGGTTAGGGGAGGGAGGGTTTGTTCTAGGAGGTCAAATTTGTGTGGGGGGGACTTGTGATAGGAGGGAAAGTTTATGGAGGGGGATCTGTACTATGAGGGAAAATTGGGGGGGGGGGGGGTGATTTGTGTACTAGGAGGGAGGTTTGTGTTTTGGGGAGGATGTACGCTCATGGGGAAATTTGGGCTAAAGAATTTGTGCTAGGAGGGGAGATTTGATTTTTGTTCAGAGGGAAATTTTGAGGGGTAAAGGATTTGTGACAGGATGGGTCGATGAGGGGATTTGTGTTAGGAGGACAGACTTGGGGAGAGAATTTGAGGTGGGAGGGGGGATTTGTGCTGGGAGGCAGGAGAATTTTAATTTAGGGAGAATTTTGGCTTGCAAAAGGAAAATATATGCTTAGGGGGTGGGAGGGGGGGGGGGTTTGCTGACACATAATGCTCATATATATTGGGAAGGGGGTGCAGTTTGGCATCTTCACCCTGGGCTGGTTAACAAATTCAGCCCCGGAAGATTTTACCCCCTTCCTGTCCAGAGCACGTTTTACATTTTGGCACTGCGTCGCTTTAACTGGTAATTGCCCGGTCATGCAATGCTGTACCCAAACTAAATTTGCGTCCTTTTTTCCCCACAAATAGAGCTTTCTTTTGGTGGTATTTGATCACCTCTGCGTTTTTGTTTTTTTTGCACTATACAGTAAACAAAAAAAGAGCAACAATTTTGAAAAAAATATATATTTTTTTACTTTTTGCTATAATAAATATCCCCAAAAATGTTTTTAAAAAACAAATTTCTTCATCAGTTTACGCCAATATATATTCTTTTACATATTTTAGGCAAAAAATAAATCACAATAAGCGTATTTTGAAAGTTATAGCATCTACAAACTATAGGAAAGATTTATGTCATTTTTATGCAATCTTTTTATTAGTAATGGTGGTGATCTGCGATTAGCGCTACTGCAACATTGCAGCAGGCAGATCGGACACTTTTGACACATTTTTGGGATCATTGACATTTATACAGCGATCAGTGCAATAAAAATGCACTGATTACTGTGTAAATGTCACTGGTAGGGAAGGGGGTTAACACTAGGGGGTGATTAAGGGGTTAAATGTGTTCCCTAGTTAGTGTTTCTTACTGTATGATGACGGGACTGACTGGGGGAGGAGACATGTTGCTGTTCCTACCTACTAGGAACATACCTACTAGGTCTCCTCTCCCCTGACAGAACAGGGATTTGTGTGTTTACACACACACAAACCCACTTTCTGGCTTTCATGCCCGTGATCGCGGGTAGACGTCGGCGATTGTGCCCAACGGCCACACGCATCGGGTCCCCCGCCGTGCATCAGGCACACCTCCGGCCACTCTTAAAGGAGACAACGTACCCATACGTTGTTTTGCGTACCTGTGTCATTTTGCCGACGTATATCGGCGTGAGCAAGGTCGGAAAGTGGTTAACCTTGTCCCTGCACTGCGGGCCAGCATGCCCCCAATGGATATATGACTGCACAGAATTTGGGAACCTTTAACCTATCCTACCCTATTTAATGGGTTGCCACCAAATAAAGGTAATGTTGTGCCACCTTTTCCTATAAGGTGCGCTAAAAATGTGCAAGCCACCATTTTAAAAATCAAAAACAACTCAATAAGCTGTCACATGTACATGCACTAAACTAAATATATCATTTTTTTTTAATGCAGTGAATGTTCAACAAATATTCATTTTGGGTGATCTTCCGTGTGCATATGTTTTAAACAGTGATTGATTCACCTGCAGTGAATGTCTGGTTTTGATACAAATTAAGTGTTTTCAAGTTATTTAGTAGTTAGATTATATGACCATCTTTAAGAAATGAATAACAAAAAATAGAATAATTATATGACATATTTTAAACTGAAAAGAGTAGGGCGCTAATTGGAATGCATCCAACAAATGCATGTGTGAGATACATTTGATATCCTGTTTTCAGGAACTAAACAATACCTAATTAATAGCCCTGTTTTCACATTCTGAGTTTCAGCTTGCCATCTTGCAGTTTTATGTTACATTAAATAAGTGTTATAAACAAATTAATAATTCAGTAATTAGCTTTTGACATTGCATGGCTTAAAAATAATTAGAGAGATGTTATGAATTTGTTGAAGATCCTATTAATTAGCAAAGAACGTCCTAGTAAAAACGCAATATAAACTGCAGGCTATTCTATCCATTTAATAGTTAATTGTAATAAAAAAAAAAAAAACATTTGTTTTTTTTAATATTAAGTATCTAGAGATACCAAGCAACCTTGCACAAAAAATCTTTCCTGTGCTTTGTATTGTACTGTTCTGTGCTGCGACCACAGGGTCTGGCTATTGTAAACATTTATTTGTTCAAATTTAGCTAGTCTAATGTCTGCCTTGTACCTGCAGACAGGGTTAACGAACAAGGAATGCATTTTCTCCACATAGTCACTTGGATTTACTGTCTTCATGGCCAGGAGCCATAAAAGTTTACCTCTATACTGTGAGGCACGGATGTGGTTAATGGAGATCAACTAGATACTAGAAGCAGGCAGACCCTACATAAGTTTTGCTAAGGCCTGCCTGTAAACAAGTTCTATGTGAGGACGTGGAGTAATGGATACTTATGTCCATAGAGGCTTCCAGAGATAATTGCCTAAACATGGTGTATGGTGTTAAGGCAGCACTCTCCGTAATAAGGGATACTTTTCCTGCTTTATGTTGGTTCTTCCACTGTTTGCTTGTCACTTTAATGACTACCGCCTGCATTATTTTCACATCAGCCCACTACTTTTCTGTGCAGCATTTCTAAGCCTGTCCCGCATATTGTGCACCAGGCTCCACCAGTCATTGTACCTTGGCTTCCAATTAAGACATAGTTGAAAAACATTATCTCTTACTTTTCAGGAAACTCACTTCTGCCCTTCACATTAGATTTATTTAGCCCTGGATCCCAGAAAGCACAGCAATGTGCTTTAACCTCCGAGGCCTCTCTCTCTTCAATGACTCTCAGGTCAGTACCCAGGACACCCCATGCCATAGTATGTCCTAGTATTGGGGTGCTGACCACTAGAGAAGGAACCCAAGTACATTAGTTCTTTAGCTACCAGAGATTTCCGTCACCCACGCCATGGCACCCCACTTCCAGGATGGCTGGCTCCTATCTTGCAATTAGACACTTCTACTGTAGTCGCTGGCAACAGTGACGCAACCCTCCAATTCAGACACTCTTGGAACACCTGTACTGTATCTTCTCCTAGTGATGTTTCCTCCATTTGGTATTACCATGTTATGTGATACACCATGCATGCACCCCTTTTTTATGTGTCTTTGGACGACTTCAGACCATGCAACTGAATTCTCTTTATTTGGCATATCCTCCACAAGTACGATTCAATACATCTTCTCCATACTGACAGTCTTTACAGCCCTGGTGCCCCTGCCCTATTGTTAGATCCATTCCTCTCGTAGACTTGAAATCAGTCCATTTGTCAGGAGTCAGCACAGGAGATGACCAGATAAATGTAGCTACAAAAAAAACTGGGACCAGACCATATGTATATATCTTGAAAGTGAGACTTATTTACAGTGGATGTAAGAGAACTACACACCAGCAAGCAATAAACATGCATGAAAATCAAAACTGAAAGATAAAATGCAGCAATTCAAACATCTAAACACATAAATAAATATATACAAATGTGACACATGCAAGGCTGAGGAAAACTGGAGAAGCGGACGGGAAGGGGGAAACAAAATTGGGAAAGGAACAACAGGGAACAAGGCAGCAGAGTGTGGGTACAGGGCCAGATCAAGAGTAAAAGGAATAGAGTCAGGCAGCAGCTTGACAAACAGGGTACAAGGCAGGAGCAGCCAAAATGACACGTGAATAGAGATAGCAGAGGTGGCACTTAAAGCGGAGCCATCACAACTTCCAGGTGACCTCCTCCTTCCCCCACCGTCGGGCCATTTGTGCATGCACAGTAGGGAACTGGCAGTGAAGCCACAAAGGCTTCACTGCCAGCTTCTGCTACAATGAATGCTGGCGGCAACACCCTAAAAAATTGTCTGGGGTACAAACATTGTGGAGTCCCTTTAACAGGTAAGTGTCCTAATATTAAAAGTCAGCAGCAACAGTATTTGTAGCTGCTGTCCATAAATTTCTTTGGTGGGGGGGCTGGAGTTCCTCTTTAAGACACCCGCTGGTGGACACTGGAACTACAGTTTTTCACCCAGAGAACCAAAGTGCCACCAGCAAGTGGACCAGGACCTGACACCATATAGAACACAAATTCTGTACCCTGGAACCCTGATCAGGTTCATGGCAAGGGGCTGAAGAAGTGCAACAGTCCAACCACATGCTGTATCTCTCACAGGTCCTGCTCTTTTTTAATTTACAAATCTCTCCTAGCCTTCCCTTGTATTTATAATCCATCAGAGGGGACGGCATTATGAACACAGTTAACTCTTTATAACCCTGAAAGCACCAACCCAAATGCAGCCACCAACTCAAATGCAGCCACATAGAACAGTTTAACACCCGTAACATTTCAACATAACATAAGGCAGCAGTATAAATGAGCTAGCCACATAAAACATACATTAGGTATCTGCCTACATGCCCCCCACCTAACACACACACACGATTCCAGGCAACCTATTGTGGTAAGCAGAATGCACATTTAGAAGTATACCAGATCCTTCACTCCCATATGTACAAATCACTCTGCTCCTGATAACCTCTCCAACCTTCTGATGGCAATCTACTAAACTTTTGTCATGTGCCTGGGTTTGAACCTGGGTCCTTTTCTTTTGGGCTGCTTGCATGCTCGCTTCTGAGCCTACTCTCTGCATGCATAAGATACAGAGACCTTGCGCTCCTCCACCTTCAATTTGAGGATGCCCCACAGATGCTGAATAGGGTTTAAGCTTGGAGAAATGCATGGCCAGTCCATCACCTTTACCTTCAGCTTCTTTAACAAGGCAGTGGTCGTCTTGGAGGTGTGTTTGGGGTCGTTATCTTGAAATACTGCCCTGCATCCCAGTCTCCAAAGGGAGGGGGGTCATGCTCTGCTTCAGTATATCACAGTACATATTGGCATTCATGGTTCCCTTAATGAACTGTAGCTCTCCAGTTCCGGCAGCACTCATGCAGCCCCAGACCATGACACTCCCACCACCATGCTTGACTGTAGGCAAGACACACTTGTCTTTGTACTCCTCACCTGGTTGCTGCCACACACTTGACACCATCTGAACCAAATACGTTTATCTTGGTCTCATCATACCACAGGACATGGTTCCAGTAATCCATGTCCTTAGTCTGCTTGTCTTCAGCAAACTGTTTATGGGCTTTCTTGTGCATCATCTTTAGAAGAGGCTTCCTTCTGGGACGACAGCCATGCAGACCAATTTGATGCAGTGTGCGACGAATGGTCTGAACACTGACAGGTTGACCCCGCAACCCCTTCAACCTCTGCAGCAATGCTTGCAGCACTCATACATCTATTTCCCAAAGACAACCTTTGGATATGACGCTGAGCACGTGCACTCAACTTCTTTGGTAGACCATGGCGAGACCTATTCTGAGTGGAAACTGTCCTGTTAACCCGCTGTATGGTCTTGGCCACCGTGCTGCAGCTCAGTTTCAGGGTCTTGGCAATCTTCTTATAGCCTAGGCCATCTTTATGTAGAGCAACAATTCTTTTTTTCAGATCCTCAGAGAGTTATTAGCCATGAGGTACCATGTTGAACTTCCAGTGACCAGTATGAGAGAGTGAGAGCGATAACACCAAATTTAACACACCTGCTCCCCATTCACACCTGAGACATTGTAAAACTAATGAGTCACATGACACCGGGGAGAGCAAAATGGCTAATTGGGCCCACTTAGGGGTGTACTCACTTTTGTTGCCAGCGGTTTAGCCATTAATGGATGTGTGTTGAGTTATTTTGAGGGGACAGCAAATTTACACTGTTATACAAGCTGTACACTCACTATTTCTTCAGGGTTGTCACATGAAAAGTTATAATAAAATATTTACAAAAATGTAAGGGGTGTATTCACTTCTGTGAGATACTGTATATGTGGTGATAGTGTTCACAAAAAAACAAGGTGTTCCCTGAATGGACAAGAGGGTAGGAGGAGTGAATAAGTGACCGTGCAACTTATATGTATGAGAGCCACAGCCCTCTTAGTCACAGCACTGGAAGCATATTGTCTAGCATTAATGAAACTGTAAAAAGTAGAAAAATAGTATGCACATCATGTGAATAAACCTGGAGTTTGCTTTATGATCAATTAAAAAAGAAAAAAGAAGAAGAACTTACACCCTCAGAGTAAACTTTGCCCAAGGGAAAGTAAAAAACCCTTATAAAACATTGTTCAATCTGCAAAGGCAATCAGATAACCCCCTGCATGAGTATTCTACAATGTTAGTACTATCTGTGAAACAAAGTAAGGACACTGATGTTCATTCTAGTTCACTAGTGCTTTATTAAGATTGCTACGTACCTGATCCTTCATAACTTTTTGTAAGTCCATACTAGTACGTGTGATGAAATCTAATGGTGAATGGGGAGATGGCTTATCAAACATAAGTTCTTGCCTGTTAAAAAAATATAAACATAGTTATAAATAGTGGGTAATACTGCGCTGTCCAAAATTAAACATATAAATGAAATGCAAAATCAAACGGTGACATAAAAGCAGCAACTTTTCTGTGAGACACACAAAGCACAAATCAATAGTCCAAATTAAACTTACGCTATGTATTGAATGAAGAGGAAAAAACGTATTTAAACACACTGCAACAAAGGAGTCCATATAGTGATAGGAAATACAATTAATTCCACAGGTGAACTTAAACATTCACCAGAATGGTGTGTGTATTTCAGAGAAAGCCTTCACCTCATGAATGGCTACTTACCAGCTCCTTCTGACCTCCTATTACGGAAGATCTTTCCCACTTGTGGCTATAAACCCAGCCAGGGCCTTGGTTTATCCAGGGGGATCACACTGCAAAGCATCAGCCACTCAGGAAGGACCAGATCATATAGGAACCCCAAAAATAAATAAGGCTTCCTTAGTGTACAAAAAGGGTTGTACGTACAAAAAGTGTTAAAACACGCATAAAAAAAATAAGCCAGCCGGCTCGATACAGCAGCTCGTCCTTCCTGGGACCTGCGCAAACCCGGTGACGTCAGGGCGGAGCAACGTGCTGACGTCACCGCAACAGAAGTGATAGTAAGATCCCTTTTAAGGGATTTCATCTACTTAGACATGGTTTGACATGGTTTGACAAAGTATGGCAGAATCTGCCAGTGAGAAAGAGTTTTCAAATCGGTTGGGTCCTCAAAAGCAGGTGCATCCTCCACCAATGTAGTATTTGCCTTAAGACATGACTGAATCCACAGTGGGAACAAACTAATTTAACTAAATTAAATCCACCCCAAATGAATAGCAAGCACTGATGAAAGCAAACAACCAATGAGGGCACTACCAATCTTCATATAGAAACAACTGGAAAAGCAAGCAGATGCAAAAGAAAAGTTATTTAAGGACCAATATGACCCATGGCTGGAAGCAGCATCTGTTGAAGCTATAGATTGATCCTCTAGTTTCTACTTCCTTTGCACCAATAAGAGCTAAAATGGTCTCCTTTATTATGGGAGTAATATCAGAAGCCTGTGACTTCTCAGGTTTATCCTCGTTCTAAAAAAGATTTGAGTGACTCAGAATCAGACAAGGTCTGTGGCCCATGGCTCAGAAGCCTCTAAGGCAGTTCTTAAATCAAATACAGAAAGGACTGGAGAGGGCTTTGGAACGTGTATGTTGGTAGCAGGTGAGGGTCAGTGACTAGAAGGTTGGATGGCCAAAAGAGACCAAAGTCACTGTAGAAGGGCAACAGGACTGAAGATCAAACTTCCACATCCTCCTAGGTTTCAGGATCACTTAAGTGCTCCTGCTCCTCATTCCAGCATCCAGGTTTTGGCTGTTGCATTCTCCCTGTCTGTGTCCACCTGCTGGGTGATTGATATGGTCAGTCACCTGTTATAACCAAGGCAAACGCTCTGTCCTTTGCTTGTGATAGCAAATGATACCTGTTGTTCCTGATCGAGATCCCTGTCTGTCTACCCTGCTTCACTAATTTGGATTTCCCTGTGTATGACCTGGATCGGATATTGGACTATTCCCTGAACCCAGCCTGCCTTTTACCTGGACCGTCATAGAACCATGCTCTATCTGCTAACTGCAAGTAATCTGTTTGTTTGCTCTGTTTGCATTTGCCCTGGCGTGGTGGCCAGGCACTATAGCATTGTGTATAAGTCCTGGGGTCAACCAAGTACAGGTAGGCCTGCTTGCCTTAAGGGAAATGGGGCTGCTATAGGTGAAGCACACAGTAGTTAGCTATAGTGTCTGACCACCTGCATTGGGGTATACGTGACACTAGGACACAAGATGTATACATTGGGCTGGTCTATAGGTTTTTTTGTTTGACAATGTTTAATCTTCCTGTAGGTGGCAGTATAGTTTAAAGGTTTAAGACTTCCTGTGTCCCTCAATTTATTTTCAACATGAATAGTGGAATTCTTTAATGTCTATTATATACAAAAGAAATACACATTAACTTTTTCTGGATTTAATAGAAAATGTGCTGTGCATATCCACTGAACACTCTGCATAATTGTATTTAATTCTGGTATTGTCGTCCTCTCTTGTGCTAGCTGTCACCAACATTTGAGCTGGCTACATGTCTAACAAGGGCTCTTCAGTGTCTGGCATATCAAACAGCTTCACGTCCTTTTCTTGCATATTTAACATGATGTACTGTAAATTTGTGATCATTCAGTAGCTGTTCAAACCAAAAACAGAACAAAAGATCATTTCCCAAGAGGAACCATTCACATACTGGAAATCTTAATCGAAAATAAATGTTTGTACTAATATAACTGTAACAATATGCAATCTATAACAAAATATAGGACCTTCCTGATAATAAGCATCTTCTATGGCATATTACATCTGTGCTGCCTTTTTATATGTGTGGTCTTAGCACTGAAAGGTTTCACCTAACTTTAAATGGTATTTAAAAATCATTTTTAGTGTATATATACGGACTAACTTTCAATATATAAGGACACACCTTAATTACTAACAACATTTTAGCTACATTATACATGTGTAATATTTAGGGAGCTTTATAGAATAAATGCCACCCAAATATAGTATATCGACTGTAGGTGTACAGTGGTGGATTAAATATTTTCCTGGTTTATTTTATCATTTGGGAGTTTCATCATTGAGAGAGATCTCCGTACCATAATTTCTAGGTCTGTTCCAATGCACCTTACAGTTGTTTTTGCCCAGCTTTCAGGGTGTTCCTACTGCACCAGCTGTATACCCCATCTTCCTAATTACCAAATCCAACTTTAACATAATTTTAGCTTTGGACAATGTGGGAAAAGTTAGAACTTTTGCCAAATTTCTGTTGTTGTCTGCGTCCCCACTGAGAAGATTCTCTGGCTTCCTCTTCATATGACATGTGTAAAACAGTTCAAGGAGTATTGGGAAGTATCTCCGAAGGGGAAACAGACAACATTTAAGTTTTCACAGGTTTTAACCTTTCCCCAATTTATTCCAAATGTAAAACGTTTTAGCTGTAGTTGGCCTTTAAATAATAAAATACATTTGAAAATAGGAATTCCAATTTTAATGGTTTCAACAAGTGAGAAGTTTTGGAATCTCTATCACAGAGATAGATATCTCTGATAGATATAAAATAATCTGTTAGGTAAATTAACTCTCTTGTACATCTACAGGGAAAGTGGTACTCCTAAAAAATAGTTTAGCGGGTGTGAAGACCTCAAAACTTGGATAGAAATCTCACCATTGGAGACTCAAAAAGGATAAAAAAAAAACAAGTGCTTTAACTCTCCGACATCTACTAAACACTGACAATGGTTTTGGATGTGCTGACCCTACAAAAATAAATAGCTCACCAAACAGCACAACTGTACTCTCCATTTCAGTTTATTTAAAGTCTGCCATTGGTTGACCAATGTAAAGTATATCAAGGCGCTTAGTGTTGTGTGTTTTGTTGATCCCTGGGTGGCTGACCCTTTACACATTGACCCTAATTAAACCCTGCCTTCGCAGACATTTTTACATTTGCCTTGACTTATCTCCTGTTTGTTCTGCCCAGACACATGGCCTAATGCCTTGTACACACGGTCGGACATTCCGATCACAAAATCCGTCACACGGTCGGACAAAGTTGTCGGAAAATCCGATCGTTCGGAACAAGGGGACGTACAAAACGTACGATGGGACTACGTAGAGGCCAGTAGCCAATAGCTTTCATCTCCAAAATTCTTCTGAGCATGCATGGCACTTTGTGCATCGGAATTCTCTACACACGATCGGAAAAAGTCTGATCGGATTTTGTATGACATGTGTAAAACAGTTCAAGGAGTATTGGGAAGTATCTCCGAAGGGGAAACAGACAACATTTAAGTTTTCACAGGTTTTAACCTTTCCCCAATTTATTCCAAATGTAAAACGTTTTAGCTGTAGTTGGCCTTTAAATAATAAAATACATTTGAAAATAGGAATTCCAATTTTAATGGTTTCAACAAGTGAGAAGTTTTGGAATCTCTATCACAGAGATAGATATCTCTGATAGATATAAAATAATCTGTTAGGTAAATTAACTCTCTTGTACATCTACAGGGAAAGTGGTACTCCTAAAAAATAGTTTAGCGGGTGTGAAGACCTCAAAACTTGGATAGAAATCTCACCATTGGAGACTCAAAAAGGATAAAAAAAAAAACAAGTGCTTTAACTCTCCGACATCTACTAAACACTGACAATGGTTTTGGATGTGCTGACCCTACAAAAATAAATAGCTCACCAAACAGCACAACTGTACTCTCCATTTCAGTTTATTTAAAGTCTGCCATTGGTTGACCAATGTAAAGTATATCAAGGCGCTTAGTGTTGTGTGTTTTGTTGATCCCTGGGTGGCTGACCCTTTACACATTGACCCTAATTAAACCCTGCCTTCGCAGACATTTTTACATTTGCCTTGACTTATCTCCTGTTTGTTCTGCCCAGACACATGGCCTAATGCCTTGTACACACGGTCGGACATTCCGATCACAAAATCCGTCACACGGTCGGACAAAGTTGTCGGAAAATCCGATCGTTCGGAACAAGGGGACGTACAAAACGTACGATGGGACTACGTAGAGGCCAGTAGCCAATAGCTTTCATCTCCAAAATTCTTCTGAGCATGCATGGCACTTTGTGCATCGGAATTCTCTACACACGATCGGAAAAAGTCTGATCGGATTTTGTTGTCGGAAAATTTTAGATCCTGCTCTCCTTTTTTTTAGATCCTGATCGGAAAAAGCCTGCTAGAGCACATACACAATCGGATTTTCCGACAACATAATCTGATCAGACTTTTTCCATCAGAATATCCAACCGTGTGTACGGTGCATAAGAATTTCCCAGTATTGGCCTATTGCGTAACAATGTCTCTGCATCTGACCCCCTGGATCAGCCTATGACTTGATTTGTGATCAATTCAGCTTTTCTACAGCTGATATCTATATTGGCTATTCCTTGTTAGTGTAGGGTCACTCAGTTCGAATTCTGGATCAGAAAAATCTGGGGGCAGGCAGCTAGAGTGAGTGCGTAAAGCTTCAGCTTCACTTCAGACCCTAATTCTGAAGGCACTAATGGTGATTATTTACTAAAGTAGTAGAAGCTATTCACTAATAAAATTCACTTCACTTTGAATACCCAAACTTGCACTAGTAAAAATCCTGTTTTAAAGTCCTTGGAGAATTTACATACAGGAGCCTCATGCTATAGTTTACTAGAATGCCAACCACTTGGAAGCATTGCTGTTATTGTTATTGGTATTGTAAAGTTAACAAAAGACAATAACACATCTATCTATTTGAAATAAAGTTACCAATAAAGAAAACAATGACAGAAAAGGGTCAAAAACAATACACATGGTAGTAATATTCTTTAATAGTTTGTGTGTTAATTAAAGGCCTTTTATTTCTCCCCAACTTGTCTGTTTCACACAGTCTTAGTTCTAATGTACCTAATTATTTTGTGATGAAAACAATAGCTCCTGTTTTAATTTCCCTTGCACATAATTGGGTATTCAGAGCAAACACTGGTTCACCTTACTTGCCAACATTCACTTTAAAAAGGAACATTCACTTTGCTAAGTGAACAGCCTCTTCTTCTTTAATAAATTGCCCCCACTGACCCTATTACAATCATACCAGGACACAAACATTAACACTGGGGTGGTAAGTGTTAAAGCCCAACAATCTTCTGCCATGTTGTGTGAGGAAACTAGAGCACCTTGAGAAAACTTCTGCAAACAAAGGGATGACTTACAAAAGTCCTTGGAGAATTTGTACACAGGAGCCTCACGCTATAGTGCAAGAATGTCAACCATTTGCCAGCATTACTGTTATTGGTATTGTTAAGTTAACAAAAGACATAAAACACATCTAACTTCAGTATTTGAAATAAAGTTACCAATAAAGAAAACAATGACAGAAAAGGGTCAAAAACAATGGGAATTCATATACACATAGTAGTATTATTCTTTAATAGTTATTCAGATAGTTGGTGTGTTAATTAAAGGCCTTTCATTTCTGCCCAACTTGTCAGTTTCGCACACTCTTAGTTCTAATGTACCTAATTAATTTTGTGATGAAGACAATAGCTCTAATTCCTTTCATGAATAGCACTGTATGAATGCATTTCAAAGTCACTCACACAAGGCATCTTGTATACTTAATTTTCAAGAACAATGTCAAAGCCTAACTTCAGTATTTGGAAAGTGAATCTAATTATCGAGTGATGCAACCTTGCAAATTAATGGTCATGAAGTTTGATTCTAATCCAATTTAATCTCTTGGGAAGTAACTTGATGCTTTCAAGAAATAGTGGGTCGTATATTATTAGCTGCAGTGTGTACTCAAAGGCTACATTTGTCTTTCTTATCTAAAAACTAGCGTAAAGGTTAAACTACATGGGAGATTTTAATGTCATGCTACCAAGTGATTTAGCCTCTTGTTAACAATCACCTACTTTTCAACACATTGATTACCACTTGTTGTTATCAAGCTGTTTGTCCACAGGAAGTTTAACTACTGTGCGGTCTAGCCCTAAAGCCATTAAAGGAAACATGTCATGAGAGAAATATGGAATCTGCCATTGCTGACCTACTTATAAAAAATAAATTTGTCTGTCAGGCTGACCTCCTGGTTTTCGTCCTTTCTAATCTACTCAACTAAAAAGAATTCCGATCAGGAGTCCTGAGTTTACTATGGCTTCATGTAGTCCATACATGTGACAAAGGGGAAAAAATTACAATGTATTGCCATCCATCCCTTTGACAATTATATGTAGATACTGCCATATAGATAGTTGATTGTGTAGTAGTTTGGGGAGTTTTATGTATTAACCACTTGAGTACCAGCTATATTACCCATTCATTACCAGGCCGTTTTTCCATTTTCAGTGCTGTGCCAGCTTGCCTGACAATGATTCCATAATCTAATACTGTACCCAAATTCATTTTATATTACTGTTTTGAGACAGATAGAGCTTTCTTCTGCTGGTATTTAATAATTGCTGAGTTTTTATTCTTTACTTTAAAAAGGAAACAAGACCATCATTTTGAAAAAGAGTTTACCTTACTTTATATTAAAATAAAAATACTGATAAGTATAGAAGAGTATAGATTAGCATAAAAAAGCAAAATTGCCTTTTTTTTTTTAAAGTAGACACCCAAAGGTGATCTCATTTTTTTCCACAATTTTTTCAGAAATTAAGAAACATGTCGGTATTGAGAAGGTGCTTGAGAATGGTGCAGATACTTACCATGCTGCCTTCCAAAGGTGCCCCTATGCTCCTTTATCCAAAGTGGGGGCACTCTAATACAGAAGGTGTGCTACTGGCCAGGTCGCCAGGTGACAAAGAGGAAACAATTACAATGTATTGCCATCCATCCCTTTGACAATTATATCTAGATACTGCCATATAGATAGTTGATTGTGTAGTAGTTTGGGGAGTTTTATGTATTAACCACTTGAGTACCAGCTATATTACCCATTCATTACCAGGCCGTTTTTCCATTTTCAGTGCTGTGCCAGCTTGCCTGACAATGATTCCATGATCTAATACTGTACCCAAATTCATTTTATATTACTGTTTTGAGACAAATAGAGCTTTCTTCTGCTGGTATTTAATAATTGCTGAGTTTTTATTCTTTACTTTAAAAAGGAAACAAGACATTTTTGAAAAAGAGTTTACCTTACTTTATATTAAAATAAAAATACTGATAAGTATAGAAGAGTATAGATTAGCATAAAAAAGCAAAATTGCCTTTTTTTTTTTAAAGTAGACACCCAAAGGTGATCTCATTTTTTTCCACAATTTTTTAAGAAATTAAGAAACATGTCGGTATTGAGGAGGTGCTTGAGAATGGTGCAGATACTTACCATGCTGCCTTCCAAAGGTGCCCCTATGCTCCTTTATCCAAAGTGGGGGCACTCTAATACAGAAGGTGTGCTACTGGCCAGGTCGCCAGGTGAAAACAGATGGAAAAAAGAAAGCTAATGCAGCCACTATCCTTTATGAGGATCAGACTTGTGCTGATCTATTGAAGGATGATGTCAATAAGGTTTCAAGGAAAGCTCCATCACTAGGTAATTCCTTATCACCTAGTTTTTTTTACCACCAACAAAACACAGTCTACAACATGGTTACACCTCAGAGGCAATTTCAGCTGCAGTGTATCCAAATGACCTTGTTGTAGGCATATTATCAAAGGGGAGGTTGTGCGTTCTTATTCTACTGTGAAAGAACAGAGACTGTGGTCATTCTATAATTGCAATACCAAACATGTTGTATATATCATTACATACAGACTCTGCAATGTACAGTAAATTGGACACACAATCAGACATCTCAGGGATAGATTCATTGAGCATTTATCCAGTATTGAGAAAAATCATTCCACCAATGTTGCTCGCCACTTTAATCAATAAAATAATGGTGACACCTCAGCAGTGGGAGTACAGATCCTTGAGAAAGTCAGCGCACCTAAAAGGGGAGGGGATGCGTTTAGATCTCTGTGTAAACAAGAGTTTTTTTGGATGTTTAATTTCAAAACTCGTATACCATACGGTTTTAATGTTGAATGGGATATCACACATTTTCATGACTAAATTGGATACATTTTAATGTTCTCATTCATGAACTAGTGATTTACTGTTTTTGGTATTTTTTGTCATTTTGAGTTTTTGCACAGATATTTGCAGTCATGCTGAACAGTTTTCCAGGATTTACCTTCATGTCATTCTTTAAGTATTCATATATTATTGGATTCCACAGGGTTGTCATAATATTTTATCAATCATGATACTTGGGAGGTTTTAGATTGCCCTTGTTTTTCTTAGGATGTTTATTGCTTTAATGTAGCATTTGTGAATATTGGATATTCATTGCTGCATTTTTATTTCGCACACCATTTCTTATATCTCTGCTTCTTGCAATTTTTTTTGTAAGGTTGTTTGGTCTTATACTTTTCCAAACACTCTATATATTTCCATGTGTACTTTTACATATACTGTATTCAGATAAATGTTTATAAGAGTTCAAAAGAGGACTTTTACTGTTGTTGGATTAGTGATCTGATTGTATACATGTATATATATGGTTTTTATTTTGTTCTGTAATAATTTTTCTACGTGTAATTTTTGTTGATCGCTCTCCTACAATCGATATATATGTTCTCACTTTTAGATTGAGTGGTTGATTCTCTGTTCTGGTTTAACTAACCAATCAGTGTATATTGTTTTATATTTATTTTGTTTAGCTTTTTCTTTTTCTAGGTACTTTTTGGGGGTCTTTATTATGTATATATATTTATACATATGTTTATGTATATTTCTCCTCATGCTGTACTCTTCGTTCTATCTTCATTATGTCAGTTTTTTCAAGTCAAATTTTTACACACTTTGTGATTTAATGATTTTATCTGGTGTGTTTAATTGCTATACATGTTGGTCAGCCAATCAAACCTTCCATGTTCTTGTTTTTCTTCAATTACTATTGACGGTGGTGAGCACCCACAAAGAAATCTTTATCCACATGGTGGTGTTACACTCTTTCTGGACTAATGCAGCCACCACACCAAACATTGGAAAGCTGCAATATATTACATTTTTTGGTATTGGATTTAATATAGGGATGCACCAATGTTATAGGCCGCTGAAAATAGGGTTATCAGCGTTTTGCCAATAGGAAAAAAGGTGCCAATAATGGCCACTAAAAACATATATACAATTTTGCTGCGATTGTACCATGATTTTACAGCAAACTTCATAGATCATGTGACACAAAAACGCATTAAAAGTGCAACACGGATGCAGTTTTTATGCATTTTCAATGCATTTCAATGGGGAGGTGCGTTACACCGCAATGGAAGCACAATGGACCAGTGTGAAGACATACATAGAAATTTAAAGGGATGCATTTTTCTTGAGCTTTTCTTGCGCTTTTTTAATGCAAAATCGCTTCAAAAACGAATAACTAAAAAGTCGACTATAATACAATTATATATAAAGAAATATTTATTTTTTAAAAACTGTCCATTTCTGTTTTCAGCCAGGTGCATCCTGAATTTTCGGTTTAAGTCCAGAATTTTCATTTCGGCGCACCACTAATTTAATACCACATTTTATACACTGCCGTTTATGAAAGGCACTGGGTAAATATAGGGCCACCAATCTGCCATTTATTGGCATATTCTGGTAGAAAAGGGGTTAAAACCACATTACAGCTTGAGTGTAAAACAAAAAGCATCCCCCAGCAGGTCTTAAAAGAAAAAAGCAGCTATTGCTTCCTTACATTTTTGTGTACAGCTATTAATGTCTAAAACGCTGGCAACAAAAGTGAGTACACCCCTAAGTGAAAATGTCCAAATTGGGCCCAAAGTGTCAATATTTTGTGTGGCCACCATTATATTCCAGCACTGCCTTAACCCTCTTGGGCATGGAGTTCACAAGAGCTTCATAGGTTGCCAGTGGAGTCCAAGCTGTTTACGTGCTTTCTTGTGCATCATCTTTAGAAGAGGCTTCCTTCTGGGGTGACAGCCATAGAGACCAATTTGATGCAGTGTGTGGCGTATGGTCTGAGAACTGACAGGCTTACTCCCCACCCCTTCAATCTCTGCAGCACTCATACATCCATTTCCCAAAGACAACCTCTGGATATGATGCTGAGCACGTGCACTCAACTTTTTTGGTTAACCATGGTAAGGCCTGTTCTGCGTGGAACCTGTCCTGTTAAACCGCTGTATGGTCTTAGCCATCGTGCTGCAGCTCAGTTTCAGGGCTACAGTAACGAGTCATGTGACACAGGTGAGGGAAAATGGCTAATTGGGCCCAATGTGGACATTTTCACGTAGGGGTGTACTCACTCTTGTCGCCAGTGGTTTAGACATTCATGGCTGTGTGTTGAGTTATTTTGAGGGGACAGCAAATTTACACTGTTATACAAGCTGTACACTCACTGCTTTACATTGTAGAAAAGTGTAATATCTTCAGTGTTGTCACATGAAAAGTTATAATTAAATATTTACAAAAATGTGAGGGGTATACTCACTTTTGTGAGATACTGTATTTCAACTGGTCAATAAATGCACAAAAAAAGGTTTGGAAATTGATTAACAACAGAACAAAAAGACACAATAACTGCAATGGAAAAAGGATTAAAACTCATGCCAGCTGCAGAAAAGTGCTAAATAAAATCTAAACATAGAGCTGCACGATTAAATCTAAAGAATCGAGATCTCAATTCAACCCCCTCACGATCTTTAAACAGCATTTCCTAAATTCAGTGCAGAGCCATTCTCTGCTCACTGCTGACAGCTGTACAAAAAAAAAAAAAACAGGCAGCCTGCCAATTTTATCACAACATCGCAAAGGCTGGGATAAAGAGAAACAATGTAACATTTAGTTCTTTTAGATCAAAGGGATGAACTTCAGTTTGTAAATGAGGTCAGTTCAACCACTTAAAGAATAAACCTTTTTCTGACACTTGTTGCTTACAAGTTAAAATCAGTATTTTTTGCTAGAGAATTACTTAGAACCCCCCAAACATTATATATATTTTTTAGCAGAGACCCTAGAGAATAAAATGGCGGTTATTGCAATATTTTATGTCACGCTATATTTGTGCAGCGGTCTTTCAAACGCAATTTTTTTGGGGAAAAAAATACACTTTAATGAATTAAAAAACTAAACAGTAAAGTTAGCCCAATTTTTTTTTTGATAATGTGAAAGATGATGTTATGCCTCCAGAATCGTGATCTTGATTCTAAGCAAAAATAAATAAATCAGGATTCTCATTTTAGCCAAAATCGTGCAGCTCTAATGTAACACTATGAAAGTCTGCATCTGCTGCTGCGGTTTTCTTCCAGATTTCAGAAAAACATACGGTATATAGAAACAGAAGGAACAGACATACACGTGAATGTGTACATATACTCCAAGGTAAATACATAATTTGTGAAGTGTATTTTATGTTAACCCTATAATAATATACAATAGTGCTATTGAGACTGTGAAAGGGGCATTTTTTTTAATACATATTTATTTTTCCATTATTTACTCTATACAGCTTATCTAGCATTTTTTAAGTGTTATTTAGCATTTTTAACTCTTTCCTGATAATGGTAATAGATTGTGGCTTAATATTATTATAGATGCTACTACAGGCAATATAGTATTTGAGTTTACATCTTAGGCTGCTAATGGTTAGGTCAGAAACTATCAGTCTTTGGTATTATACATGAATTTTTCAGGTATTATAGGTACAATGTATGCCAAAATAAATGTTAGTTAATGACATAATTAATGTGCTGAAAATTTGGACACAAAATGTCCATGTCCAAAACAACCACATTCATTTTTAAGCTAAAAACATACTAATGTGTATCTCCCAATCAGTATCTCCATTTGGATTTCATAATACAGCTCTTCTAAACTATTTTAACAGGTATCATACTATAGAGTGCATTACAAAAAAAAAAAAAAACATCACAATTGTAAACTGCTGAACAGTTCTATTTTTTTTAATACTGCAATAACCATGTACTATGGATGGTTGATGTAGAAAAAATAAAGTGAAGGTTGTTAGAGCTTCTTGCAGCATTCTTGGAAACATTGCCATCTGAAACATGTCTAAATGCCAACACAAAGCCCCATAAAATCACACAATGTGACCTATTTGACCATCTGTTGTGATGTTGGAGCTGTGTAGGAGTTAACTAGACAAAGATAATCAGGTTGATTTATTAAAGGAGTAGAGGCTGTTCTGTAAAATTACTGTTTTGAAGGTTGTATTTACTTTAAAGTAATTATTGAATAGTGCACTGGGGTCGGCTTATAAGATGGAGACATCTTATAAGGATATTATTCCACTACAAGGTTGGTGTCATCTGGAAACACAGAAATAGTATGTTTAAAAAAACTGTATATAATTTAGAAATAGGTTAAAAAAAAAAGTAAGAGTCCCAACACTGAACCTCGGGGTGCACTACTAATAAACTAATGCCGCTTACACACGGTCGGAATTTCCGACAACAAATGTTCGATGTGAGCTTGTTGTCGGAAAATCCGACCGTGTGTGTACAAATGTTTGAGAGCTGGTTCTCAAATTTTCCGACAACAAAACTTGTTATCAGGAATTCCGAGCGTGCTCGGAATCAAGCAGAAGAGCCGCACTGGCTATTGAACTAAATTTTTCTCGACTCGTCGTACGTATTGTACGTCACCATGTTCTTGACGTTCGGAATTTCAGACATTTGTGTGACCGTGTGTATGCAGGACAAGTTTGAGCCTACATCCGTCGGAAAAAAAATCCACGGTTTTGTTGTCGGAATGTCCGATCGTCTGTATGCGGCATTAGACTATTCAAATGAAACGGAAAATAGTGCATTTGGAAACTAGAGGAAATTAAAGAGGTTGTATCCTGTTCCTTTAAAGCATGTTAAACCGCAACGTGCTTGTGCTGTGATATTTGTCCCATTCTATGTTGTAATATACCTTGTTGATCCTGCCTGTTCCTTTGTCCCCCTTAATGTGCTAACCGCGGTAATCATAGCTGCTGATCCATGATACCGTGGGCAGTTTACATGCCTCCATCATCCCGCTGCTCTCCCTCTCTTCCTGTCACTTTCTAGTGTGTGAGCTGAGAAAAAACCCATCCCTCTCCTCCCCTTCTGCCGCCATTACATGCGGCAGTCAAATTAGTAAACCCAATTCCTGCCAGCCCCTCTGTAATAATAAGATATAATACAAGTGACTGTTCAGCTGATGTCACGGAAATCTCAGCCCCTCCCACTGTAGTCCTTAGTTTATGGAATGGAAGCGGAGGGCAGTCACGTGACCGCACATTGGCGATGTAAAATAAGGTATTTACCGTAGCTGCCGAATTTTCAAAAAACACACACACTGTGTACTGTAGTACAGGACTCAGAATTTCAAGTCCTGAGCTACTAGCTAGGCCTTAAGAGTTACTCGCCACCAGTTGCCCCACCCAACACCACCCACCCCTAATTCTGCCCCTAAACACGCCCTCATAAATTATCTCATGAAATGACACTGTTAGATGTTTTATGCAGAAACAACTTACAAAAATAAATATTAACAAAACTTTAACAATATAACAAGCATAACAGTACCCATCAATGCAGCCTCATCAGTGCTCATCAATGCAGCTTATCAGTGCCCATCAGTGCATCCTCATCAGTGCCCATTAATGCAGCCTATCACTGTGTGGGATAGGAATCGGGAGGAGTGCTGGCTTGATCACACAGAGAGGATCTCCTGCTGTGACACAGCATGGTTCTATAATGCTGACCGCTGTCAAACAATCATATCATCATCAATCATAAAAATCTATCATAGGACCGGCTCCTATGATAGATAGCACACTGCGGTTTAAATTTTTTGCGCTATAAACAAAAGAGCGACAATTTTGAAAAAAAAAACAGTATCTTTTACATTTTGCTATAATAAATATCCCAATTTTTTTTTCAAAAAAAAACATTTTTTTCCTCAGTTTAGGCCAATGTGTATTCTTCTATACATTTTTGGTAAAAAAAAAAAAATTGCAATAAGCATATATTGATTGGTTTGCACAAAATTTATAGCGTCTAGAAAATAGGTGATAGATTTATGACTTTATTATTATTTTTCTTTACTAGTAATGGCGGTGAGCTGCGATTTTTATCAGGACTGTGATATTGCGGCAGACAAATTGGACACTTTTGACACATTTTTGGGACCATTGACAATTATACAGCGATCAGTGCTATAAAAATGCACTGATTACTGTATAAATGTCAGGGAAGGGGTTAACACTAGGGGGCAATCAAGGGGTTAACTTTGGATGGGACTGACCAGGGGAGGAGACAGATCTGGGTTCATACTTGGTATGAACACACAATCTGTCTCCTCTCCCCTGAGAAAAACGGGATTTGTGTGTTTACACACACACACACACATCCCCGTTCTCGCTCTGTCACAAGCGATCACGGGTGCCCGGCAGTCATTGCGCCCGCCGGGCACTCGCATCGGCTCTGGGCACACGCTGTGGGCACGCACCTCCTACAGCATCTTAAAGGGCCAACGTACAGCTAAGACGGTTCACCCAGGGGAACCAGTTAAACATGGATATTATCATGTAAAAGTAGCATTGACATCAACACTGTGCTGTACATAACCTGTGCAGACAACATAGCTATGGAAAAGATAGACAGACCTGGCAGTCTCCACCCACTACATGCTGCCTGTAGAAAATTAGAGCAGGGGCAGAGAAAAGACCAGTCACCCTGCACAAGGAAAAAGAGCAGCAGTGGTCTTCATTACAGGAAGCTTCTGCACAAAGTCAATGTTCCATGCTGGCTTATTGCACAGATCTGGAAGAAATGCACAAAGCAAACAAATATAGGTAAGAATACCCATGCCTCCTCTATTTAGACAGTGTTGCTTATCCCAGATTTCACCTATAAGTATTTTTTACTTAAAACAAGGAAAACAAACAAGACAGTAACAAAATTGGTATACAGTATACCGAAGTTCCAGAAGTCATCACTCACAACATAGGTATCAGATGCCTTAGAGAGGCCAAGAGCTCCTGCGACACTATTAAACACAAGGAAACTATAGCCAATTAGGCTATATCTATGCTGGATGAGATTGAGACTGGTTGGACAATATGTTCCTTCCATTTTGCCCAAATTGATTCGAACCTCTTGCGTCTGTCTTTACATGTGGCAAGCCACTTCTCCGCCTCCATATTCTCCTTCACCTTCCGCATTCACTCCATTTCACTCAGGATTCGAGAGCTTTTACAGTGAACTGGTATGAGGTGTGATGAACGCGGGTGTCAGATCCCTGCCCTTCTCGCTAACTCGCGGCGAAGGACCAACCAACCTCACACCACGCTGTCACTTATGTAACAGTGCCACTTTCAGCTGCGCCCAGCACAAAGATTTTCTAGCTTGCGGGACCACAATCTAGGTGCCAGCAGCCTGAGAGCAATTGACACTGGGGTAATTACGCAATTAACCCTTTAACTGCCACCACCCCCATTTAGACTGAGTCAGGGGAGACTCATGATTTTAGCAATATCAATTATAATTTTAGAATAAGCATCTGCAACACACACTGCCACCACAGGCAGGTCTGCTCAGAGGGCTTACTCTATAACAGTAGCGCTCTTCAAGAGGCAGGTTCGTTTATAGCTTGCATTAAGAGCTTTAGAGACAGGGTTAACACATTTCAACATAAGGGATTATTTTGAAAAGGTCAAAGTTGGTGCAAATAAAAACATTTAAAGAAAAAAGATGTTTCGAAGAGATAACGTCAATATACAGCCACAAAGAAATCAAGTAAAATTGGGGAGGAAGGCTACTTGCAAATAATGTCCGAGGGTTGATCAGAGTTCGATCGATGAGCTGGGTAATCAGTTCTCAAACTTTGCAGATGTTCCTGCTTGGATGGAAAAAGGAGAACTGACCATTGTCTTGGCATCTCCTCTTTTCTGTCGGATCAAAGGGGTGTTGACAGCGACCAGTGAATCGTTTGGTCATCTTGTTTAGGGGTTGGTTGCTAGGAGGTGTCTACACTCATGATCATGTCCCAGGTACACTTTGTGATACATATTCATATCTCTGCATCTCTACTGTTTACAGACTGTGAATATCCATATTATTGTTCAGCGTGAGATATCCTTCAAAACAGATATAAACATGCCAGTTCTCCAGTGTCTAGTTTACCTATGAGAAATGAGGGGTACCAGTGGTATCCCATATGATCTGACATGTCTGGACTTGAAATGTTACAAATTATCTGAGGAAACGAAATCTGTCCATATTATGGCTGTGCTATTATTAATTTGGAAGTTCTGAAACATGCTGAAATTTCAGAACTATCCCAACTGTTTAAGCTTTATTGGCATTAAGGTATTTACGACCGGTATCTGTTGGTTCTCTGGATTGAGAGGGTGACAGTTTTACGATAGGCCTGGATATCCTGCCAGGTCCACATTAGCAGCTCTTTTGAAGTATAAGCCTATAAATTTCTGGAAATAAGGGAGGAGGGAGGGTGTTCAGATTTCTACTGCAATGTTAAACTGTTAGCCAAGCTTTCATGGCTGCCCTAAGGTTCTTAAACAACATGGCTGGCCACTAGCTACAGCTTTTCGTGTGTCCATCGTTACATGAGGCGCTTAGCAGCACTGACGAGGTGGGGGAGAGCACTACGTTTATAGCGAGAGAGGCATATGGGGGAACTGGAAGGAGAAAGCATTTCGGAGAATTAGGGAGGTCTATCCCGAGGCCCTCCAGCACGTGTTTACGTATCATTTCCCAGAAGGTAGGACAAGAAGGCACTCCCACCATATATGGAGGAAAGTACCTCTCTGTGAAGGGTACATTTTTGCTAGAGTTGTGGGAACACGATACCCCCTGGTCAACAGCTTTTAATTATTTTCCTGCACTTTGGACTCTACTGAGCTAGAGTAGGTCAAGTAATACAACTGCTGCATTTGTTCTTTAGTAAACTCACATTGGAGGTCACGCTCCCAGTCTCTAATGAAATATGTTTTAGAAAGCAACTTGGTTGCATCTAATAGTTGGTATAGGATGTAGATCGTGTGAGGCTGAGGATCCTGAGCTGCCCATAAATGTTCAAAACTCTTTGAAAGTGGATCTAATCTGCGTCTAACGATGCGTAGAGGCAACAAAATCTGCCAACTGGCGGTGCCTCCGGAAATCGAAGGGGAAGCTCCCATACCTCTCTCTGAGAACACCAAGAGGGATCAAGGTGCGGCCCTCTACAAAACGTGCCAAGCTAACTATGCCATCTCTCGCCCAGGATCCAAGGGAAGACAGCCGCTCCCCAGGGCTGAACCAGGGGAACCCCCCCTCCACACTGGAGCCAGCGGAGATGCAGGGGTAGTTAGATCCAAGGATCTATTCAGTCTATCCCATACGGTTAGTGAATGGGTGGTCAGCGGGGACACCCACTCTGAGAGACATCTGTCTCCCGTCGGAACCCAGGGGGGCGTATGTCAGGTTGCGACCGGCAATAGTCTTTTCTAGTGAGACCCATAGTTTAGAGGATTTGTGAAATTTTAAATCAAGTAAATGCTGCAAAGCTATCGCCTGATAATATTGGAGGATATTAGGCAGACCAAGACCTCCGTGTCTCTTGGACCATAGCTCTGTGTCTCTTGGACCATAGGCCATAGCTACTCGTGGCTTCTGGTTTCTCCACACAAACTTAATAAAAAGACTACTGAGCTTCATAAAAAAGTGCCTGGGTACCATCTGCAGGAGAAGCAATATGTGGGGGAGGATTGTAATTTTTATGATATTCGTGCAACCAACCCAAGTAAAAGTCATCTTAACCCAAGAGTGTAAATCAAGGCGAAGCTTCTTTAGTAATGGGGTGTAGTTACGAGTAAATAGAGCTTCCAAGCTACTAGTAAGTTGGATTCCCAGATACCGTATTGAAGAGGATGCCTAAGTAAAAGGGAAAGCTCCCTTCAGGTCAGGACTGGAGGGATCGTAATTGGCAAGATCTCCGATTTGGTATAGTTGATCTTAAAGTTAGAAACCTGTCTATAAGCTGTTAGTTCCTCCATCAGGTTCGGCAGTGAGACTGTAGGGTCTACCACGTGAAATAGGACATCAACCGTGTATGCAGAAAGTTTATGTTCTGAAGAACCTACAGTAACTTCTCTGATGTTTTATTAGCTCGTATTTTCCTGAGCAGAGGTTCCACGACCAGAGCAAACAAAAGGGGGGAAAGTGGGCACCCCTGTCTCATGCTGTTCCGGATAGGAAACACTGAGGATAAACAGCCATTCACCTTAACCTGAGTGGAAGGAGATACATAAAGTGCTGATATCCAGTGTAACATCTGAGGCCCGCCAGTACCGCATTGAGAAAGCCCCAGTCCACGTGATCGGACGCCTTCTCGGCATTTGTGGAGATAACCAAATATGGGAGAGGATGGTCGCAGTTCTGGGCCCAATGAATGAGCTGTAGAGCCCGAATAGGGTTATCTCGGGCCTCCCGGCCCACTATAAAGCCTGTCTGGTCTGGGTGGACTATTTATGGGAGGAGATTTTTAAGGTGATTTGCAAGAATTTTGGCAAATAGTTTTAAATCTGTATTCAAAAAAGAGATCAGGTGGTAGCTCTGTGGGAGAGTAAGATCCTTCCCTTCTTTTGGGAGGACAGTGATGTGAGCCAGTAAAGCCCCCTGAGGGAGATGCTCTGCAGAAGCCAAGGAATTGATGAAAGAGCACATAGGTGCCTGTATTCTCTCGATAAATTACAAATAGTAGGCCATTGTGAAGCCATCCGGCCCTGGGTGTTTCCCATCAGGAAGTGACTTCACTGTAGCCAACAACTCCGTCTGGGATATGGGAACCTCTATAGCTGCCTGCTACTTGAGAGTTAGATTGGGAAGACCAGAGGAGGAGAGATAGGATTCTATCCTTGCTTGTTTCTACACTATGTCTGCTGGGGAGGCATTAGGGTCCAAATTATATAGGGCCGTGTAATAGTCCCCAAACATCGATGCAATTTTCATGTTAGGTTGTACCAGTTCACCTGTGGGGAATGGAGTTTATGAACATGTGACGATATTCGCTGCTCCTGGAGAGCCCTGGCCAACATTCTGCCACACTTATTACCGTGCTCATAGTACATATGATCTACATAGCATAACCAGCGGCAGATTCACCGGTCTAATGCCCCATACACACGGTCGGATTTTCCGATTTTCCATGTTGTCGGAAATTCCGACCGTGTGTGGGCGCCATCTGACTTTTTCCGTCAGAATTTCCGACGGAAAAAGTTTGAGATCCTGCTCTCAAATTTTCCGACAACAAAGTCCTATCTGACTTTTTCCGATCATGTGTTGCGAATTCCGATGGACAAAGTGCCACGCATGTTCAGATCACATTACAAGACCAAAGCTATTGGCTACTAGCCTCTACGTAGTCCCGTCGTACACAACGAACGTCACCACGCTCAGGATGATCGGATTTTCCGACAACTTTGTCCGACAGTGTGTATGCAACACCAGTGTCGGACAAAATCCGTCAGAAAAAAACAGACGGATTTTGTGGTCGAATTTCCGACCGTGTGTATGGGGCATAAGAGTTTTGAAAAGAGCTTGCATAGGTCTGTCAGGCGGCGGAGCATATCTGGATCTGTTGTTTGCTTGTGCAGCATCTCAGCTTGTTGTAGTGCCCCGAAAACACATTGAAAGTCTGCCTGCCGTTCCTATTTTACCTTAGTGCCCCATGCAATAAGTGCTCAGTGTACTACAGCCTTATGGCCCTCCCAAAGTATACCATGACTGATTTCCCCAGTATCATTTTCCGTAAAGTAGTGAGACAATGTCTCTTCTACACCTGATACTACTCTAGGGTCATCTAAGAGGTTCTCGTTTAGTCTCCATGCCCAGGATCTAGATGCCATATGGGGTAAGCCAAGCATTATGGTCACAGGGGCATGGTCGGAGATGGTAATCTGGTCAATAGTGGAGTCAGCCAACAACTCTAAGCTACAGTGATCCACTATTATAAGATCTATTCTAGTATATACCCCGTGAACTGTAGAGTAGTAGCTATATATATCTTTCTCTGAGGCATGCATTACCCTCCAGCAGTCAACTAAGGTATGTTTCTGTAGGGACTTGTGGAAGTGCTTCAAGAAGGCAAAGGAGTGTGTGGAGCGACTCGCTGAGGTATCTACCATTGGGTCTTGGCTGACATTAAAGTCCTCTCCCAAGACTAATCGTCCCTCTCGGAAGTCTGCCAGACTATCAAGGTCTGTATCTAATAACGAAAGCTGTTGGGAGTTCGGGGGATAAATGGTAGCAAAGGTGTAGACCTGTCCCATGATGGTGTCCTTCAAGAAGATGTATCACCCTTGGGGATCAATGCCATGGGTCGTGAGTTGGAACGGACAATTTCTGTGAATGGCAATAGCTGTCCCTCTAGGTTTTGGGGAGTTGCTCAGATACCATTGGGAAAATGGTGATTAGGGTGTTTTGAAGTAGAAGCATTGTTAAAGTGGGTCTCCTGCAAAAAAAAAGGACCTGTGACACCAGGCACTTGAGCTCAAGCCATAGCCTGTTGCGTTTGTTGGGATAGCATAAGCTACGTGTATTGTATGTCACTACCTTAATCGTCGCCATGAAGGGTTAGGTAAGGGGTGTCCAAGCGAAACCTACCAGAGTGTTGAACCAGGTGTGAGCAGCCACATATCTGGAGTGGAATTTCAGAAGAGAAAAAGATAAAAGAAAAGGCATTAACCACATTACAACAAAATAAACACACAATAATATACAAAAAAGGCCATCAGGAGCCAAGGTCAGCCCCTGGAAGGCCACACAGAACTGCATGCCTGCCCGAGGAAGGCCCGCCAAGTGTGGAGAGCCACCTGGGTGAGGCATGACGCCCAATTCAGGGCTAATACCCAAAACAGGTAATCCTACGTGGGAAATGTAGACAAACATGAAAAGACAAGGTACGTCCAGGTCCCTGCCTAATTAATAGTAAAATTGCAAAAAAGAGAACAAAACATTTTTTTCAGCAAACATTTGTGAAAAAGGAACTGCAGGTAGATGCCATGGCCTTCTAGCCCATCCTCAGGAGCTCAATTGGCCACTGAGTTGTACTGCTACAGATGCAATGCCACATAGGGTCCAGAAGACTACATGGCAAGAGTTCCTAGGTCATGCTGTGCTTCAGATGTCACTGTCCTGGGTTCCAGGAGAAGTACTGGGTGAAGAACGTTTGTGGCCTCGAGATCGTATTTTAGGTTGAGAAGGGAGTCAAGGGTTTGAAAGTTGCATCTCTACATGGTGACGCCAATCTGTAAAGTCCACCGGATCCAGTCCCAGTTGAGAGAGGAAGTATGGAAGATCACCTTTGGTACGCAAAGTAGCAGCCATCTCTTCCAGATTGTAGAAAGGGAACCCCCAGCGATATTTAATGCCTGCCGCTTGCATAGCTTCCATTAGGGGATGGAGAGCCCTGCGTTGCATCAGTGTGCAGCGTGACAGTTCTTGGTAAAAAAAACAGGCGTGCACCGTCAAAATCAAAGAAGGGGCATTTGCGCATGCGCTGCATGATCTGCTCCTTGACTGTGAACTTATGTAGCTTGCTTATAATGTCTCTTGGATTTGAGGCATCTTGTGAAGGGGGTCTGAGCGCTCTATGAGCTCTATCAATTTCCACCGATTCATTAGGGGAAGCTCCAGAATCTCCTTGAAGATGCCCTGTAGAGTTGGGAGAATGTCTTTGGCTGCTGTTGCCTCTGGCAATCCATTTATGCGGATATTAGAATGGTGGCTGCAGTTCTTGTAATCATCCAGTTGGCAAATGAGAGCCTCAATTCTTTGGTCTTGAGTATAGCAGGTATCACTATGCTGGGAGATGGCTGGAATGGTCTCCTCTACACTCTGCTCCAGGGATTCCACTCTGTTGCCCAGTTAAGTAGTGTCATTCTGCAGTTGTTTAAAATTCTGTTTAAATGCTTTCTCTGTTCTGGTGGCAAATCTTTCTAAGTCTTGCCTAGTGGGGAGAGACCAGATATGTTGCTTCAGGTCTCTATCCCCATGAAGCTTCGATATGTCAGACCCCTGATCGTGGGAGGCGGAGGAGCCAGGGGAGTCTGGGGCAGCTGTTTCGCTTACCATGTGTGGTGATTCAATAGGAGAGAATACAGGCTGCAGGAAGGCCCGGGTGACTGCTGCTGCATTCTTTCCCTTGTCTTGGCCGGCCGCCATCTTGGCTAGCTCGTCCCACGGCTTCCCTTCATTATTGAAATAGGCAGTAATGGAGCAGCGGGTGGGCTTAGCGGATCCCCGCGGCTGTGATTGAGCTCGGTGGCGGTAGGACATCCCGGCTGAGGCTCAGTGAAGTTAAAGATCCCCGGTGGAGGCTGTGAAAGTGTCCGTTAGCGAGGAGCTGCAAGAACACATGTCCTCACTCGCTCATGTCCAGGCCTCGCCTACATATTTAACAATGTTTCTAAAATATTTTTGAATAATCCCATTGTAGTGGACTTTTAATAATCCCTGATTTATACATTAAGGCAAGAATGAGTTAAGCATTTTAAAGTAGGATGGTGAAGAGATAATAACTTGAAAGGAGTGAATCACCCTCCCTCATCACTAGCCATTCCCCATGACAGGCAATTTTCAAATATTCTATGATACAGAAACAAATGTCTTCTTTACACTTTACTAAACGCCTAACATCATCATTTTGCAATTCCACTCATGTACCTTTAATCCTGTGTATGATTGATCTGCACATCATTTTATCCGGAAGGGAATTATTCCAATTGTTTCATTAGAGAGGAAAAGGCAGCACTCATTGATAGACAAGTAACACTAGCAAATTTGACGTTCAGTTTCCCTTCGCTTCATGATTAAGAGGTGTAAGTAAAAGATTTCCTACACAATATTAGACTGTAAGACTTCAGCCTAGAATACTAGATATGAATAGGTAATGTTTTCTGGAAATGCAAATAATGTTCACCAGAATAAGAAGGGTACAATCCATTTTTACCTAGCAGGCCTGTTAAGGACTGTTATAAGCACTGGAGGCTTAGAATCTCACATGGACAATGTAATATCTCATGTCCTGTTTTGGTGACAACTGTGAAATTGTGGATTCCCCAATCATCTCTATCCTGGTTACTAGAATCTCCTTGCTTTTCCTTGCATGTGATTAGGTATCGTTCTTGAAATTTTAGCACATTCTCTAAGCCAGTCATTCTCAACCAGGGTTCAGTAGAACCCTTGGGTTCTTCCAGAGGTTGTTTGAATTTCCTATCATCTTGACCTCCCTTTTGATGGTGCCTGCATAGTTGCAGGTTTAACACCACTTGGCACTGTCTGTAAGGGTGGCATTCTCACTATCACTCTAATGCCCCGTACACACGGTCGGATTTTCCGACGGAAAATGTCCTATCGGACCATGTTGTCGGAAATTCCGACCGTGTGTGGGCTCCATCTGACTTTTTCCGTCGGAATTTCCTACGGAAAAAGTTTGAGATCCTGCTCTCAAATTTTCCGACAACAAAGTCCTATCGGACTTTTTCCGATCGTGTGTAGTGAATTCCGACGGACAAAGTGCCACGCATGCTCAGATCACATTACAAGACCAAAGCTATTGGCTACTAGCCTCTATGTAGTCCTGTTGTACGCAACAAACGTCACCACGTTCAGGATGATCAGATTTTCCGACAACTTTGTCCGACCGTGTGTATGCAACACCAGTGTCGGACAAAATCCGTCTGAAAAAATCAGACGGATTTTGTGGTCGGATTTTCCGACCGGGTGTATGGGGCATTAGAGGCACATTCTTCCTACTTAACACCAAAGTAAAGGGGTTTAGAAAGATTGCTCTAAGATCTAATAAATCACCCCCCAACTTATGTCCACCCATGTTCTGTGAGTCCAACTGCTTAATTTATTTTCCCCTTGCTAAAAGTAATGACATCTGAATTTGAAAGTTGAAGAGAGATGCTAAAAATGATAACCCTAATCAACAAACCTGAATTATTAAACTAAGCTGTTAGCATGAAATGAGATGGATTCATTACCCAGACGTTTGCCTTAATTTGTATGACTAATTTTTATTTATCTATTTTAATAATCTTTATTTTAGATGACTGTTTCAAACAACTCTTGTTGCCTTCAACATGTCTTACATATTAAACTGTATTCCTCTAAAGAGTTAATTTATTTAGTCGATGATCATTTGATCACCAATGTATGCAGCTAAAGCAAAAGCTTAGCTCTATGGGACTTTGTGCCAGATGCTTAAATATACTGTCGGTCACAGAGCTCCCATGATGGATTATAATAATGAAAACTGTAGCTGCACAACAGCTGGAAAGCCACAGGTAAACAAACCATTCTGCTTTGCAATTCAAGGAAAATGAAAATGGTCATAGTCATGTTGTTAATTCAAGATGCACCAACAAAAGAAGAAAAACAGAATCATTTCAGACTGTCTAAGGTTTCCATCATGTTCTTACACATATGCAGGACTTCAGGTGCATTTACACAGTGTAGATAATAACCTTAGAGCTAAACTCCAGGCAGATATTATCGTTCAAAATTTGTATTCATTTCAGCATAGAAAAATCATTAACATGGCGACAATGTCACATTGTCTGAAACAATACATGTAATATGAATCCAGAACACAGGAGTATAACTTCAAAATTACAGTCTTGGCATAAGAATCCTGAGTTTAATACCAAGAACCATAAATCGGAAGCAGAAAAAATGCATGGGAGTGATTATTAAAGTGGTTATAAACCCTTACAGACCTACAGGTAAGCCTAGATTAAGGCTTACCTGTAGGTGCAAGAAATATCTCCTAAATCTACACAGTTTATACTCAGATATTTGCAAAAAACAAGCACCAATGTCTACGGCGCATGCGCCGACAGCGCGCAGGCGCACTGAGCAAGCCGCTTCTAACGGCAATCATGCCGTTAGTATCGGCTCCCGCGCGCATGCACGGGAGTGACGTCATTCTTAAAGTGGAGTTCCACCCACTTTTACAACTATTCAGCATCCCTCACTAAACTGTGCACTGTAAACAAATTGGATATTTTTTTTTTTTTTTTTTTTCAGTACAGACTGTATATCTGCTGTATTCATTTTTCACTTCCTCCTCCCTGGCCGCGGCCCATCGCATCATTTCCTGTTTGCAATGCCTCCTGGGAAGGGGCAGCAACTTCCTCTCAAACTGCCGTTGCTATGGAAACCTGACCTGAAACCTATTACGCTGCTTATGCTGCACTGAGCATGTACGAGATCTGCAAGGATGAGATCCAGGAAGAAATACAGTCTGGCTTCAGATGCCCACACTTAAGATGGCCACAGCCTGCTGCAAGTTTATAAAATAACAAACTACTGCTAAAAACTAACAAAACAGACCTTAGTTTACAGACTAACTTTACTAGAATACATTAAGCTTGTGTATTATAGGGGTATTTTTATTTAAAAAGTATAATTTCGGCCGGAACACCGCTTTAAGGTGCTCCTGATCAGTACAAAATACCATTTGTCACCATCAACATCATAGCAAAGAAGATGAGATGGTGGAAATCAGAAGAAAAGAATCCCAATCCTGTGTTTGTAAAGAACTGGGTGTCAAGGACAGGGGCACATTTATATAAGTCCCCCAAGGTTCCCAGGTCTGGTCAAGCAGCTTACTTCTATCATTAATAATACTTGGGACCTTTTCATGAACCATAATCCAAGATATTTCATGTTTCAATTGTCTAAGAGTATGTCTTCCATGCTCCTGCTATAGTAATCTTGGCCGCTAGCAGAATAAAATAAATCAGGTGATTCAGTGTACGCGGCCACCCAGATGGCAAGGCTAATGGGGGTTGTCGCTCAACAAAGAGCCCCGTTACTTTCCAGAGCATCGACAAGACCCTGTTCCAAAAGCTCCTAATATTGGGACACTTCCACCAAATGTGAAACATGAACAGTGTTGGTCCTCTTACTTTAAAAAAGTAATTAGTTAAGTTACAAATTACTTCTACCAAAAAGTAATTGCGTTAGTAACTCAGTTACTACATTGGAAAAGTAATTAGTTACTCAGCAAAGTAACTGTGACTTTTTTTTTTAATATTCTATACGTGTAACTAAGGGGCAGGTCTAGTATTACTGTAACCAAGGGGTGAATTTATTATTATAGTTATATATCGTGTAACCAAGGGGCTGCTCTATTATCACTCTAACCAAAGGGGCAGATCTGTTATAGCGTGTAAGCAAGGGGCAGGTCTATTATTATTATATCGTGTAAGGGGCGGATGGCTACAGAAGAGGGCGAATGGTAAATTAATGGGCAGAGCTCGATATATAATAATAAATGCGCCCCTTGGTCACAGTAATACTAGACCCGCCCCTTACTTACACGATAGACGCCCCTTGCAGAGTAGCACGAGCATCAGGAGCGTGCGGCATCGCTTCGTATAATTACATGTTAACTGCGCCTGCGCGGTGTAGAGTTCACTCAGAGCTGTTTAGGTTCGGCAATTTTCGGAAGCTCCGTAGTCCTTCGTACTGCGCAAGCGCTGCGCCTGCGCAGTACAGGGGGTCCTTATCCGGCGGACAAACTTTTTCGGCAGGACACCGGAATTACACTACTGCCATCTAGTGGCAGTAGATGTAATTGGGGTAACTAAGCCAAAGTAATGGGAACTGAGTTACCATGAGGGGAAAAGTAATCAGTTAGATTACTCGTTACCCTCTAAAGTAACTGCGTTAGGTAACTCTGTTTATTTTAACTCAGTTACTTACATCACTGAACATGAAGCCTCCCAAATTACAGCCCCTGACGCATTCTGCAGTGGCTGTATTATATATCCTGGCCAGGCACATAGGGACTAGATACCATCTGGTCAGCACTTTAAATTAGCACATTAATGCAACACTGTAATCTCGAATACATCATTAAATGTATTTTACATGCAGGCAGTGTAAGAACTAAGATTTTATTTATTATCAGCCACTTGCAGTCTTTGAACAGCAGAGCTCAGAGGCATGTCAGGTGTTCTGCAGTATGAGAAGCATGCTTATAGGAGGAAAAAGCAGAGTGACAGAGAGACAAGCTCACCAGTGTGCAGCTTCTCCTTGCACTGTCTACTCAAAGGGTGAGGATGGGTCAAGTACCTGTGAGTAAAAGTGAACCTACAGTAGAGAAAGATCAGGTCTCTATCCTTGCCAAGCAGGAATGTGCTGTGTGGCAGATTTTAGTAAATCTCCAGACTGGATGGACAGAAAAACAAATTCCTCTAGCCAATAAAATAGTTACTATATGTGTCTTTCATCTGTGTATTTATTAATTTACCTAGAGTTAAGCTTTAACCCTTTTACTGCCAATGCCATATTCCACATGCCACAGTTGCAATAGCGCCATGAGTCTCTTTGGCTAAGTCCTGTTATGGGTGAAATGTGTTATGCGGCGTACACACGGTCGGAATTTCCGATGGAAACAGTCCGATGGGAGCCTTTCATCAGATTTTCCGACCGTGTGTATGGTCAACGGTCTTTTTCTGTCGGAATTTCCGACGGACTTTGAATTGAGAACCTGTTCTCAATTTTTCCGACGGAAAACCTTTCTATCGGATTTTCCGATCGTGTGTAGGCAATTCCGACACGCAAAATTCCGACGCATGCTCGGAAACAATTCGACACATGCTCGGAAGCATTAAACTTCCCTTTTATAGTGCTGTCGAACGTGTGTTATGCCGCTGTGTTATTGACCGTCGGAATTTGGTGTGATCGTGTGTAGGCAACACAGCTTGAGCGGAATTCTGTCGGAATTCCGTTGGAAAAACCGGCAGAGTTTTTTCTGACGAGAATTCCGATCGTGTGTACGAGGCATTAGGGCATGGCTGCTGTAGGAGCTGTCAGTCAAAAAACATAGCTGGATTAAGACTTCATTGGTGTGTGGCCCATTTCATTTGATTTGCAGTCATGAGTTTTTATTTTAGACAGTAGGCTCCTGGCTATTTAGTAAAAGTGATATGGGTGGCTGTAGAACCACTAGATCACATTTTTTGGGACTCAGAATGTGCTTCCCCTCCCCCAACTGAACCGCCCCTCTGTGGTCACTTTAGTCTGCCGCCTCTCCTGGGACTCTTACATTGTCCTCTGCAATGTGAACCCGGAAGCGATCAGCTCTGAGCATTTCTGAATTCAGAGCAGTCAAAATCCCTGCTGAAAAGCCAGATAAACAGCAGATCAAGCACTGTCTATCTGTCAGTCATCCTGCCTAGTGCTTTCACTTGCATTTTTAATGCATATTTTTCCTCTCAAGAAAAACTGTGTTTACAATAAATCAGTGTGCATGAAGCCATAAGGGGCTTTTTAGCCCCCTTATTATAGCAATAATGTTAAGTGAAAAAAAATTTAAAAGTGTTGAAAAATTCATATACAATGACGTTAATAAAATATAATAAATATTTAAAAAGCACTCCTACAATAAATGTCGTTCATAAATGCATACCATTCATAATGGCACACACTTACGAATGCAAACATGCATTATGTTGGATGAACATGTGTATACAAACAAGGATTGCACAACATATGTCGGCTTTTGTCCTCACCTGCACATCAGAGTAAAGGAAATCATTTTAGGTTCCTTATTTACGGTTAACTATAAACTGATGAGCTGTAAATAAAATTATTTTTTATTAAACTGTATTTTGTACTGAAAACAGCCCTCAAATTTTCCACTCGCCTACTCGCATTTTGCGAGTGGAAAATTGATGGGGGCACAGTGATCTGAGGCTGTAATCGTGGCACAGTGAGCTGAGGCTGTGATGGGGGCACAGGTGAGCTGAGGCTGCAATGGGGGCACAGTGAGCTGAGGCTGCAATGGGGGCACAGGTGAGCTGAGGCTGCAATGGGGGCACAGGTGAGCTGAGGCTGCAACGGGGGCACAGGTGAGCTGAGGCTGCAATGGGGGCACAGGTGAGATGAGGCTGCAATGGGGGCACAGGTGAGCTGAGGCTGCAATGGGGGCACAGATGAGATGAGGCTGCAATGGGGGCACAGGTGAGATGAGGCTGCAATGGGGGCACAGGTGAGCTGAGGCTGCAATGGCGGGCACAGGTGAGGCTGAAATGGCGGGCACAGGTGAGGCTGCACTGATAAAGTTGTTGTTAATATTTATTTTCTTAACTTTAATTCTGCATAAAACATTTAAGTGTCATTTCATGAGATAATTTACAAGGGCGTGTTTAGGGGGAAATTAGGGGCGGTGCAGGGTAGGGATCGGTTAGGACAACAGGTGGCGAGTAACCTTTAAGGCCTGGCTAGTAGCTCAGGATATGAAATTTTGAGCCCTGCTGAAAATATAGATAAACCAATGCCCAAATATCAGGCAACATGAAGAAATTGCAACAGCCATCTTTTCATTCTACAGGGTCTGTGCTTTCAGAAAATGTATACTGCTTTGGAGTGTTTTAAGTAATTTTCTTGCCAAAAATGCAAATTTTAAAATGTGTGTGAAAAATGAAAAGATTTCTCTAGCAGCAAAATGGTTAAAGACAACTAGTCATGTCTGAGTTTATGAAAGAATCTGAATAATAAAGAATATGTAAACCCAACATTTCCTATTCCTGATATGTGCCTGCTGTACCATGCACTTGTATTGCTTTGTATTGCTTTCTTTGTGCTTTCTGTGAGAAAGTATCCTGTTATCTTTGTATTGCTTTCTTTGTGTGAAATCCTTGGTGTTTGTATCAGTCTCTCTGCTGTCCTATTAAAAACTGGCCACACTAAGCAGGAAAACACACCATGGTCAGTTCTCTTGCTATGCTGGGAAGCCTGCTCTCCTCTAATGAGCAGATGTGTTCTGACCAGGGGCGGACTGACCATTCGGCCACTCGGGCACTGCCCGAGGGCCCCGGGCCACTAGGGGTCCCCATCAGGGTTACCAGCCTCAGTAAAACCAGGGACAGTATGTAAAAATCTGTGTTTTTTTTTAACATCTGTCTCTGAAATGTCCCTTACCGACATCCATTTGGTCTAAAAATCCAGAGATTATAGCTGCCCCACCTCTCCAGTACCTTCTCAGCCAATAGAAACATGTCTGTGTATACTGTGTGATTGTATTCTGTGTGTGTGTATACTGTGTGACCCCATAATCTCTGATTGCCTGGGGGCCCCATAATCTCCTATTGCCCGGGGGCCCCATGAGTTGTCAGTCCGCCCCTGGTCCTGACACCCCCCCCCCCCCCTACACACACACATAGACTTTTACTGAGAAGATCAGTGTGCTGCTGTTTCTCCTTCTCCAGCTCTTAAGCAGCCGAGAACATGTGATCACTAATGAAAAAGGGTAAAAAAGGGTATTTATAATGTTTTTTTTTTTTTTTTCTATACACAAACGTTTTGCCATTCATTTCTATTTTAAACTGAATGAGTTGTTTTACAAGGTGATCGTTTACAATAACTTTATGGGGTTGATTTACTAAGGCTATTTTCACACTGGGGCGCTGGGTGCGCTGGCGGTAAAGCTATATTTAGCGCCGCTTTACCGTAGTTTTAGCGGCGCATTTTCAGCCGCTAGTGGGCGGTTTTACCCCCGCGAGCGGCCGAAAAAGGGTTGATACTGGCGGGCTTGGAGCGCTGCCCCATTGTTTTCAATGGGAGGGGGCACTTTAGGAGCGGTAAATACACTCCTACATCGCACCAAAGATGCGGCTTGCAGGACATTTTTCAGCGTCCTGCAAGCGCACCGCTCCAGTGTGAAAACCAGTTCGGTTTGCAGGCGCTATTTTTAGCGCAATAGTGCCTGCAAACCGCCCCAGTGTGAAAGGGGCCTAAAGGTGAATAGACTGTGCACTTTGCAAGTGCAGTTGCTCCAGAGCTTAGTAATTGAGCAGAAGTTCTGCTGACTTCCATCATCCAGGCATGTGCAAGCAAAAATTCTTTTATTTTTTTTGCTATTTTCCTTACATGTGATTGGGTACTCTTTGCAAAGTGAAGCTTTACCTCATTTACTAAGCTCTGGAGCAACGCACTTGCAGAGGGTCTGTTTGCCATTTGTAAATCAACCCCTAATGCCGCGTAAACAGGATCGGAAATCTCATCGGAAAAGCCTTGGATGGTTTTAATGGCGGAATTCAGCTCAAACCTGTGTTGCCTACACACGGTCACACCAAATTCCGACCGTCAAGAACGCGGTGACGTACAACACTACGACGAGCCGCGGAAATAAAGTTCAATGCTTCTGAGCATGCATCGGAATTTTGCACGTCGGAATTGCCACAGACGATCGGATTTTCCGACCAAAAGCTCACATCGGTCTTTTGCTGGCGGAATTTCCGATCGTGTGTACATGGCATTAGTCTTCAAGTGAAGAAAGATACAAACTATGGGGGTTATTTACTAAAGGAAAATCCACCTTGCACTGCAAGTGCACTTGCAAGTAAAGTCGCTGTAGATCCGAGGGGGACATGCAAGGAAATTAAAAAACAGCATTTTACCGTAGTTTTAGCGGCGCATTTTCGGCCGCTAGTGGGCGGTTTTACCCCCGCGAGCGGCCGAAAAAGGGTTGATACTGGCGGGCTTGGAGCGCTGCCCCATTGTTTTCAATGGGAGGGGGCACTTTAGGAGCGGTAAATACACTCCTACAGCGCACCAAAGATGCGGCTTGCAGGACATTTTTCAGCGTCCTGCAAGCGCACCGCTCCAGTGTGAAAACCAGTTCGGTTTGCAGGCGCTATTTTTAGCGCAATAGCGCCTGCAAACCGCCCCAGTGTGAAAGGGGCCTAAAGGTGAATAGACTGTGCACTTTGCAAGTGCAGTTGCTCCAGAGCTTAGTAATTGAGCAGAAGTTCTGCTGACTTCCATCATCCAGGCATGTGCAAGCAAAAATTCTTTTATTTTTTTGCTATTTTCCTTACATGTGATTGGGTACTCTTTGCAAAGTGAAGCTTTACCTCATTTACTAAGCTCTGGAGCAACGCACTTGCAGAGGGTCTGTTTGCCATTTGTAAACTGGAGAGATTATTAAAAGACCACATAGACGAGTTCTTGCAGGAAAAAAATATTTTAAGCAACAGACAGCATGGGTTCATGAAAAACAGAAGTTGTCAGACAAACCTCATTTCTTTTTATGAGGTGGTAAGTAAAACCTTGGACAGAGGCGTGGCTGTGGACGTGGTATACTTGGATTTTGCAAAAGCGTTCGATACAGTTCCCCACACACGGCTCATGTGTAAGGTAAGGTCTACAGGTTTGGAAATATCGGTTTGTAAATGGATAGAAAACTGGCTAAAAGACAGAATTCAGAGAGTCGTGGTTAATGATTCTTACTCTGAATGGGCTAAGGTTATCAGTGGTGTACCCCAAGGTTCAGTGCTGGGACCCTTACTTTTTAATATCTTTATAAATGATATTGGGTCTGGGATCAAAAGTAACATTTCTGTCTTTGCAGATGACACCAAGCTATGCAGTGGAATAACGTCCTTACAGGAGGTCTCCAATTTACAAGCTGACATCAATGCTCTGTCTAATTGGGCGACTATGTGGCAGATGAGGTTTAATGTTGATAAATGTAAAGTTATGCACTTGGGGGCTAAGAATATGCATGCATCATACATGCTAGGGGGAGTACAACTGGGGGAATCCGTAGTGGAGAAGGATCTGGGGGTTTTGGTAGATCATAAACTCAATAATAGCATGCAATGCCAAGCTGCGGTTTCCAAAGCGAGCAAAGTCCTTTCTTGTATTAAGAGAGGTATGGACTCCAGAGAGAGAGATATCATTTTGCCCCTGTTCAAATCATTAGTAAGACCTCATCTGGAATATGCAGTTCAGTTTTGGGCACCAGTTCTCAAAAAGGATATTGGGGAACTGGAGAAAGTGCAGAGAAGGGCAACCAAACTGATAAGAGGCATGGAGGAGCTCAGCTATGAGGAAAGATTAGAGGAACTGAATTTATTCACCCTTGATAAGAGGAGATTAAGGGGGATATGATCAACATGTATAAATATATAAGGGGTCCATATAGTGAACTTGGTGTTGAGTTATTCACTTTACGGTCAACAAAGAGGGCAAGGGGGCACTCTTTACGTCTAGAGGAGAAGAGATTTCATCTCCAAATAAGGAAAGGTTTCTTCACAGTAAGAGCTGTGAAAATGTGGAATAGACTCCCTGCAGAGGTGGTTCTAGCCAGCTCAGTAGATTGCTTTAAGAAAGGCCTGGATACTTTCCTAAATGTACATAATATAACTGGGTACTGACATTTATAGGTAAAGTTGATCCAGGGAAAATCCGATTGCCTCTCGGGGGATCAGGAAGGAATTTTTTTCCCCTGCTTTAGCAAATTGGAGAATGCTCTGCTGGGGTTTTTTTTTGCCTTCCTCTGGATCAACTGTGGGTATAGAATGGGGTATATGGGATTGTATGATATATATATATATATATATATATATATATATATATATATATATATATATATATATATATTTTTTTTTTTTTTTGTTTAATTTGTGGTTGAACTGGATGGACTTGTGTCTTTTTTTCAACCAAACTAACTATGTAACTATGTAACTATGTAAATCAACCCCTAATGCCGCGTAAACAGGATCGGAAATCTCATCGGAAAAGCCTTGGATGGTTTTAATGGCGGAATTCAGCTCAAACCTGTGTTGCCTACACACGGTCACACCAAATTCCGACCGTCAAGAACGCGGTGACGTACAACACTACGACGAGCCGCGGAAATAAAGTTCAATGCTTCTGAGCATGCATCGGAATTTTGCACGTCGGAATTGCCACAGACGATCGGATTTTCCGACCAAAAGCTCACATCGGTCTTTTGCTGGCGGAATTTCCGATCGTGTGTACATGGCATTAGTCTTCAAGTGAAGAAAGATACAAACTATGGGGGTTATTTACTAAAGGAAAATCCACCTTGCACTGCAAGTGCACTTGCAAGTAAAGTTGCTGTAGATCCGAGGGGGACATGCAAGGAAAATAAAAAACAGCATTTTAGCTTGCACATGATTGGATGATAAAATTAGCAGAGCTTCCCCTCATTTCAGATCTACCCCTCAGATTTAGAGCGACTGCACTTCCAAGTGCACTTGCAGTGCAAAGTGCATTTGCCTTTCGTAAATAACCCCCAATGCGGCTCTGTTATCTGCTGTAGTTACGAGCATGTATAATGTGGAGAACAATTGCTGTTTTGCTTGTATGAAGTAAGTTAGTAATAAGGTCCTTTGTTTATTTCAGTGCATTCAGCATAATGTAGGGTACTAGACAGAGCAGACATTTTCAGAGTTTAAAGGGGTGACAGATATGGCCCACAGTTCAGAAAACATAGGTAAAGCCAAAGAATGGGGCAAATATAAATTCCCAATGAATAAGCCCACAATAGGGGAGGATTGGCCTGGAGGACATTGTTGTAAATAAGATATGTTGGAGATATTTACCTATTTGGACATTAAGTGGTAGTGGTACCTGAACACAGTGATCGCTGGTGGGCCCTATATAGCTACCTGCTCATAATGTTAAAACCTGTGAACACATCACCTAGCAAGGGAAAGTGTTTCAGTACCAGCTTGCTTTGAGCCTCTGAGATGCCACATGGCCAAATGTCAAAAGCCAAAAAGGCTAATGCTGGGAAAAAAAATGCCCCATCAGGTCAAAAGTTCTCAGTTCTCCCCTAAATCTGTAGGTTTATATCATTTTAATTATTTAACCACTTCAATACCCGGCCATAGTAAAATGAACTTAGTTATTAACTGTACATACCAGTGACCTATTGCAAAACCATTACAGGGCCCCTGACTCTTGTTATACTCACTGTTGAACCTAAGGAGTTAATCCTCCGCACTTTGTAAAAAGGCTGTTTGATTCTGTCTTCTCTGATCTCCCCTTCTTTTACTATCCCCAATCTATCTGCTGATAGCACAGAGCCCTAGGAGGAACTCTGCACATGCTCAGGGTGCATGCTCCCTTTTTGTGAGGGTGCATGTGATCAGAATAAGGCCAATCAGCACTGCCCAGACAGCGGGTCAGGGGCCATGCAGCCCCATAGGACAGTCAGAGGAGAATGAAAACTCCTCCTACAAGCTTTAACCAGTGCTCTGCCAGACACTGATAGAAGTCACACGACTGCTATATACTGCTGATGAGAAAAGGCATTTAGCAGTTTATATTTAATAAAATAATTGCATGTTCTGTGTACTATTGGAGACCAGATATAGTGAATGCAGGGTCCTGGGTTTAGTAACACTTTAAAGGCAGGCCTACATCACAATGCTACTCATATCATAAACGTTTGGAATACTGACCTACATGACTCTCAGCAGCTCAACACCATTAGGTGAAATACTGATACTCTTCATTCAATCTTAACTAATCACTGCTATTCTGAAATAATAAAAATCACTGCAGAATATTAATTGCTTCCATAGCTATTTGACAGAGGTGCCTGAAGCAATTACACCTTTCATTTATACAAACAGAATTGTTGCCTGTATAGATTTTGTAAACAGGTAGTAGCTGGCATTCTACATAGTATGGTCTTGTATGGCTATAGTTACATTTTGTAATGTGAAAGCAAAAAACCGCGCTACCCTAACACACACAAATGATCACACAATTGGGTAAGAGATAAAAAAATAAAAACAATAAAAATAAATGAATGAATGAATGAATGAAACCTAAACCGGCTGCAGAATGGTGGGATAAACACACATGAAATATAGAAAAGGGAAAACTGCGCCAGGTAAACAAAAATGAACAGTAATATAAAGAAAACCAATACACATATGTGATCTGTGTATCTGATTTGTAGTACTTGAGGTACTAGTAACCTAAGGAATAAAGTCTGCACACAGGTTTAAAAAGGGCATAGGCAAACAGTATTGATATATTCTCAGGTTATCACAACATTAAAAACAAATATTCGACAAGAATTGTCCAAATATAAAACTGTGGGCAATGGTAGAATGGTATTTCTCAGAGTCCTTATGATAGATGAATAACAAAACAATGGATGAAAGTCCTCTTATACAGTTGATTCCACTACACCAATGTGCTCCACTTCTATTAAAGTGCCACCACCAGTAAGTAGGCTCCTTACCGGATGTACAGAAAACAAAAGCACTCAGGATTGAGCCTTAACCCAGGATTCCGAACATCAGGTATGGTTTCCCCTCAGACAATGTCCTCCAAGATCAGTATGTTCAGACCAGAGCTCCAAAGCAGGGGGGGGGGGAGGGGGACGCTCCAATATCAAGATGGATAGATAAAGCACTCAAGGTGCATCCAAAGGTTACCATGTAAATGATAAAGGCAGACCATAGCGTGATATTGTAAAAAATAGAATGACTTTAATTAAAATCAGATATTACTCACATTCTTTATGAACAAGATAGGCAGTAAAAAATCCAACGATTGTTTAAAAAGAAGCGCCGGCCGGCATCCAATCAAACCCTTTCTCCTTGTAACACGAACGTGGTGACGTCACTGCGCGTCCTCCCAGACACGTTTCGTCATCAACAGACGTTTTCAAAACGTTTTTAAAACGTCTGTTGATGACGAAACGCGTCTGGGAGGACGCGCAGTGACGTCACCACGTTCGTGTTACAAGGAGAAAGGGTTTGATTGGATGCCGGCCGGCGCTTCTTTTTAAACAATCGTTGGATTTTTTACTGCCTATCTTGTTCATAAAGAATGTGAGTAATATCTGATTTTAATTAAAGTCATTCTATTTTTTACAATATCACGCTATGGTCTGCCTTTATCATTTACATGGTAACCTTTGGATGCACCTTGAGTGCTTTATCTATCCATCTTGATATTGGAGCGTCCCCCTCCCCCCCCCCTGCTTTGGAGCTCTGGTCTGAACATACTGATCTTGGAGGACATTGTCTGAGGGGAAACCATACCTGATGTTCGGAATCCTGGGTTAAGGCTCAATCCTGAGTGCTTTTGTTTTCTGTACATCTGGTAAGGAGCCTACTTACTGGTGGTGGCACTTTAATAGAAGTGGAGCACATTGGTGTAGTGGAATCAACTGTATAAGAGGACTTTCATCCATTGTTTTGTTATTCATCTATCATAAGGACTCTGAGAAATACCATTCTACCATTGCCCACAGTTTTATATTTGGACAATTCTTGTCGAATATTTGTCTTTCATGTTGTGATAACCTGAGAATATATCAATACTGTTTGCCTATGCCCTTTTTAAACCTGTGTGCAGACTTTATTCCTTAGGTTACTAGTACCTCAAGTACTACAAATCAGATACACAGATCACATATGTGTATTGGTTTTCTTTATATTACTGTTCATTTTTGTTTACCTCGCGCAGTTTTCCCTTTTCTACATTTTGTAATGTATCTGCTATTATATGATCACCTGTTATGTTCTGGAAGTCTGGCTCTGTCTGGCAGTAAACAACCTGTGCAATTGGCCATATGCACGTTACAAAGTCTGGGAAAGTTGCAGCCGAATATGAAGAAGGTTGAGCAGTCTGCACACATGGGCTCAACTGAGAAAACCTATGTGTCGCCATCAGGGAGACTTTAAATTATTGAAAGTAATTTGACCGCTGATCAATGTGTTCACCACCAGACATGCATATAAATATGAGCTATAAACAAACAATGATGTAGCGCAACATACAAAGAATAAACACAATATGATCGGTAGCTGTTTGTCTTCGTCCCCAGAGAGGGAAAAATATGTGGGGGAGACCTACTGGTAATGCAGGGGTCACGACAGTGAGGCTTATTCACAAGGTGGAGAATTCCCATCTCGTATTACATGTCATATTGGTGATTGGAGATGATTCAAGTTGGATATCCTTTTCTTTTTGATATGTTTGGATATTTATTGGACTATTTTTTGCACATATATTTTTGCACAACTTTTTGCACCATTGTTTGAATATATTGTGTTTATTCTTTGCATGTTGCGCTACTTCATTTTTTGTACATATCAGTTTAATAAGGTTAGAATCACTTATAGGTGTTGGCTAGCAACGTTTTACAAATAATTTGGTTCACATAATATTGGATTGCGCAGACTGAATATTGGTATACTATATAAATATGAGCACTTGTGTCCTGTCACTGTGCATGCACTATGCAAGTATGTGTGCTACAGGTACACATACTTGCATATGTGCTGCTCAGGGAATAAATATTATAGGCTATGCCACCCAGAAAAATAAAACTACCCAATTCTGAGCTTTTAAGATTGACAGGGGTGCTGAGGGTGCCTGTTGACGTCTGCGGTTTTTGCATACATTGTGATTAAATCTTGAATCTGAGAATCGAGGAAAGACTAGACAGCAATTATTGAATTATTGAATGAGTACCTTACCTGGGGCTACAGGCATGTGGGTCTTTGACATGCTGCCAATGACTCACCTTGATGTTCAGACCTTTTCAGGAGAAATATGGATATGGTACTTAAACAACGATAGTTTGGTTCCAGGATATAAACACATGAACTCAACTGCCACTCATATCCTATTGACAAATATATATGTGTGCAATATATTTGTCAATAGGATATATTCTTCAGCCCCGAAAGAATTTACCCCCTTCTGACCAGAGCACTTTTTGCGATTCGGCACTGCGCCACTTTAACTGACAACTGCGCAGTCAAACGACGTTGCACACAAACAAAATTGACGTCACAAATAGAGCTTTCTTTTGGTGGTATTTGATCGCCTCTGCGGTTTTTATTTTTTGCTCTATAAACAAAAATAAATCGACAATTTTGAAAAAAATACAATATTTTGTACTTTTTGCTATAATAAATATCCCCATTTAAAAAAAAAAAAAAAAAAGCAATTTTTTTCTCAGTTTAGGCCGATATGTATTCTACATATTTTTGGTAAAAAAAAAATTGCAATAAGCGTATATTGATTGGTTTGCGAAAAAAGTTATAGCGTCTACAAAATAGGGGATAGATTTATAGTATTTTTATTATTATTTTTTTTTTTTTACTAGTAATGGCGGCGATCTGCGATTTTTATCTGACTGCGACATTATGGCAGACACATCAGAGAATTTTGACACATTTTTGGAACCATTGGCATTAATACAGCAATCAGTGCTATAAAAATGCATTGATTACTGTAAAAATGTCACTGGCAGGGAAAGGGTTAACACTAGGGGCGATCTAGGGGTTAACTGTGTTCCCTGGGAGGTGATTCTAACTGAAGGGGGAGGGGACTGACTAGAGGAAGTGACGGATTTTGGTTCCTAGCTAATAGGAACACACGATCTGTCACTCCTCTCAGAACAGGGAAGTGTGTGTTTACACACGCTAGTCCCTGTTCTGTGTCTCCTGCTCACGATCGCTCGTGGCTGGCGGTCATCGCGACCGTCGGCCACGAGCATCGGCACCCCAGCTGTGCAGTGGGCACTTGCGTGCCTGCTATCCCGACCCTGCGAGCCGACGTATAGCTACAACGGCTCGCGCAGGGGAGCAAATCTGCTGCAGTATAACTGCGGAGGCTGGTTGGGAAGCGGGTAAAGAGTCCATGAGGCTCTGTGTATAACCAGCCTTAGTTACATACAGGAATTTGTAGGTTTTATAGCCCCACATACTCTATAATACTGTGAAGTAGGGATGAGCCGAACACTCCCCCGGTTCGGTTTGCACCAGAACATGTGAACAGGCAAAAACTTTGATGGAACATGCGAACCCTATTAAAGTCTATGGGACACAAACATGAAAAATCAAAAGTGCTAATTTTAAAGGCTTATATGCAAGTTATTGCCATAAAAAATGTTTTTTAAAACAATTGTTTTTTCCGGAGCAGTGATTTTAATAATGCTTAAAGTGAAAAAATAAAAATGAAATATTCCTTTAAATATCGTCCCCTTAGTCTGCCTGTAAAGTGGCGCATCTGTGCAATGTGTAGAACAGTGCTGCAGCAAAATGACATTTCTAAAAGAAAACATTTAATTTAAACCCTGATGGGTGTCACTTCCTCTTTGTTTCCCTGCAAAAGTAAAGCATAATGAGCTACTATGCATCGCATAGTAGCCCATTATGTGACACTTACCACACAGTGCAGTCAGTGTAGAATATATATATACATGACGTGTGTGCGTAGCTCTGCCTTATGCGTTTCATCATAGGACAATGTCTGAGGCAGTTTTATATATATATTAAACTGCCTGTACGCCACTAACTAACCTGCCTATTCTAGCTCAAGTTCTCTCAATCTCTCCACATTATCGCACTACATACATCCACGAGGTAAGCGGCCTATATAGTGTGGGGCGTGGACTTAGCCCCCTGAGCCATGATTGGCCAAAGGCATCCTGCCTTCGACCAATCATGGCTCTCCCAGCAGATCACGCTGCGATTGGCCAACGCATGCAGGTCAGGTGCATGCTTTGGCCAATCAGCAGCCATCAATACACTGCAACCTCACAGTGCATGATGGGGCGCTCCGCGGGCCCCAAACAAAAAACACCCGATATCGAACTTACACTCAATTCAAACATCGGGACCATCCCTACTGTGAAGATATTAACAGTAACACTTTGCTATGTGTTCCTATTAGATTAAAATTTTCACTGTGATCACACAATAATATACTATTAAAAAAACAGCACCATTTTATTTTTGGGTTACAAAAATTTGGTCTGGGCAGGGAGTGGCTCAGGGTACCTGATGGAATACTAGAAGATAGGAGGAGAGGAGAGGTGGAGCTCACTGGGGTATTCTGAGGAGCCCTGACCAATCCCCAACTTGGATTACCCAGGGTCAGCCCAGCTGGGGAGGAGTTGGAGTTGTTCAGAGCTTGGAGATGGCATACTAGGCTGTTGGGGCCTTTGAGGAAGCTCCCCAGTCTGGGGGGTTGACCTTGAGCCTAGGGCTTGGGTGTGGAAAGGGCACTTCAAGAAATCATGAAGGTGTACTGGACAGGAGGCACAGGAGGAGCAAGAGAGGACAGCAGGAGAGAGCATTCCCGGGCAAGTTTTCAAGGAGAGGAACAACTGGTTGCAGCCAGGAGGGCTTGTGAGTGACATGCACAGTCAGGAGGACTGCAGTCTGGGATGGGTGCAGAGTCAGCAGAGTGGATTGTGGTGTCATGTGCAGTGGAAATGGACAGCTGCAGCCAGGCGGGCTGGCAGGGCCTAAAGATGGGTTACTGGGCTTAGTAACCGAAGTTAGGGCATCTAGCACCAGGATCTTTCTATTGCTGCACTAAGGGGGCCCGCGGTCCCTGCCTGCAAAAGGTAATTGCTGAGGCCTGGCTGATACAGTGTCAGGCCTAACCACTTTGTGCTAGCTGTGCCTGAACAATAGAGAGGAAGCGATGTGCAGGAGGAGAAATGCAGTGTATCTACCAGCGTGTATATAGTCGTCCTAGCAAGTTCTGCAAAATTCCATTGGGCATCCCATACTTCCTATACCCTATCAAAGTTCAAATCCCTTAATAAAACATAAAAACAAGCACATGGACTGTTTTCTGTCTTGGAGTGTCTGAGAGGTGAAAGCCGGGCTGGCAAGGGTGACAGGTGGCAGCCCTTACATGGGTCCTGCTACATACATACATATGGAAAAGTAAAAGGTTACTAAACGATAAGTCCTGATATAAATAAGTACTTTACAGCCTAGGGGAAAACATAAGAGAATATCTTCTGCTGCAGAAATGTCAGTGTAGAAATGTGGCATCTCACAGAGCCTTCCATACTTTGCAGAGGCTCTAATTACCTGCTCACCCCTAGCATGCATTTGTGATGTGAGGACACAGGGCCTGTAACATTCTGACTCTCAATAAAAAGGACTCCAGTATTTTTATTAAGTTTAACCCTTCTGAGACCAGAAACATTTGAAGCCTAAAGGCCCAGCCCCAGCAAAATATATCAGTGTCTGCATGCATCAGTTACCTTGACTATAAGTGTAACTAATTTGCATACATAAATAACTTTTATATTCCTTTTTTCAGACTTTCTTCCCTTTATTTTCACCTGGTGATCTGGCCAGTAAGTCGGGTGTTTTTCACAAGCACAAGCTCTTTTGCAGATGAATTTGTTACAGGGATGAGACAAACCATTTAACAGTAGTAGGGTTGCTTACAATGATCATCTTTTATTTATTTATTTAAAACCTTTATCCCAAAAAGAAAAAAAATGCTGCTGTAACTGCTTATAAAGTGTTATCTAGAGTTCAGTTTCAATATGTCAGTGTATTTAAATCTGCTAGTATATGCAACACTCCCCTCCCCCCAGACTGACAATGCTGCTGTCCAAATCTGCCCCCTGCGCTCCTTTATCCAGAGTGGTGTCTCTATAGTACAGGAAGAGTGTTACTGGCCAGATCATCAGGGGAAAAGAGAGGGGAAAAGCCTAAAAAAAAAAAAAAAAAACAATGCAGCCACAACATCTAATGATTGATAAGATGCAATACATTTCTGGTTTTAATTTTATTACCGCTTATTAAAAACATTTCTGTTTTTTATTACCCTACAGTTAAATAAATAAACAAAGGCACACTGTCATCTCCATACTGCAGTACTGCAATATTTGCCCACTCTTCTATGCAGAACTGTTCAAGTTCAGTTACATTTGATGGTGACAGTTTGTGGACTGCAGTCTTCAAGTCATTCCACAGATTTTCAATGGGGTTTCTGTCTGGGCTCTGACAAGGCCATGCAAGGACATTCACCTTTTTCTCCTACAACCACTGTGTGGTCATTTTTGCTGTGTGCTTTGGCTTCTGGCAGAGAGCAGCAGATTTCCCACAAGAATGTCATGGTATTGTGCCCCATCCATTTTTCTTCTATCCTGATAAGTGCTCAAGTCCATGCTGCAGAGAAACACCCCCATAGTAGGATATTATCACCTCCATGCTTTATTGTAGGAATGCTGTTACTTAGAAAGCTGTATTGGATTTCGGTTATACATATCGTTTGGTGTTAAGGCCAAATATTTCAAATTTAGTCTCATCTGACTACCATAAATGCACCTTGAAGATTCTGAGGCCACATGGAAAAAGGTGTTATGGTCAGACGAGACTAAAATTTAATTATGATAAAATAAAAATATATCTGGCAGAAATCTGCTGCCCTCTGCCAGAAAGTTGTCAATGGAAAAAAGGTCTACCTTTCAACATGACAACATGACTTAAACTCTATTGAAAATCTGTGGAATGACTTGAAGACTGCAGTCCACAAACAGACACCATCAAATTTTACTGAACTTGAGCAGTTCTGCAAGACATATCCAAACAGACTAAAAGCTGTAATTAAAGCACAATGTGGTTCAAAAAATACTGACATGGGGGGGGGGGGTCCTTTTTCCAACTCAGTGATTCTGTGTTAGAATTTTTTTTTTTTTTTAAATGTTGGTGTTATATCTTTCACTCGGATGTTATAAGTTGCACTAGAAAATACAGCTGAATAAAACAAAAACCATTGCTGTCTTCATTTCAGGGTGCAAAGCAACAAGATGTGATTATTTTAAAGGGGGGGGTGATTTTTTCTATATCCATTGTACTTGAGTCCTCATTCGATTCGGAGCTGTGTCCATCTGCAGCGACTCTCTCCCCTCACTTCCTGGTCTCGCAGGCTTTGCTGAAACAGGAGCCATTGACTCTTGCTGCTGTCAATCAAAACCCATGATGAGGGAACAGAGGAGAGGAGGAGGCAGAAACACTAGCGAGGGACCCAAGAAGAAGAGGCTCAAGGGGCTCTGTGCAATTCCATAGCACAGAGTGGGTAAATAAAAAATCCTTAAGGAAACAAAAAAAGCTGCTCCAGGTGAGTAAGTCACCGGTTAATCCCCACACACAGCAGTCAGGTGCTAGCCCAGCTCGCATGCTGTGTATCATAAGGAAATGATTCCGGACGGCTGCACTTCCAAAAATCCTTTTATTGAAGCTTCATATGACCAGTGGTTGACAGATAGAGCAGGGGACAAAGAAGTAGACACGTTTCACACAAATGTTAGCGCTTAGTCATTACTTCTTTGTCCCCTGCTCCATCTGTCAACCACTGGTCATATGAAGCTTCAATAAAAGGATTTTTGAAAGCGCAGTCGTCCAGAATCATTTCCTTTATAAAAATAAAAATCCTTTTTGTTATTTAAAAAAAATTGCATTTACAACCCTACTATTAAAAATAAAAAAAAAACCTGTATAGCATTATCAAAATATAATATTCTTCACATTAGTTGTTCATTAAGTCCAGTTTGTGAGCAAGGCCAAATTAGAGGAGATCAAAAGGATCACTATAACCACTTTTATCATCAAAAGAAAGAACAACGTAACTAATAAAAATATAAAGACAAGTTATTGCCAAATCAATAACTATAAGAGCTAGCCACTAGCACTGATGTAGTTAGGCTCCTAAAATTACTTAACAATACAAAATGTACCAATAGGGATCTCATGTACCGGTACATTAAAATTTAGTAAATTAACACTGAAAGGGACAGGTATGAAGAATATTTTTGTCCCTTTCAGTGTTCTGAAGAATGAATGAACAAGAGTGGAACCCTGTCCTTTTAGCCAGTGTGCCAGCCAACCTACACTATTGCAAGGGGGATATTTTCTAAAGAATGCATGCACAACTCAACTCTGTAGATTATCATTGGAAATCTGTTAGATTTTGGTTATATTACAGCTCTAAGACTAAGGACAGAGTTAGACCCTGTCTAAACCACATTGGGTAGACCATAAAGCTAGTCTGAGATGTAAACTCATTTGAAAGACATTTGATATCTGTCCATCTTAGAGAGGGCAAGGGGTGATTGAGGGCAAAATGTAATGCTTAATTGAAATTGCTCTTGGTGTCCCTAACAGGCAGACTCACCCTCTCTATTTGTCTTGGTGATCATTGTGATACATATCTAAAATGCTAAACTTGACACCAGAACAAGACCTAAGATTAAATTTTCTTCACTTGCAGAGATGCCCTCTCACTTCTTATTGGCCTCTCGCTAAAGATATACTTCCCAAGCGGACACAGACAACTAAAAATTAATTGACAGGGGTTTTGACTCTTTCCTGCTCTATTCTAAACTAAAAGAAAGGTTTTGGCTATGCATACACTTTATTCATAATTTCAGTTTCAAAGTAAAGCTATACAGATATTGGCTAAAAATCTTAAAGCTAAATCGCATGACCCCATTGATGCTTAATGAACAGATGTCCAGCGTCCGCGGGGACACTCATACCAATTTCCTAAAAATTTGGGAACTGTGGCTGTCCTACAGTATGCCTTTCCTACCCTCCCCTCACCTCAGCTAGCTTGGGCCGCCTGTGATGGATGGTCTGGATAATCCCAAGCCCTTCACTTTTCCCCATCTCCTGGTCCCCATCCTTCTGAACGTCCCTTCTTTCCTAGACTGCCCTATCCCTTCTCTAGCTCCCTACTAGGTAGGTGAGTGACCTCCCTCTCTCTAGCTTTACCTTTCTGCCTCACTTCAGTTTTCTGCTCCTCTATGCTTGTTAGTTCCATTTGGACTGTACATTGCACCACCTTTTGGGTTATGGGGGGGCTAAGCGGGTGCCCCGTAGTTATGGGGAGCCTCTCTGGGACCCCTGAATCCTGACGGTAATATTCACTTAAATTTACTACTGTTGCATTTTTTCTACTTCTGTAGCTTTATTCTTGCCCTTACCTGTTCCAACTTCAATGCTAGCCCCTGCATGGGCAGAACTTTTGCATCTTAACCTCTTGTTAAAATTGAATAAAAAAACAATTGAAACAGAAAAATCTTAAAAGCTAAACTATACTCACCTTGGCTCCAGCAATGCAACTTCCTGGAGCTCCGCCTTGGTCGCTGACATCCTCAAGTGGCCAGCTTCCGGGTATCGGGCACCTTTCACTTTCATTGGAGTGCATGAGCAGGAGTTCCGTCAACTTAGATTTTGCCAAATCTCTACCGTGAGCTGCGCATTGTGCAGCTCACCGTACAGGGGTGGACAGGCAGGTACAGAGGGTACGGTATGTTTAATGCAGAAGAGACAAAGCATCTCTTCTGCTTCAAAAATCTTGCCTGTTCACTCATTGTTAAAATGTACATAAAGTTTTACTTTAGGTTATATTGGAGATTTAATTATTAGAAGAAAATACAAAAAATACTACAAAAAAAAATAAAAAATAAAAAATATTTAGTGGGAACTTTTCTGATGTTTTTGAGCGTATAGGAAAAGTAATGAATTATACAATATGTGGGAGGAATCCATTATTATTCATCCTTTTGTTTGAAGTTCAGTTTACATCCTGAATCTAATGCACCTGTTTCTTTATTCAGTTCCGCGGTTTCTAATAATAAGCTCATTAATATTTTACAGACAGATGTTTCCTTTTTGGACACGGAACAGAAGGTTTTTTTATGTTTATAGCTGAAGAACTTGTTTATATGCGAAGAAACAGGTTCAGTATTGCTGCTTACAACAGTCTGAAAAACAAACTCTGTTTATTGATTTACTGTACTGGCAGACTATGTGCACATACCGTAAAGTTCAGGTGTTCTGAAGTGTATACCAGAAAAAAAAATGAAAAAGTGGAGGGAAAAAAAAAAAGGTAAGGAAACAAAATAATAATCAAAACACAATCTGTATATTTTTTCAGCTTTTAGTGCATAAACTTTCTTAGTGATAATGTAAACAGAATATGCAACCAACAGGTAATGACCCAAAGCAGGGAAACAAGAGAATTCCTGGGGGTCATGGCAGTGGGAAAAAATCGCCCACTTTGTGTCATTATTACCTCATTGGTATGCACAGTAGAACAGTAATGCGACACATGCCTGTGATACAATAATCAGAGTACAGGAATAAGAGATCTCCTACGCTTAATGGTCAAAATTGTAAGTGACTGTATTTGTTATTAAGCTGAATCGCATTGTTAATGCTGCTTCCATGTGACAAAAGAATGCTCAAACAGAGGAGAAAGATTCAGATGTGTAAATGTATGAAGGGTGCCACATCAGTGGTGATAGAGTCCAAAAGGATATTTAAATAAATTAATAACAGTATGAAAAAGCTGGCACGTTTCTGGAGTTCAAACACTCCCCCTTCATCAGGGCTACAAAGCAAATAAAAAATATATAAACATTCAAAAGTTCATAAAACTATGGAGATGATTAAATACATGAAACAATTGACAACTAAAAACCAAAATAGACAAAAAATGATTTTCTTAAAAAAATTATTAAAAACAAAATCAAATTGATACTCATATATATAAAGGAGGACATGTGTACACAGAACCTCCATTCCCAGTTAAAACATAACAAGAGGGGAAATTAAAGCGGGAGTCCCGCAAAATCTTTTTTTTTTTAAAAGTCACAAATAATGCAGCTGCTGACTTATAAAATAAGGACACTCACATGTCACAGGGTCCAGCGATGTTGGCACCCAAAGCCGACCCTTCCCTCGGTCCTCGGATGCTGCCACTGTAATCTTCGGTAAGGGAATAAGGAAATGAAGCCTTGCGGCTTCACTTCCTGGTTCCCTACTGCGCATGCGTGAGTCGCGCAGTGCAATCCGAATGGTCCCTGCTGTCTCCGGGACCCGTGTGTGTCCCAGCAGACAGTGTGGTGGGAGGGGAAGAGGTGTAGACTCCTGTGGGAGTCTATGCGTAGAAGTGGGTGCAAATACCTGTCTTAGACAGGTATCTGCACCCCCTCCCCCTGAAAGGTGCCAAATGTGACACCGGAGGGGGGGAGGGTTCCGAAAAGTGGCGGTTCAATTTTTGTGTGAACCTCCGCTTTAATGCCAATAAAGCTATCCAATGTATATAACAGTCTTGAACATCATCATCAAAGCAAAGCATGAATAAAAACAAGGTTCAGACAGAAATAAATGCTCATGCTTTTGGGATTTATGAATGTACTATATACTTATATTACTAACTGGTATTCGTTATGGTCAGTAAAAAAGAACAATCATGGCCATACAATTCAAGCAGTCAGTGGGATAAAACATAAATTATTAAAAAAAAAAAATTCTAGGAAGATGCTCATACATATAATGCACATACATACAATGTGAATATGCATAATGCTGCAAAGATATTTAAAAAAATAAATAAACAGATCGATGAATAATTGAATTAATAAATACATTTCCTAACATTTTTGTTCTTACTACAGTATATAGTAATATAGTATTGTGGAAAGAACCTCAAAGAACTTCATGCTCATCTCAGAAATTACAACAAATTTGAAATGTAATGACAATATAAAAAAAAGATACTTATAGATAATTGCAAGCTTTTTATTCTTTGCATACCTTGTTTCTTTTCCTCCCTACTCTTCTCATGGTAGCCATTTTCACAAAGGAAAAATTAACTTATCTACCTTTACTTCCTGGAACTCTGGGTCTGCCTGGAACATGTGACAGTGCACATCATCAGAGAAGGGGAAATGCTCCTCCCACCTCCAAGATCTCATGGGATTTCATAAAGTTTACATACAAGATTTCCCAGAAAGTCACTGGTGATGTAGCCTTCCCAAGATGCAGCTGTGAGGCCAGGGCTACATCACCAGTGCCCCACTTATCTGGAAAGGGGAAAAACTGCAATCGTAAGTAAAAATCAATAAGTTATTAAATATATTAAATAATATACTATTGTATTTGAATATAAACTATTGTTGTTTAACTAATGCATGTAAGATGGTTTACCATCAACATGCAGAGTTGCATGCTCATGTAAGTTTTAGTGAAAATTTTTTTTACAGAAATATATGAGTAGCCTGCATAATGATTGAACTGAATGGAGATGTGATATATAAAAAGACCAAAATTACTTACAGATCTCTACAGATGAAAAATTAGTATGAGCAGGTTGTGCAGCATGAAGCTGCCCTGACTCTGGAGAACCATTATTTAAAATAAAAAAGCGACAGGTTAAAATGAGAACAGAGATGGAGGGGAAGAGAGTGGGAACTGAGGAGTGAGGAGGAGAATGGAGACTAATGCCCTGTACACGCGATAGTATTTTCCAACAACAAAACCGTGGATTTTTTTCCAAAGGCTCAAACTTGTCTTGCATACACAAGGTCACACAAATGTTGTCGGAAATTCCGAACGTTAAGAACGCGGTGAACGTACAACACGTACGACGAGTCGAGAAAAATGAAGTTTAATAGCCAGTGCGGCTCTTCTGCTTGATTCTGAGCATGCGTGGACTTTTGCGCGTCGGAATTGTGTACACACGATCGGAATTTCCGACAAAAAGTTTTGTTGTCAGAAAATTTGAGAACCTGCTCTCAAACATTTGTCGGCGGAAATTCCAAAAACATGTTCTATGGAGCATACACACGGTCGGACTTTCCGACAACAAGCTCACATCCAACATTTGTTATCGGAAAATCCTATCATGTGTACAGGGCATATGGAGGGGGACGGGCTAAAAATGTTAGATATTGTCAGAGGAGACGAAAGCTGGTCATAGCTGGATAGAATTTCAAACAAAACTGTTTTAGGAAAAGTCATAAGAAAATTACAAAAAAAAAAGCTTCTCAGATTATTTGTTTGTCGAAAGATTTAATTTGCTTTTAACATTTGATGTTGAAAGGAATGGACTTCAGCAAACACAAAACACATATACTGTTAGCCCCCGTACACACGGTCGGAAATTCCGACCACAAAATCCGTCTGATTTTTTCCGATGGATTTTGTCCGAAACTGGTGTTGCATACACACGGTCGGACAAAGTTGTCGGAAAATCCGATTGTTCTGAACGCGGTGACGTTCGTTGCATACTACGGAACTACGTAGAGGCTAGTTGCCAATAGCTTTGGTCTCGTAATTTGATATGAGCATGCGTGGCACTTTGTCCGTCGGAATTCCCTACACACGATCGGAAAAAGTCAGATCGGATTTTGTTGTTGGAAAATTTGAGATCCTGCTCTCAAATTTTTTCCGTCGGAAAGTCCGACGGAAAAAGTCCACTAGAGCACACACACGATCGGACACCATAATCCGATCAGACATTTTTCAATCGGAATATCTGACCGTCGGTACGGGGCATTAGAAGCTCGTTCATTCAAAAAAAAATTTCCATCCTGCTCCTTCAAATTTTCCCATCACTTGGGGTTGAAAACTAATGTTCATTTGACCCACTAATCATTACAAAAATGAACGAAAAGAGCAGAATGGGAACTGAGGGAATGAAACAGAATTAAGAAATGGGAGGAGTTGAAGGCAAATGCTTTAATTAACCAGTTTGTTTCATATGCTATTTGCATATTTGCGTTTATTAAACCCCCAGAACATTATATATTTTCTGAAAGCAGAGGCCCTGTAGAATAAAAAGGTGATAGTTGCAAATTTTAGTTTCATATGCTATTTGCATATATTAAAGGCACATTTTCAGGAAAAAAATATATTAAAATAAATTTTAGTGCAAAATCACACCATATACTAAAATACCCATTTTTAGTTAAAATATAAAAGATGAGGTTGCATTGAGTAAATAGATACCAAACATTTTTAGGTCTTAAAATTGTGTGTGCCTGCGATATCGCCAAAAATAATAGTGCCAAAAATCGCCATAGGTGAGACTTTAAAAGCCTTTACAGCTCATCAATTTAGAGTTGACTAGAAGCTTTTGTGCTAGAATTATTGTTCTCACTCTGACGTTTGCAGCATAATGTCACACATGTGGCGTGACTGCGGTTTACATGCATACCCTGGGCTTGAGTTTGCATTTGCCCAGATGTGCGGGGCTAAGGGGGTTTTAAATTTTTTTAAGAATGTTAATATATTTTATCATAATGTATTTTTTTTTTTAACTTGATTGTTATCACAAGGAGTTAATAAACCCATATGTGATAGCATTGGACAGGTGACAGGTACTCTTTATGGAGACATTAGGGGGTCTAATAGATCCCAATGTCTCCCCTGCCCTTCACACCATCTAACCAAGCAGAGATCGGCTTGGTTAGAAGTGTCCCCTGGCTATACCGACCAGGAAAGGGTGCATCTAAGACCGGAAGTGACGTCACTTCTGGTTTCATTGTTTGGATGGATTTGCCTCGTTCTCACAGCAATCTCTCTCTCCCAACTGGCAGATGTGTTCATTGGCACCGTTGAGCGCAGGAGAGCCTGGGAACCACAGGAGGAGGGCGAAAAGTCTGAAATAACTCTTTAGCCATTTGGAGTATCTTGGCATGTGGTGGAAGCAGCAGCTGGTACTGGGGGGGGGGGGAGTGCCAGGTCAACTTTCATAGCGGAGCCCACAAGATTAAAGCTACGCCTCTGCAGGTAGGTCATACTAGGCAAGCCCATAATGTAAAGTATACGTAGGTCAAGTTGGGGCTTTAGGTTCCACATACAGTGCCTTGAAAAAATATTCATACCCCTTGAAATTCCAAATTTTGTCATGTTACAACCAAAAAAGTAAATGTATTTTATTGGGAAAATATGTGATAGACCAACACAAAGTAGCACATAATTGTGAAGTGGAAGGAAAATTATAAATGGTTTTCATTTTTTTTACAAAGAAATATCTGAAAAGTGTGGCCTGTATTTGTATTCAGCCCCCTTTAATCTTATACCCCTAACTAAAATCTAATGGAACCAATTGCATTCAGAAGTCACCTAATTAGTAAATAGGGTCCACATGTGTGTAATTTAATCTCAGTATAAATATAGCTGTTCTGTGAACCCCTCAGATTGTTAGAGTGACCTTAGTGAACAAGCAGCATCATGAAGGCCAAGAAACACACCAGGCAGGTCAGAGATAAAGTTGTGGAGAAGTTTAAAGCAGGGTTATGTTATAAAAAAAATCCCAAGCTTTGAACATCTCACGGAGCACTGTTCTATCCATCATCCAAAAATGGAAAAAGTATGGCACAACTGCAAACCTACCAAAACATGGCCATCACCTAAACTGACAGGCCAGGCAAGGAGAGCTCAGGTGGGAGAATCTGTCCACAGGACAACAATTAGTCGTGCACTCCACAAATCTGGCCTTTATGGAAGAGTGACAAGAAGAAAGCCATTGTTGAAAGAAAGCCATAAGAAGTCCCGTTTGCAGTTTGCAAGAAGCCATGTGGGGGACACAGCAAACATGTAGAAGAAGGTGCTCTGGTCAGATGAGACCAAAATGTAACTATTTGGCCTAAAAGCAAAATGCTATGTGTGGCAGAAAACTGACACTGCACATCACCCTGCACACACCATCCCCACTGTGAAACATGGTGGTGGCAGCATCATGTTGTGGGGATGATTTTCTTCAACAGGGCCAGGGAAGCTGGTCAGAGCTGATGGGAAGATGGATGGAGCCAAATACAGGGCAATCTTAGAAGAACACCTGTTAGAGTCTGCAAAATACTTGAGACTGGGGCAGAGGTTGACCTTCCAGCAGGAAAATGACTCTAAACATACAGCCAGAGCTACAATGGAATGGTTTAGATCAAAGCATATTCATGTGTTAGAATGCCCACGTCAATGTCCAGACCTAAATCCAATTGAGAATCTGTGGCAAGACTTAAAAATTGCTGTTCACAGATGCTCTCTATCCAATCTGACACAGGTTGAGCAATTTTGCAAAGAAAAATGGCAAAAATGTCACTCTTTAGATGTGCAAAGCTGGTAGAAACATACTCAAAAAGACTTGCAGCTGTAATTGCAGCGAAAGGTGATTCTACAAATTATTGACTCAGGGGGCTGAATACAAATGCACAACACACTTTTCAGATATTTATTTTTCAGATATTTATTTGTAAAAAATCTTGAAAACCATTTATCATCATTATTTTCCTTCCACTTAACAATTATGTGCCCCTTTGTGTTGGTCTATAAAATACGATCCCAATAAAATACATTGAACTTTTTTTAACCACTAGGCGCCCGCGCTATAGCCGAAAGACGGCTGCAGCGCGGACGCTCCGTGCCGGGAGGACGTCCCTGGACGTCCTCCTGTTTACTTCCCTAATGCGCGCTCCTGAGAGCGCGCATCGGGGAAGTTCTGTGCTGGCCGTGTCCAATCACAGCGGCCGTTTACAGCGAGATCGGCGTGTCCAATGAGAGATGATCTCATATGGAAACATATGAGATCATCTGTCAGCGCCGCTCTCTCTCCTCACACTGACAGCGTGTGAGAAGAGAGAGGATGAACGGCCAAGCGGCCGTAAGTAAAAAAAAAAAAAAATAAATAAAAATGTGCGATCTGTGCCCGCTGCCTGCTGCCCCCATCTGTCCCCCCCCCTGCCCGCTGCCTGCTGCCCCCATCTGTCCCCCCCGCTGCCATCTGTCCCCATCTGTCACCCCGCTGCCATCTGTCCCCATCTGTCACCCCGCTGCCATCTGCCCCCCCCCCCCTGCCTGCTGCCATCTGTCCCCCCCCTGCCCGCTGCCATCTGCCCCCCCCCCTGCCCGCTGCCATCTGTCCCCCCCTGCCTGCTGCCCCCATCTGTCCCCCCCCTGCCCGCTGCCCCCATCTGTCCCCCCCGCTGCCATCTGTCCCCCCGCTGCCATCTGTCCCCCCGCTGCCATCTGTCCCCCCCCTGCCTGCTACCATCTGTCCCCCCGCTGCCTGCTGCCCCCATCTGTCCCCCCGCCCCCCCCTGCCATCTGTCCCCCCCCCCTGCCTGCTGCCATCTGTCCCCCCTGCCCGCTGCCATCTGTCCCCATCTGTCCCCCCCGCTGCCATCTGTCCCCCCCTGCCCACTGCCATCTGTCCCCATCTGTCCCCCCTGCCCGCTGCCATCTGTCCCCATCTGTCCCCCCTGCCCGCTGCCATCTGTCTTCATCTGTCCCCCCCTGCCCGCTGCCATCTGTCCTCATCTGTCCCCCCTGCCATCTGTCCCCCCCCTGCCCGCTGCCATCTGTCTTCATCTGTCCCCCCCTGCCCGCTGCCATCTGTCCCCCCTGCCATCTGTCCTCATCTGTCCCCGCTGCCATCTGTCCCCAGTGCCACTTGTGCCACGTGTCATCAGTGCCACGTATCAGTGCCATCTGTCATCAGTGTCACGTGTCATCACTGCCACGTATCAGTGCCATCTGTCATCAGTGTCACGTGTCATCGGTGCCACGTATCAGTGCCATCTGTCATCAGTGTCACATATTAGTGCCATCTCTCATCAGTGCCACGTATTAGTGCCACATGATATCAGTGCCACATATAAGTGCCATCTGTCACCAGTGCCACATATTAGTGCCATCTGTCAGTATCACGTGTCATCAGTGCCCCGTACTAGTGCCATCTGTCATCAGTGCCACATCAGTGTCGCGTGTCATCAGTGCCACGTATCAGTGCCATATGTCATCAGTGTCACGTCAGTGTCACGTGTCATTGTCCTGGTGCTCCAGGGCCTTCAAAAGTGTAATAGGTAGTCAACAAGTTAGTGTAATTTATGCTCCTAGAACACGTGATGGCGCTCCCTGCATTTTGGGCCTCTCTAAGTGGCCAGCCTGTGTAAAAGTCCCACACATGTGGTATCGTAATACTCAGGAGGAGTAGCAGAATTTATTTTGGGGTGTCATTTGTGGTATACACATGCCATGTGAGAGAAATAACCTATTACAATGACAATTTTGTGGAAAAAAATAAAAAATAAAAAAAAAATTCATTTTACAAAGAATTGTGGGAAAAAAATGACAACATCAAAAAGCTCACCATGCCTTTTACTAAATACCTTGGAATGTCTACTTTCAAAAAAGGGGTCATTTGGGGGGTATTTGTACTTTCCTGGCTTGTTCGGGTCACAAGAAATGAGATTGGCCACCAGTGCATCAGATGTGATCAATTTTGTATGATTTGCACCACAGTTTGTAGAGTCTGTAACTTTCACAAAGACCAAATAATATCCACTAATTTGGGTTATTTTTACCAAAGATATGTGGCAGTATAAATTGTGGCCAAAATTTATGAAGAAAAATTAATAATTTGCAAAATTTTATCACAGAAACAAAGAAAAATGCTTTTTTTTTCAAAATTTTCGGTCTTTTTTCATTTATAGCGCAAAAAATAAAAAACCAGAGGTGATCAAATACCACCAAAAGAAAGCCCTATTTGTGGTAAAAAAAGGACAAAAAAATTCATTTGGGTACAATGTTGCATGACTGAGTAATTGTCATTCAAAGTGTGAGAGCACCGAAAGCTGAAAATTGGTCTGGGCAGGAAGGGTGTTTAAGTGCCCAGTAAGCAAGTGGTTAAATGTCAAGGGGTATGAATACTTTTTCAAGGCACTGTAACATTTTATAAAGTAAACACTGACCATGCTGGGACTTGTATCTGCCACACCACATACAGCCATATAGTATAGAGTGGATCCAGGAGGGTGAAGGCAGCGCCTTGTAATCTCAGGGGGTGTCTCCTAGGGGGGGCTGATGGGTACTACTCTTTATAGGAAATCTGCCAAGAGAGGGACATGAGGGCTGCTATTACTGATGTCTCCTACTAAAAAAATACTTTTATGGTTGTCATGTTCTCCCTCTTACTTCAGTTAACTAAGCCACTGACCTGGACACATGCAGTATACAGATACGAACCTTCAACTTTTATTTGACTTTTCTGATACATGAAGTATCGAAGCTGGTGGATCAGCATAAAAGTAGTATTTTTCATGAATCAGCAATGGCCTCATGTTTTTTTTTTTACTACTTCAGGATTTTAAACATAGATGACACATCATAAAAAACTTCAACAACGTTTCTTTGACATATCTCCGACATTCAGCTCCTCTACCAGTACCACTGTTTACTGGCAATTCTTGTCAAAATGACAGCAGAAAATCGCTATGTATTCAGCCCCGTTCACACCTGAGCGATTTTCTGCTTGAAGTTTGTAGCTCTAAGGCTGGATTCACACCTATGCATTTTGCATTTTGCAGATTTGCACTACAGAACGTGTTCCATAGGAAACCATGTTAAATGGACTGTAGTGCAAATCTGCAAAATGCAAAAAGCACTAAAAATGCATAGGTGTGAATCCAGCCTAATACCCTCAACAAATCAAATACTATTAATTTCAATGGCCCGTGTTCACATTGGATTGTTTTGTTGCTTGTAGCAAAACACCTGTTGCTCAAAAAAGTTTTAGGCAGATTGGAGGCAGATTGGGCCCATAGACTTTAATGGAAACATCTGAAAAACGTGCAACATGAGCATTTTACAAGTGTTTTACAAGTGTTTTGTTGCATGTTTTCTGGCAAAACAGCAGCTCTCCACCCCTAATCTCCCCCTCCCCCACCCCCAGTGCTTTCTATTGGCTAAAATAAAAACACCTGAGACTTGAATACACATTAAAGGCTTGTAATATGCTTCTAAAACACCTGTAATGTGCTTGCAAAACTCTCCAAAAAAAAAACGCCTGAAATGCGCTCTGTTCAGGTGTAAACAGGGTCTGACATAGCAGGAATACAAAAAGGTTTCCCCCATTGGGTGGAACTTTAAAGACTGGATGGCTATTTGGAGGGATGCTGCAGGAACCATATGGGATTTCAAGCCACAATTTGTTCTAGATACGCTCTGGTATACCCATAAGATTTGTTTATGTTTACCTTTATGCCCTGTACACACGTCCGATTTTCCTGCCGGAATAAACTCTGAAGGTTTTTCAGACGGAATTCCGCTCAAGCTGTCTTGCCTACACACGGTCACTCCAAATTCCGACCGTCGAGAACGCAGTGACGTACAACATGTACGACGGCACTATAAAAAGGAAGTTCAATAGCCACTGTGCCACCCTTTGGGCTCCTTCTGCTAATCTGTGTTAGTAGAAGTTTGGTGAGAGACGATTTGCGCTATTGGATATTTTATTTTCTGAAAATACTTGCCTATGTGTTTTTCTACAAAAAGGACAGTTTGTGAGTAGGCAGGTACATTTCAAAAAGACAATGTCAAATTAACAAGGGACACCAAGCTCCTTGAGGTTAAAAAATACAAGATAATAATGTTATTGTGGTAACTTGACACACAAAAAAAAAAAAGATCTGGCTTTAAAAACTCAAAGATTATTCATGAGATCACAATAAATAATAAAGAAATAAGTTTGTCAGAACTCTGTGTGAATATCAGCAGCAAAACAACTTCATTATTCTAGCATTATAAATCACAAAAGAATGCGCTGCATTAAAAGATCACAGAATTTGCAGCGTGAGGAATGTGCTATCTCTATTACGGATGCTAGTTTTACCAGACCGAGAGCTTCCGTCTCGTACTTGCTTCAGAGCATGCGTGTTTTTTGGTGCATTGGAACAGCATACAGACAAGCGGTTGATGGGCATTGATATGTGGCACTAATAAGTGGCACTGATGGGCAATGATAGACAGCACGGATAGACAGCACTGATGGGCACTTATGGGCAGCACTGATGGGCAATAAGAGGCTGCACTGACTGGCATCACTAATGGTCACTGATTGGTGTCACTGATGGGCACAGATTGGTGGCACTGATGGGCACTGCTGGGGCTTTCCTGTAATCAGAGCACTGTCAGTGTGAGACGAGGAGAGCCAATTAATCCACAATTACACGTGACCGGCTGTGATTGGACACAGCCGATCACATGGTTAAAGAGCCATGTCATTGGCTCTTTACAGAGATCGGGGTCATGCCGTTTCCTAGAAACACGGCGCGGCCACGACACCACCCTGGGCTAGCAAGAGCGGCCGTTCTTTGGCGCTGTCATGAGACTTCTCCAGAATGAGAGCCGCACCACTCCTCCTTCATTTGATGGTGGGCAGGCAGCAAGTGCTTAAAATATCTCAAGGTGTTTTGGTAAGTGCTGGGTATAGACTTCAGGTGTGCAGAGAAGTCACAAAATAATTCATCGGCTCCACTGGAGATAGCGCTACAATGATATTTCTAATCCATTCTGTTGTATAATTAAAACATGTACCTGAACTCTCATTGAAATGTACAGTATTGGTAGCGTGTGACCTCCAATATAATAGTAATAATATTGCAGTAGATACATCATTAATATAACAAGTAAAACTGAAAAAAAATAAAACCTGCAAATTACTTTTCACAAATCCTTATGAGTCATAAAGTCTCCCACAGTTCAGATAAAAACTGTTGAAGGATGACGACTATGTGACAAAAGACATCGCTATGGTTATTTTCAGAACAATATGTATTCCAATACTGCAAATATAGCACATTGAAATGAAGCATAAACACATGTATACCTGCTGAGATACTTTCAATATTTCCCAAAAGGTAGCTACTATAGCTAAGAGCATAAACATTGGGAAATAAATGCATTTTGCCTGCTGAGCTGTAAGCTGCATCCTTCGCTCTTGCTAAGCAGGCACACGTGAAATGTAACATTTTCTATTTTTAGAGAGATCACCGATCTCTAAAGCCCCATACACACGGTCGGATTTTCCGATGGATTCTGTCCTATCAGACAATGTTGTCGGAAATTCCGACCGTGTGTAGGCACCATCGGACAGTTTCCATCGGATTGTCTGACGGACAAAGTCCTATCTCCTGCTGGATAGATTTTTTGACAACAAAGTCCGAACACACCAAATCCGATCGTGTGTAGCGAATTCCGACAGACAAAGTGCTACGCATGCTCAGATCACATTACAAGACCAAAGCTATTGGCTACTAGCCTCTACGTAGTCCCGTCGTAGGCAACAAACGTCACCACGTTCAGAATGATCGGATTTTCCGACAACTTTGTCCGACCGTGTGTATGCAACACCAACATCGGACAAAGTACGACGGACATGATCCGACGGACCTGGTCCTCGGATAATCCGCGCGTGTGTATGGGGCTTAAGACTGCATCCAATGTATTGTGGACATAACCAATAGAACTACAGCAAGATATTTTCCTTTGAAGTGTCTCTCCACCTTTTAGTGTATTTTCACTAGTAAATAAAGTAGATTACAGTACTCAGCAATATATGATTTTCTGTAGGTTTTCCACCAACAGTTCTATTTCTCAAATAAATCACAAATCATTATGTTCTCCTCTTTTTTGAATGTCATTGATTGCTATGGGCAACGGCACTACATTTTTGCACACATATTCTTAACCACTTCAATACAGGGCTTTTAAACACCCTTCCTTACCAGAGCACTTTTTGCGATTCGGCACTGCGTCGCTTTAACTAACAATTGCGCAGTCGTGCGACGTTACACCCAAACAAAATTGACGTCCTTTTTTTCCCACAAATAGAGCTTTCTTTTGGTGGTATTTGATCGCCCCTGCGGTTTTTATTTTTTGCGCTATAAACAAAAGAAGAGCGACAATTTTGAAAAAAAAACACAATATTTTTTACTTTTTGCTATAATAAATATCCCATTTTTTTAAAAAAAAACAATTTTTTTCCTCAGTTTAGGCCGATACGTATTCTTCTACATATTTTTGGTAAAAAAAATTGCAATAAGCGTATATTGATCGGTTTGCGCAAAAGTTATAGCGTCTACAAAATAGGGGATAGATTTATTGAATTTTTTATTTTATTTTTTTACTAGTAATGGCGGCGATCTGCGATTTTTTTTTCGTGACTGCGACATTGCGGCGGACACTTCGGACACTTTTGACACATTTTTGGAACCATTCACATTTACACAGCGATCGTTGCTATAAAATTGCAATGATTACTGTGTAAATGTGACTGGCAGGGAAGGGGTTAACACTAGAGGGCGCAGGAGGGGTTAATGTGTTCCCTAATAGAAGTGATTCTAACTGTAGGGGGAGGGGACTGAAGGGGAGGAGACCAATCATGTGTTCCTCCGTACTGGGATCACATGATCGGTCTCCTCCCCGCTGACAGGACATGGAGCTGTGTGTTTACACACACAGCTCCACGGTCCCGCCCGGTCCCGTTGTTTTAACGGGCAATCGCGGGTGCCCGGCGGACATCGCGGCCGCCGGGCACTCGCACCGGGTCCCGAGCGATGCCGCGGGCACGCGCGCGCCCCCCCAGGCGGCCGGGAATCCGAGGACGTCATATGACGCCCACCCAGGATGGTAGATCCACCTTGTGGGCGTCATATGACTATACAGCGGTAGTGAAGTGGTTAAATAAGCAGTCAAGTGTGCGTGTGTGCTTTTCATGTGTAAGCATCCATCCAAAACAGAAAGTAATATTAAAGGCAATAATAAAAAAAAAAAAAAACATGTCATACTTACCTGCTCTGTGTAGTGGTTTTGCACAGGTGAGCCCTGATCCTCCTCTTCCCGGGTCCCCCGCTGGCGCTCCTTGCCCCCCCTTCCTGTCGAGTGCCCCCAGAGCAAGCAGCTTGCAATAAGCAAGCCCAAGCAGGCATGCTCCTGAGCCGCGGCTCTGCGTGTCCATTCAGACACAGAGCCGTGGTTTGTTCCCGCCCTTCTCTCTCCTCATTGGCTGTCTGACTGTGATTGACAGCGACCCACAATAGACTGGTATACCGCTCAGGCTCCGTCAGTATAGGAAGTGATCTAGATGATTCCACATCTGCAGCAGGAGTGCCGGCGAGGGATGGCGCTTGTCCCAGCTCCTATGTTCACTGGCGGTAAAGAAGGAAAGACTCCCCAGTGCCGCACATCTATGAAGTCTAGTTGTAGCAATAAGAGTGGCAACCTCAGCCTGGGCTCCTGCCAGGCCATGCCCCCAACGTGTTTGTCTCAGACAATGAGGGAGAGTCCCCAGAGAGCTGAGGCTCTCATGCACATAGCTGGATCAAGAGGGAGCTCAGGACAAAGGGGGGCTGCTGCACACAGAAGGTTTTTTACCTTCATGCATAGAAACATTTAGCCTTTAGAACCACTTTAAAGCAGAACTTAAAGTGGCGGTACACCCCAAAAGAAAAACTAAAAAAATATCCCCTGCAGGATAATAGCATGTGCCAGTATGCTATGTATACTAGCACATTATGAAATATTTACCTTAGAATAAAGCCCTCTAGCAGTGCGCTGTCACCGCTGACAGGGCTTCCATCTTCGCCAGGTTTTCCTTCCAGGTTCGTGAGCTTCAGCTGCTTAAATAGCCATGCCGCGATGACGTCACTCCCGCACGTGCACCTGGGCCCCTAAGATGCCCCAGTTGAAGTCCACCTAGGATGAAACGCGTAGGGCGAGGATTTACCTATTCCCACACTGCTTTTAATTTTAATTCTAATTGTGATCACTTTTATTCATCATTTTATTTCTTGTTATGGTGTTTTTTTTTTTCAATAACACCTTCCATGCTGATCTGCACTATTGGAGTTCCCCCTCCTTTTTGCTTTCCTCCACATGTTTTTGAAATACCGGAGAACACTTCATGAGAGCCCTCACCATATTCAAAAGTGGTGATTTGACATCAGTTCATGTCCTGTTTATCCTTTGGATCCACCATCTGGAAATCGTAGTTCCTGCTCTATGGTCGTGTTCCATCTTCCATTCCGGTTGTCCATGGTTTGGCCGTCTGTACTGCTCCAGTCAAAGTCCCACGGATTCCATCATTTCAGTTTGGGGGCGTCCAAACTTGCCGGTTTTCGGATCCTATATGCCTGTTTGACTCCCTGTCGCTGACAGGGGGTCCACCTGCTCTGGTAAGCACACATCCTTTTCTATATTCATCACTGAAAGTGTTTGGAGAGAGGATCAAGTTCCAGTCATCCGTGCTGTTTGATATCACCATCATTTCACCTCACTGGGACATTGATATTGATTGATTTGCACTTTATTTATATTGGACATTTATTGTTCACCATTATACAGGGAGAAATTCCTGATATACACTCTTTTTGATTTCAGTCACTTTTTGGGCACTGTATATTAGTTTCATGCTTATTTACATTTAGCGCTACATTTTTATCCACATTGCTTCTAGAATTGTTGTCACATTTATATGTAGCTGCTTTGGTTGTAGCCCCTTTTTCTTTTTCACCATTTGAGTTTAGCGCGATAATCTTTTTCCTTTATTCACAACAATACATTGGAACCTGCATGCAGATGGCAAGGGTAGTGTGTTTGAATGTGGTGAAGAACACATAAAATGGAACGTGCGTTTCTCATATTGCATTCTGGCGACATTCTGGCGACAACCGGCCATTATGCCCCTAATGATAACGTTTTTTTCGGAATTGATAGGGCCATAACAGAAATCTGAAAAATTGCTCTGATCAATTGGGGATCCAGACGTGAGAGCTGAAGTGGTCAATATGGGGGGCAGGTAGAATCACATTTTGAGCCAGGATTTAGGATTCTTCACCTATACTACTATACAAAAACACTGTGGGGGTTATTTACCAAAGGCAAATCCACTTTGCACTGCAAGTGCACTTGAAAGTGCAGTTGCTCTAAATCTAAGGGGTAGATCTGAAATAAATGGAAGCTCTGCTGATTTTATCATCCAATCATGTGAAAGCTAAAATGCTGTTTTTTTATTTTCCTTGCATGTCTCCCTCGGATCTACAGCGATTTTACTTCCAAGTGCACTTGCAGTGCAAAGTGGATTTTCCTTTAGTAAATAACCCCCTGTGTCTTTAATGCCCAGCTCTGGGATTAGAGCCTTCCCTCCCATTTATCCCTATCACCCCCAATTATGCACCCTTTACCCTAAAGAGGTCCCCTTTATCCTCTGGCAGTGGATGAATCCTAAAAGCTGCACAGAGCAAGGTGGAGGGCACTTTTTTCATGCCCTAAGAAAATAGGAAGTAGGTTGAATGACACTGGACATCATTCAACCAGTAAAAAGAGCAGGGCAAGACGGACGACTGGGTAAGTATGCAAGAGAGGAGGAGAGTATAGCAACCAGAGTTTTTTTTCAAAGAGCTGCTGATGGATCTAAATAAAATAAAAAATATTTTGCTCAAGCTGAACTTCGACTTAAGTATTGGACAGTGAAAGGCCATATTGTAGAAAAATGAATTACTTTTCAATTAATTACTTTAAAATAAACAATAGCCAAGTGGGAAACTGAAAAAATAAAATAAAAAAAAAAACAGCAAAAGAAATCAATTTACAGATTGTACCAAGATAATAGCTGTACATCTGTGTGGACAAAGCCATTAAATCTACAACACAGCATTAACATAGGTAACAGAAATTACTATCTTTGACAACTATGATTCCTTCACAAATGTAAGCTATTAAAGTTCTTGCCATTAGCCATGCGTCATACTTTAATAAACTACAATACCAATGTGTTGCATGCATAAAAAGCTGTTGTGGGATTTCTATAAGCCCAGGTAATATATGTGGCACTTACAGCGGATATTTACACTGGATGTGGGGCACTGTCACCCCCTGAAGGGAACAGTAATTGTTTCAGACCCCATTTCCATCAGCAGTAGCTGATGTTTTTATTGTGATTGCCACTGTTAGGAACAAGAATAGCCTTATGCCAGGTAACGGAACAAATTACAAGTGAAAGCTTTTAAGACAATTTGGGTCTTTGTCAGGAATGTTCACCGGATGAAAGGCTGTATGTTGTGGTGAATGCTCGCAATTTAAATCTGCCCACGTAGTAATAACAGTATTACTTTTACCGTCCATGTATTCATTACTCAGGTAACCAGGGGACTTGCTCAGAAAACGTACACTTTCACTTTTGACACAAAGTTCTTGACAGGTCGGTGAACGGAGAAGAGTAAATTAAATTAACAATGATTAAGAGTTAGGAGAGTGTGACTTTTAGATTTAATTTTTCATAGTGCAAAATAATACATTTAAACTGACAATAGAAAGATAAATGGCACTTTACTGATTACATCTGAAAATAACAGAGATATTCAAAGTGTGTGGCATTCTGTTTTAACAATTTCACCTTCAGCATGACATTTTTGGAAAAGACAAGATCTTACGTCAGGATTACAATCAAATATGGAAGGATTTTTTTCCCTACCACCTACCCTCTAAAATTAATTAACCCCCCCTATTTTAACAATAGGTCTTTTGTCTAAAAATAAAAAAGATTGCTTCCATCAGACCTTTCTTTTTTACACCCCCCCCTTAGCGAACAGTTCCAGGCCCATCACAAATTAACTCAATATATGTCTCTGTAAATTTAAAAAAATTCTTAGATGGGCATCTTAGCGAACGCAATATAGAGGAATGCAGGAAATGGTATTGACATAAACTCACACATACACACACCTACACAGGTTGAACTAGATGGACTACCTTGACAACTATGACTATGAATAAACTTGCACATATTACAATTTGCAATGCCAATTGCTGAGTCCATTGACGCAATGGGGTTGATTTACCAAAACTGAAGAGTGCAAAATCTGGTGTATAGGAACCAATCGGCTTCCAGGTTTTTTTTGTCAAAGCTTTGTTGAACAAGCTGAAGTCAGAAGCTGATTGGCTATCATGCACAGCTTCACCAGATTTTGCACTTTCCAGTTTTATTAAATTAAACCCCACTATGTTACTGCCAAATTTGTTTGTATTGGTGGAACTGTTAAATTAGGAAGTAAAAAGGGAAGGGTTTATTGCATAACTTATTATGGCCATTTCACACACTTTCTAATACGTTGTATCTATATGCACAATCATGATGCTTAGGTTATGTCAGTCAGTGCTCCCATATTTCAGCTACACTATGTTATGTACTATGATATACAGGAAGAAGACATAATGGAGACCAGGGATATAAGAGAAGTAGTTAAGGAGTCGAAAGGTGAATATGGAATATAAGAAATATAAAGAGTAGAAAAGAATGCAACAATTAAAAAGAAAACGTGTAACACCATGCTCTAATCCATTCATATTACTTGTATTCTGGTTGCAGCTTCTCCAACCCTGAGCAAAGTAAAGGTCTTCTGACATTCTTTCCATTAATAAAAGCCATACAAATCCCTTCCTTTTTGTATCATCCACCATTCCCTAATATAGAATCCACTTGCTTGAATCCTCGTGACCACTCAAAGTTGGTCCCACAGCACTCAGGATGAGCCCCATTCTGTCTCTGTGCCTGTGCCCCACTTTGGGTTATGTCCCCTTATACGGTTTGTGTTCAATGCACTTATAATGATCCCTCAGCAGACGTATCCTGAATAACAGGATTTTAGAGTGACAAGATGCAAGAAGCTGCAGTTTTACATTTTTGAAATAAATCAGTTAAACAATGTCAGTTATACATTAAAAAACCTTTACCAATGTGCCAACAATGTCCAATGCATTTCTAATTTTTGACTTTATAAAGGACTTCCTTTATCAAGAAGATTCTGGCAAGTGGATTCTACTACAGGGAACGGTACTAAAGGTCAGAGGGAAGAATTGTCTTATACAGTCTGCATTGCCCAAAGCACCCAGGGAAGTTATTTTATTCAATGATTTAGTGTCTTACATGTGGATGAAAAGAAAAAATAAGTGTTAAATATGGGCAGCACAGACTTAGAACCCTTCTACCTCAAACATTTTGATATTTGGCAGGTTTACGATTCAGTAAAGTGGTTTGCTTCAACTTGTAAGCTATTATAATGGCTTTAGTTTTGTACTGAAGCCTGCTCTGCCCCAACTTCACCTCTGGAAGTCAGGTCATGCTGAGTAGTAGAAGTTCTTAGTATACAGTCAAAATACAGTTGATACTGTGCTATACATACACAACACTTGGCTAGTACCCAAGGCAGGACAGGTAATAAATAATAGATCGATAGTGAAGAAAAACAAAAACATTGAGATTAAAATGCATCCGCTTTACAATAAAAAGAAAAATGAAAAATGTAGAGGAGAGTAGCTCCAAAACACCTTCAGGGAACGCCACTGCTCATATGCGTTCCATGGACCATACGTGACATTACCAGGAATCGGAACTTTCATTAACATGTTTTGCCCCTCCCACAGGGCACCGTTAAAGATCATTAAATTATTAAAGCCATGAAAGTACAATTTTAATCTCTAATCTTAAAAAACAAGTTACTACACTATGATAGTTTTCTCACCCCATTGACTTCTATTGTTGCAAGTGGCACTGCCATCTATTTATAGCCACATATCCCACACGACTGGATCGTCGGGTGTTTGGAAGAAGATTGAAGATCAGCAAAAAGATACACCTCAGCAGAGAAAGTGTATTAGACTCTTATGCTTATTAGCAGAGAGTCCATCTCATCTGGTGAGTGCAGATAAAGGAGGGGTATGGAGGCACCCATCACTTTGTGACATTTGAGCACTAAGGCACTTTATGATTTATGAGCACGGAGCACCTTATAAAGGAAGATTCACGATAAAAGTGGAAATATTGCACTGTTTACACTATATTTGGACACTGAAGGACTTTCATTTACAATTACACTATTGTTAGGGTTGTACTGTGATGCACTGTGTTATAATATGCAGTTGATTTGTTAAGTGGTCTACACTTGAGCAGCAGCACCAGTTGTAAGCATTTATTTACCAAATTTTTTACTCCTAGCGTGAGTTTTAGGACATAATAAAATTCAGATTGTTTACACCCTATCTTGCTGTAGCAGCTGCACCTAGCCATCACTAGAAGATAAAAGATACTATGAATGGAAGGTATGAAACATGCTAATCTTTCTCAATACAAACCTCGTATCTTCCCTCTAGTGCTGGCTTGAAGCCAACACTGGACTAACCGTTAAATGCATTGTTGAAACACATGTATGGGCCATTAGCCATTCCTGCCAAAGGTTTTGTAATTTTTTGCAGCCATTCCTGGGATCCAGGTCTAGGATCTCCACAGCTACAGATTTATAAGACCCAGACACACTTTCAATATGCTGCCTGAACAATTAAGGAGAAGCAGCACATTGAAACCATCCTTCTGCTCTGCTGTGTTTTCTCCCACTGTTAACTTGCTCATCTTTTAGTTCTGGCACTCTGGCTGTACAAGGGACTCCAGAAGACTGATATCAAGACAGCCTTGGGCATTACCACTAGCTGCATTAAAGGACAGGTTCACCTTTAAAAACAAAAAATAAAATCACATTTTTTTAACAGGTAAAAAAATGTGCATTTATTATTATTTCTCTAAGCAGCTCCCAGAACATTACCTCCGTGATCAGCAGATTGCGGGTGCAATCTCAGGCCTCTGCAGACTCTCAGCATAGCTGTCTGCTCATACCTTGTACAGGCAGGCAGTTACCTGAAAGCAAGAAGATCAATGGACTACAGGGACGCTCACCAGCACCCTTTAGAGTGCATTGAGAACTACAAGCAGTCAGCCGCAATGGCTCACGGCACTTGTAGGTTTTAGTTTTGAGGAAACTGTGAATGAATGATGTGGCTGTGTAGGCAGAGCACCACATAGCTGTGCTGTTTTCAAATGTTGTCAGCAGGTGCGGGGAGAGGATCCCCTGCCTGCTGTCACAGGAAGGGGTTTGAAGAGGGGGAGGCTGCAGATGCTGCAACATGTTACATAGTCCCTTAAAAATGGGTGTAACATGTAACATGTTCTAAAGGTGAACTTATCCTTTACAAAAAATGTTTTTCATGAAATCATTACTACATTAGCTTGGTTTTTATAGTTGCCTCCATTAACCTTTAGATGTAAAAATATCATTATGTTTCAGGGTACATACTTTAAAAGCAGGCACTGAGCAATATTATACACCAAATCCAATCATAAAAAAAATGAAAAGAAAAATCATCACAAGGGACGTTGCTATGCAATGCCATGTGCCCTTTGTGCTGCTGTCTCCTGGATTAGTAGAAAACATCCTCCTTCAATTCTTTCCACCGCCTTTGCCGTAATATTCCGGTGCAAAGGGGGTTAATAAAGCTGAGAGAGCTGTAACATCAAGAATGCTCAACCTTTTCCATTCACAGAAGCCATACTACAGCTTCTGTGAATGCACATACACATAATATCATTTAAAAGGAGAATAAAGACAAAACATTGGTTACAGTTTGGTAACCCTGAGTATGAATAACCTAGCAGAGAAATCCAAAGTGATGGCCTACGTGTTTTGCGGGCTGACCCGCTTCATCAGGATTATAACATGAATAATGTAAATATTGTAATAAAATTGGCACCAGCCTAATTTAGATCAAGCCTGGGGAGCCGTGGGATTGATTCCGCATTCCACAAACAGGAAGAGGTTGTTCACCTATAATCATGGCCAGTTAAATATTCAAGATGAGGGAGGTAAATACACCTAAAGAGAACTTAATTGGTAGAAGAGTTAAACACCCCAACTTAGGGGGACAGCAGCACATAGGGAGATCGATTCTGCTGATTGAATCAAGCTAAATGAAGGGAGCCCGAGATGGATCTGAGCGCGAAGCTCTTTTAACAAATAGTTTTTCTCTCCTGTGTCTCCATATGGGTGGTCGGCCACCCATATGGAGACAAAGGAGAGAAAAACAATTTGTTAAAAGAGCTTCACACTCAGATCCATCTCAAGCTCCCTTCATTCAGCTTGATTCAATGAGCACGGTCCATGCATTATCTATTTCCCTATGTCCTATTTGCCCCCTAAGTTGGGGTGTTTACCTAACTCTTATACCAATTAAGTTCTCTTAAGGTGTAATTACCACCCTCATCTTGATTATGTTAATGGCCATGATTATAGGTGAACAACCTCTCCCTGTTGGTGGAATGTGGAATCAATCCCCACGGGCTCCTCAGGCTTGATCTCCAATAGGCCGGTGCCAATTCTATTACAGTATTTACATTGTTCTAAGTTATAATCCGAGGCCCTGATGAAGCAGGTCAGTCCACGAAACGCGTAGGTCTGCCAGGTTATTCATAATCAAGAAAACCAAACTGTATTTGTGTTTTTAACTATTTTATTTTGTCTTCTCATTTTAAATTAAATTATATGTATGTGCAAAATAAAAGATTTCTTTATTTTTATAATTTACTAGTTTTGGCATGCTTCTTTCGGGATGGTACCTTGGTAGGGTCATAAATATCCCACACTCACCCCCATATCGCTCCATTTTATAGATTTATAGAAGCTATAGTACGACCTCTACAAATGAAGGAGGTGGACAGAAAGGGAGGGCATAGCTGAACATTCATGATGTTGTGATGACACCATACTAGAAGATTACAGAGGTGGGGGGGGGAATCCCTACTAAGACTAAGTTTTCTATTAAATCAGGAAACAGTAGCACAAGGAACACACCGCACTGATAGTAAGTAACATCTCTTGTGCTTTTTCTATTTTTTCCTTTTCTCTTTTTCCTAAACTTAAGCTTTAAGCACTATATTCTATCAGTTGGGTGGAACTATCCTTTAATGTTTTGGCTAATAAGTGATTTAAAAGTGGTGTTGCTGCATATGTAATGTTCTGGTATCGCAAACATCCTTTGAATTTTAGAGTAAATATCTTAAGTTTCACAAACTATTAGGGAATATAAACTTGTTCTTGTAAATCATTAATCAGTGCAGAACATCATATCTCTATTAAAAACACTCATTAGAATGTAAGTCACATAAAGCAGATCCTGTTATAGAACACAAGGGGAAGTCTGTCAAATTCCCTGAAACATACAGTAACTCTTCTAATTAAAACTGTGAATTAAAAATAAAAATACTACATTAATGGAAACTATGTGAGCATCTTTGCAATGTAAATGCTAATCCATCCCAATTAACAAACAACACTAAACTAATTACTTTCATAAACAACATGATTAATTCACTATCACAGTGTGACATTTGTGGTATTTTAGGGCTTTGCAAATATCTCTATCCTGCATGGGAAATAGCTTCAGGTTGCCATCTGCTGTTTAGGTAGTGTAAAACAAATCTAATAAAACTGGCATTATCATTGAGAGATACCACTTGCTAAACAGTCGCTGAAGCCATAAGAAAGATGTAGAACACAGCACCAAATGTAATACAGTGTTTAATGCCACATACTAAACTATCATTCTGACCATTCAGGAAGAATTAAAAAATATGAAAAGCTCTAGATTAAAGCAAGACCTTGTTTTAAAGCAAGATACTGCTGAAATAAATAACGTACTTATATATTTAATCCTGAGACCTGACAAATGCTGATTGCTAACCCTCTCCAGAGTAGAAACATACTACTAATATAAATTACATAGTGCAAAACTTGATAAAATACTATTACAATATCTGAGTGGAGTATTTTTTTTTTTCAGACCTGCTCAGCTATGACATGCTGAGAACAATGAATAGCACTTGGATGCTAATGTTTTTTCAGACAATTTCAATCACTTTTAACCAGCTTTCAGTTGCAACCAAATGGTTTATTGCAACATATTACCTACTGAAACTGTGTAATAACCAAAACTGTCAAAATTTACCTTGATTAGTTTGGTCGTTTCTGCAACCAAAAGAGGGTTAAAAGTGGCTAAAAGTGCCTGAAAACATCCAGCATTAGCAGAGGAACTACTTAAAGACACATTAGGCTCAATTCACAAAGCTTTAGCCATGTGATAGTAATTTCCAACTCTTAGAGCCCTTTCACACTGATCCGCCTGTCGCGTTAGCAGTAAAGCGGCGCTAGTTTTATCTTTTTGGCCGCTATGGGGGGGGCGCTTTTAACCCCTGCTAGCGGCCAGAGAAAGTAATTTGCAGGGACCTCGGCAGCAGTGCCTATTCATTTCAATGGGCAAGGGCATTGGAGGAGCAGTGTATACACCGCTCCACCACCGCCCCAAAGATGCTGCTTGCAGGACTTCTTTTAATGTCCTTCCAGCGCAGCGCCCCAGTGTGAAAGCACTCTGGCTTTCACACTGGGGAGCATTGGGGGACATTTTTAAGGTGCTTTACAGGTGCTAGCGCTAAAACACCTGAAAAATGCCTCCAGTGTGAAAGGGGTCTTACTGGACTCAAATGAAAAAAACTGTCACTTTAAAATAAAATGAAGCCCCTTGCCATCATGTTAACATTCTTAGTTAAAAAATCACCTTTAAATACAGTAAATTAAACACTTATAGGCATGCCGCTTTGTTTCCCCAAATGATACAGAGGAGTCTAGAAATACATTTTTGAAAATTGCAAGGATGCCAGCATTTCAGTGAGTATGAGATCCCCTGGTTTTCTGGTCCCTTAGGGCTGATCTCATTTCCTCCCCATATATTTGTTGTCTCTGCAGTAGCTCCCTGAACTGCCTCATGAGAGCTCAGTTGACAGGGCAAAGGCATCTATGTGCTTTCATAGAGGCAGCTTAACTGGCAAGTGCTGTGCTATAGTGCCCATGTATAAGGTTCCTGAGAAACAAACCAAAGGCCATTACTCATGCTCTTTAGACCTTTCTGCTGCCTTTGACACTGTCAACCACCCACTCCTCCTCAGTAAACTTCACTCTCTTGGCCTCCGTGACTCTATTCTTTCCTGGATCTCCTCCTACCTATTTCAGCGCACTTTCAGTGTCATCTACAACTCTATCTCCTCTGCTCCTCTTCCTCTTTCAGTTGGGGTACCCCAAGGCTCTGTCTTTGGGCCTCTCCTATTCTCTATCCAAACCTCCTCCCTGGGTCAGCTGATAACCTCCCATGACTTCCAATACCCCCTCTATGCCAACGACATCCAGATCTATCTCTCCACTCCCCAGCTCAGCCCCTCGATTTCTTATCACAAATTTACTGAGCGACATATCAATATGGATGTCACACCATTTCCTCAATCTGTCTAAAACCAAGCTTGTAATATTTCCTCCTCCCTTATCATCCCCTTGTGACTTTATATTGAGACTCTGACCTGTCGTTCAAGCTATACATCCAATCAGTTGAAAACTAGTACAGTCAAAACTTGTAAGAAAATCTTCTGAATCACTCATTGAGGGACACAGCATTGTAGAATGGTTTTTGACATGTGGGACATCCAAAAGTAGTTAAAATGAGGGGTGGGTAAATCAACAGACACAGAATATTAGCAACATTAATGTTTGAATGGGGACTTGATGGAGAAGCAATTAGCAAACATAGAAAAGGACAGAAGTCTGTTAAAACATGTAGGGTCAAGCTGGTATGCCAGATCAGGATTAATGAACTCCAGTAGAAAACTGGTATTTGAAGTCGCAAATAATTTCTTCCGATAATGTGGAGGACAACCAATCATCCAAGTAGGTCAAAAAAAGGAAAGTTAGTAGGGTGAAGGCCTATGCCTGGTGTTCCAAAACTTAAAAGGAGAAGTCCAGCTTGAGCTCATTTAGCTGAACTTCTCCTATGGGTCACAGGAGTGCAATTAGTTTTGCATTCCTGTGAACCATTTTCAGCAGAGAGCGGTCTGAAGTCTGCTCTCTGCTGACGTCACTGGAATCAGTCCAGGCACCGCATCATCCCGACTCTGGGAGTCTGGATCCACCAGGTGCCTGGACTGATAGCCGTCTCAGCCTCTCAGCGAGCTGCTGAGAGGCTGAGATGGCAGCTCCCTGCCCCTCCACAGCTCAGCGCTCCAGTGAGCATGGAGGAGGAGAGCTGCTGATTGACACGCAGCAGCTCTCTACTCGGGGAGCCGAGAGAACCGAGAAATCGGCGATGTTCGCTGGCTCGGTTCTCAGTGTAGAGACGCCGGGGGGACAGATGCAGCATCGGTCCAATGTTGCATCCACCTAGGCAAGTATGATAATGGGTAAAAACAGATTCCCATACCTCTCTTTTAACTTCAGAGAAAGAAAGCTAGGATAAATGGCATATGCCTAAAATCCCTAAAAATATACGCCAACTAGATAAGGCATCTTAAACCCTTGATTTTTGGGCAAGGGAGGTGTATAACATGAGGGATGTTGCCAGTCAAAGCCTCCAAAGAACTCTCATACTCATATTATCTTATCTAAATGGAAAATTAAAATGGAGAGTGTACAGTGAGTACCACCTGTGTACAGTGAGTACCTGTGTATTGTGAGTACCTGAGTATTGTGAGTGTTGAGAGTACCTGAATATTGTGAGTGTTGGGAGTACCTGTGTGTTGTGAGTACCTGAGTGTTGTGTGTATCTGAGTAGTGTGTGTGGATCGTTAGTACCTGAGTATTGTGTGTACCTGTGTATTGTGAGTGCACATGGGCAGTGAGTGCACGTGGAATGCGAGTGCACATGGGCTGCGAGTGCACGTGGAATGCAAGTGCACATGGGCTGCGAGTGCACATGGGCTGCGAGTGCACGTGTACTGTGGGTGCACATGGGCTGCGAGTGCACATGGGCTGCGAGTGCACCTGTACTGCGAATGCACCTGGACTGTGAGTGCACGTGGGCTGCAAGTACACATGGGCTGCAAGTGCACATGGACTGCGAGTACATGTGGGCTGCGACTACACGTGGATTGTGAGTACCTGTGTATTGTATTGTTGAGTACCTGTGTATTGTTGAGTATTAGTGTCAGGAAGCTAGTTGTTAGTTAATTTGGACAGGGTATAATCCCCAATCCTCATTAAATTAGTAGTTATGATGACCGGCGGATGTGGAGATGCAACTTGTTGTACATCTTGAGGCATGTATGCATTCCTTGATCATCTGATCGAGGGGGTGAATACTGCTGTGCAAAATGTAAGCACATTGTTTCCCTGGAAGCCCAGGTTCTGAATCTAGGGAAGCAACTGTCAGCACTGAGAAGACCCTCCATACTAAAGGAAAGCTGGGAATGTACCCAGCAGGTGCCGAAAGGGGCCAGCATAGAGGCGGGTGGAGACAAAGAGGTGCAGGCATTACAGAGTAAATGGGTGACAGTCAGAAAGGGTAGAGGGGAAAGTGCCAGGGAGGCCAATCCTGGGCTGGAACATCCCAATAAGTATGCCCCATTGAGTGGCATTGGTGAAACCAGTCAGGGACCAGCACTGCTGGAGCTGAGGGACTCCCCTAGATGCCAGGGGAAGAACTCCTCCAGTGAGAGTGGGGGGAAAGCGAAGGGAAAGGAAAGACAGATTCTGGTGGTAGGGAACTCAATTCTTAGAAAGACAGAGAGGGCAATCTGTGACAAAGACCTGAAGCGCCGAACTGTATGCTGTCTACCAGGCGCTCGGGTTTAGCACATCACGGATCTGGTGGACAGATTACTGGGAGGGGCTGGAAAAGACCCGACTGGCATGGTGCATGTTGGCACCAATGACAAAGTCAGAGACAGAGGGAGTGTCCTAAAGAACGATTTTAGGGACTTAGGAGCTAAATTGAGGAAAAGGACCTCCAAGGTAGTATTCGCTGAAATACTACCAGTACTTCGAGTCACGCCAGAAAGGCAGAGGGAGATTAGGGAAGTAAACAAGTGGCTGAGGAGCTGGTGTAGTAAGGATGGGTTTGGGTTCCTGGAGAACTTCTCAGTCGGTCACCAGTTCTATAGAAGGGACGGACTGCACCTAAATGAGGAGGGTGCAGATCTGCTGGGAGTGAAGATGGCGGAAAAGTTAGAGGGGCTTTTAAAGTGGGCGATGGGGAGGAGGGTCCAGAGGTGGACTTTATCATCATTTGTGAATATTGATTTTAATCATTGTTTTTATTTATTTACATGTGTCTTTTGTGATACTGGGAGACACCTACTGATCATTCTGGATTTTTGCGCCTACATTCGTTACTTCAAAAAATACAAGGCTGAGGGATCATCAGCAGCACTCAGACATTACAAAGAATGCAACAAGAAATATAAGGGTGCTATTAGGGCAGCTAAGATAGAACACAATAGACACATAGCGGAGGAGAGCAAAAAAAAAATCACAAGAAATTCTTTAAGTATATAAACAGTAAAACAGGGAGGAGAGACCATATTGGCCCCATAAAGAATGAGGAAGGAAATCTGGTTACAAAGGTTGGGAAGATGGCAAAGGTATTGAATTTATTCTTCTCCTCAGTCTTCACGAGGGAATCGGGGGGCTTCAGTAACCAAAACTGCAGTGTTTATCCTCATGACACATCTCAGGAAGCACCCTCATGGCTAACAAAGGACAAAATTAGAAATAGACTTGAAAAAATTAAAATTAATAAGTCACTGGGACCCGAGGGTCCTTAGGAAACTCAGTCAAGTAATTGCCAGACCATTGTTCCTAATTTTTACTGACAGTCTACTGACTGGAATGGTACCAGCTGATTGGAGAAAAGCCAATGTAGCACTAATATTTAAAAAAGGACAAAATACATCCCTGGGAATTACAGACCAGTTAGCCTAACAACAATAGTATGCAAGCTCTTGGAAGGGATGATAAGGGACTATGTACAAGATTTTCGTAATGAAAACGGTATCATTAGCAGTAATCAGCATGGATTCATGAAGAATCATTCCTGCCAAACCAATCTATTAACCTTCTATGAGGAGGTGAGCTGCCATCTAGATAAAGGAAGGCCCGTAGATGTGGTGTATCTGGATTTTGCAAAAGCATTTGACACAGTTCTCCATAAAAGTTTACTGTACAAAGTAAGGTCCATTGGCATGGACCATAGGGTGAGTACATGGATTGAAAACTGGCTACAAGGGAGAGTTCAGAGGGTGGTGATAAACGGGGAGTACTCAGAATGGTCAGGGGTGGAAAGTGGGTCCCCCAGGGTTCTGTGCTGGGACCAATACTGTTTAATTTGTTCATAAACGACCTGGAGGACGGGGTAAACAGTTCAATCTCTGTATTTGTGGACGATACTAAGCTAAGCAGGGCAATAACTTCTCTGCAGGATGTGGAAACCTTGCAAGTAGATTTGAACAAATTAATGGGTTGGGCAACTACATGGCAAATTAGGTTTAATGTGGAAACATTTTAAATAATGCATTTGGGTGGCAAAAATATGAATGCAATCTACTCACTGGGGTGAGAACCTCTGGGGGAATCAAGGATGGGGAAGGACCTGGGGGCTCAGCAAGGGCATGCAATGCCAAGCTGCTGCTAACAAAGAAAACAGAATATTGGCATGCATTAAAAAGGAGATAAAGCGATAATTGTCCCACTCTACAAGACTCTGGTCCGGCCTCACCCGGAGTATGCTGCACCAGACCTCAGGAAGGATGTGCTGGAAATGGAGCGAGTACAGAGAAGGGCAACAAAGCTAATAAAGGGACTGGAGGATATTAGTTATGAAGAAAGGTTGCGAGCACTGAACCAATATTCTCTGGAGTAGAGACACTTGAAAGGGGATATGATTTCAATTTACACATACCATACTGGTGACCCCACAATAGGGATAAAACTTTTCCACAGAAGGGAGTTTAATAAGACACATGGCCACTCATTAAAGTTAGAAGAAAAGAGGTTTAATCTTAAACTACGTAGAGGGTTCTTTACTGTAAGAACGGCAAGGATGTGGAATTCCCTTCCACAAGTGGTGGTCTCAGTGGAGGGCATTGGTAGTTTCAAGAAACAATTAGATAAGCACCTGAACGACCACAGCATACAGGGATATACAATGTAATAATGACATATAATCACACACATAGGTTGGACTTGATGGACTTGTGTCTTTTTTCAACCTCACCTACTATGTAACTGTTCTTCCAGCTACTGAAACATAATTAGGCTGTGTCTGTCATCACCCATAGGACTCACATGTCACCCAGGACAGACTGCTCTGTGTCCCCTCCGCCGGCCAGCAACATTGTTGCAGGGGGAAATAGATAATAATTGGACCCTGGTTTTTCACAGGGCCACTTACTAGAGGGCAAAAAAAAAAGCATTGCAAGCAAAACATTTTTTTTTTTTAAAAGATTCACACAGCTTGTGCATGTCAGGGGTGTACTTACCGAGGCCAAGATGCCGAGAGCGGTTCACCCTTGCGACCCAGCGCAGTCCGCCCCTGGAGATGGGACAGGGAGCAAACGGCACCAGGAGGCACAGGTCACCTCCGATACGTAAACAGGAACTGGCAGGGAACCTGGAGGTGATGATGACCTGGCCTGGGCGGCCGGCAGATGGCAGGATAGGGAGGCAGGTACCAAATGCCCGGCTGAGGTGCCAACACTGGGGAATCCGGCAGAGGTAACGTGGACTAGCCAGAGGGTCAACCACAAGAGAGTTCAGCAGGCAGCCAGAGGATCCTTTACAGGAGGTGTCCGCAAAGTCCGTAGGGCAGGCCAGAGGGTCAAACACAGGAGATAACAGTAACAGTCCATGGAGCGGGCCAGAGGGTCAAACACAGGAGATATCAGGAAGTCCGTAAGGCAAGCCAGGGGGTCAAACACAGGAGATATCAGGAAGTCCGTAGGTCAAGCCAGGGGGTCAAACACAGGAGATACTAGGAAGTCCGTAGGGCAAGCCAGGGGGTCAAACACAGGAGATATCGGGAACATCAGGCAATCCGGGTCAGCAACAGCAGGAACAAGGTCAGGAATGTTTTGGTAACACAGGACACACAGGCACTAAGCTGGAGAGACAAACCAGCAAGGTGCCTGTGCGTCAGGCAGCTTTAAATAGGCGCCAGAGTGCCGCTAATTGCGCGTCACTGCCGCCAGGTGAGCGCTAGTGCGCATGCGCCGGCGCCTAACCGCCGAGCCGCGAGTGCGCATGCGCCGGAGCGCCGAGCCCCTGCGCATGCGCACTAGAGAGCTGGCCGTCCGTCCGACGCCGCTCTCCTGATAGTGCAGCTCTGGGAAGAGAAACACAGAGCAGCAAACCCATGCCCTCTAGTGGGCAAAACAAACATAGCAAGGAAAATTTTTTTTTTAGAACATGTCAGCCTAAACATACATTGTTGCAGGGGAATATATAATAATTGGACCCTGGTTTTTCACAGGGCCACTTATCACTCCAAAATTGCCTAAGCCAGAGGTCCAGCTTTCACCCACGGTTCTGTCACATGGACCTTCAAGGACTGGGTACCTTTTTAGCATGAGGGTCCACTCCCTTGGACCTGTACAGCACCATGCAGGAATGCCTTAGTGCTGTGGTGTCCAGGATTCCACTACGCAGGGTCCAGCACCCAAAGGTTGCATTATGGATCCGATCTAGAAACGAGGTCCCTTGATTCTTCAGAACCTGTGCTCGCTTACAGCATGGAAGCTCGCAGAGAGCTCAAAAGTGACCATCCACCATTTTAGACACTGGCGAAAAAACTGGAGTACTTCCTGTATGTGAGGGGATATATAGGAGATCACTTCCTGTTTTTGGTTATTCTACCAGTGTCCAGTCACCTATAGGTGGCGCATAACCCTGGTAGTAATGTATATGGCTGCTCTGTGTACAGTGATGTACGAGAAAAAAAAATAATTTTGCAGCCAGTACTGATGGGCCTTAAAGCAGCTAAATGGTCTGCTATGCATATTTACCAAGTAGCAACAATGATGCACAAAGTTCAGCAACCCCAAATGACACATTACATTTTAATTTACTGAAATTAGATCACTAAAAGCCTAATTCTAATTGGATGCTTTGGGGGGGGGGGGTTATATATGCATTTCTACAGTGCTCTTTGTATTAAACTCATAATAAGGAACACAATCTAAAAATGTTATTTAAAATCAATATAATAGTTGCTAATTATTAGGCACTTTTTTATTATCTCATCGATTCCAAACTGATGACATGCAGTATACAAAGCAAATCATAATGGGCAAAGATAGTTTTCTATGAAAAAAATTAGATCACAAACTTGGTTTTAAAATGTAAGTGATTACTAACAATGCAAGACTGACAATCTTCAAACAAAGCACTTCTGAAATGAAGCCAATGGACTTGATGCTATTGTATATTTAGGTTACTGATGGTTTGGTATAGGATTTCAAACTGCATGACTAATATTTCTCAGTTCAGAATATGAAACATATTAAAATACACTATACACTATAAACACATAAACACTATAGCTGTAATATTAAAGAAGAAGCACAAAACTGGATATGCTTTTTTTTTTTTTTTTTTCAATTTAAATGCTCATTGTCAGTGTTAAAGAGGAAGTAAAGCCTCTTTTTAAAAAAAAAAAAAAAAAAAAAAAACGGAACCTGCAAGGCAAAGGCATAATGAGCTAGCATGCATAGCATACTAGCTCATTATGAATAACTTACCTGAGCACGAAGCCCCCAAAGCGGCCCTCGTCCTCGACCTCCGCCATCAATTTTCGGAGTGACTTCCGGGTCTCGCCGCTCCAGCGCTGTCATTCACTGGAGCGGCGATGACGTCACTCTCGCGCATGCGCACGAGAGCGGCATATCGCCGTGATCTCGGCATGCACAGTGCGCCTGCGCGCCACTGTCTACGGCGCATGCGCCGTAGACAGCGATGCCTCTTTTTTTCTAAATATCTCCTAAACCATGTAGGTTTAGGAGATATTTATTGGACCTACAGGTAAGCCTTAATCTAGGCTTACCTGTAGGTCAAAGTGGTTTGTAAGGGTTTACAACCACTTTAAATACTGTATACCGTATTTGCCGGCGTATAAGACGACTGGGTGTATAAGACGACCCCCTATTTTTCCAGTGAAAACTTAGGTTTGGGGCTATACTCGCCATATAAGGCTACCCCCCTTCCGAGGCAACACCATTTACAAAAAAACATCAGAAACAAAAAAAAAAAACAACATCAGACTTAACATCAGAAAAAGGAAACTGGTGAACTACAAGTCCCAGAGATCCCACAATTGGTAGGCAGCAACAATGAATCCTCTCCTCCAAAGCACCATAAATCATACCTGTATTTTAGGGGAGATCTGGAGCTTGTTAATATGTACAGCACAACGTACACACAGTATATGATGCTGTGTTAGTACAGTAGCGCCAGGTACACTTCAGAATACAGTGTGCAGACAGTGTGCACCACTAGCCAATCACGGCAGGCATTGTATTTTCCTAATCTGTTGATGGATACAAAGCCTGCTCGGATTGGCAGAAGCTATGACATCAGCCCGCGCCGCTCTGACTCATGTAGCCTGCACGGATTGGCAGAGGGTGTTACCCAATCTGAGCAGGCTTAGTAGGCTCTGTATTCATCAGAGTGCATCGCCCGCCGGGATTGGCTGAGCGGCGCATACTGTATACATATTACAATTTTACAGAGCGCCCGGCGGACTGATATCCATCTGGCGGCTTCTTCACCCGGCGTATAAGACGACCCCTGCTTTTTGGCTGTGTAATTTCGGTGTAAAAGGTAGTCTTATACGCCAGAAAATACAGTACATTATTTTAGGGCAAAAAAGTCCTACATTTTCAGATAACATAAAACTTGGATGTGTGAAAAAACAATAGCCTATAGTATTACAAATGTTTAAAACACATTAAATATACTAAATGTAAGCAGATTGAACTTTGAACGGTATTGATTTGTATTGTAACTGTACTGTCCTTATGTTGTAAAGCACTGTGCAAACTGTTGGCGCTATATAAATCCTGAATAATAATAATTGAAGAATTATAATAAATGCATAACTACCAACTAATTTTCAGTGGTATCAGATCAGTGAAAGATGATTTGTGATTGGTTGCTATGGGCACAGCATCAGTACACATTACACTGCAATACTGAATAAGCCTTACAGCCACTATATAAAATCTCTACGTAATTAATATGAACTGACTAATAGCCTGACAGTGGGTACAGTACAGTGTAATTTTGCTCTCTGGATCATGTCATAAAGTAAATCCCAAGGTAATGTTTAAGGAAGTCAAGCATGGAACATGGAAGTTGGGCATAATTGATGCTTTCTGAATAGTACCCTAAGGTTCAGCCCTGGCCCTCTCAAATATTACCTTAACAAATAATAAATAAAATGAGCACATGTTTTAGCAAACTCTGTGAAAGGTTTGTGTGCATGCAGTAAACTTCAGCCCTCTTTTGAACAACAGTGCACACATTGCAAACAACGGTATTTATTAGCAACTGGGCATTTCAAAAGGACCAGTGTTGAAAACCTGGAAGAAACTGAAAGAAATACCACAATTCAAAACAGCAAGGCATAACATCTTTCTGAAATTTAAAGCTGATGCGCACCAAGAACACACTTAAGCCAGATTTAGCTTGGCATAATTATCCAAACATAAGTCGCAGCATGCAAGCCAATAACCAGATCTGATGTCAAACAAAGTTTAAGTTTAACTTGTAAAATTGTATTCCTTCTGTAGACAGACAGCAATATTGCATATTTATTTATTCCATAACTGTAATGCAACAGCTTTGCCACTCTCCATCCCAAAATCACAACTAAGTATCCCTACCTCGATATCCTGGACTAGTGCACATGGCATGTATGAGGAAGCTGTACAAAGCAAAAACAGAGCTCAATTACGCTCCTGCTACTGGAGACTTTAGTAATGTCCTAAAACTGCTAAAATGTCCCAACTCTAACCTAATCAGCTCTAATTAGTCCAGGCCAATGGCCTCTCCTTATATAGACTGGTACCTTCTAATGTCATCTGGACTAAAGTGGATGCTGATGAAAAGATCTCATGTGAAGTAATACAATTTATAATCATCTTGTCATCTTAGATCATCAAGAAGCAATTGCGAAGGCAGCAAGATATGGGATAGCCAACATGGTGATGGAACGTTAACCAAAAAAAAAAAGAATCTTGCACAGAAGAATACAACGTAAAGGATAAGTTCACCTTAAAAAAATAATAATAAAAGGCACATTTTTTTGCAGGTAAAAAAATGTGCATTTGTTATTTTGTTTGTTAAGAACCTGTAAAGCATTTGCTGATGGTGGGTGTAATGCCACAGTCCTGCACACTGTGTAGCTGTCTGCCCCTACCTTCAAGGCAGGCCGGCTGTTACTGAATCACAGGAAGCTCAATGAACCTAAATCACTCAACAGCGCATTGCTAGTTAACTGAGGACTACAAGCCAACAACCACAAAGGCTGTGGGTACTTGTAGTTTATTGATTGACATGAATCTTTAAATTGTGACAGTGGGTGCATGGAGAAGATCCCCAGCTCGCTGTCACAAGGAGGAGGGGGATCGGGAGAGGCATCTGATGCTGAAAATGTTACACCCTAAATATGGGTGGAAAATGTTCGAAAGGTAAACTTCTCCTTTAGGAAACTGCTGAATACTAAGCTGAAGAGAAATTAATATGATTTTTAACTTTCAGCCCGTGGAAATCTTTTGTCATTTAATTGAAAGAACTACAAAAAATATGAAATCAATTAAAAAAGAAAGCATAGAAAATGAAGAAAAAATATTAAGTGCTCTGTATGAAAATTAAGGAAAGGTTGATTAGAAATTTAAAGAGTCAAAGTGAGGAAATGAACATGTTTTATTAAAAAAAAAGTAAGAATGTTGAAAAAGGAACTAAGCGGGCAGTATAGACAACAATAAATGATGTAGCAACCAGGAAAATGTAAGACTAAAAAATGCCTACAGACCAAGTCGAAGAATGGGGAATCCGCTTGTTGGAGGAAATCCTCTCCCATTTTACAAAGAATTTCAAGTGTACATTTTTGAGTCTCGGATGGCCGTGAGGACCCCATTTTTCTTACGGGTATTAGATGCCATGAATATATGCGGAAAGTGCTTCAAAGTAAAGTTAGGCATTTCAGACATGGCAAAATGTGTTTCTTGTATCAGAAGTATATCCACTTTTAGAGATTGAGCCTCTTTTGCAAGGGATAAGCATTTGAAGGGTGAGTCGATGCCTCGCACATCTAGAAAGGTGAATTTAGTCGCCATGATGTTGCAAAGGTTTAGAGGGACTTAGTTGGTTTGTATATTTTCTCGTATTTGGTGAATACTAGGGCTGTGGAAATTAAAGATTAATTCCTCGATTAATCGATTAATTTTTTTGATCGATAAAAAATTATTTTGATCGATCAAAATTATTTTTATTGGTACTCACCTCTCCGCCGGCTTCCGGGTCTTCAGGGAGTTCCGTCGGAGATCCGGTGACGTCACAGACATCGACGTTCACAGACATCGACGTCACCGGACTCCTCCCTCCTTCCCCAAGTGCCTCCGTCTGCTAACGAAGGGAAAAGGGGAGGAGTCCGGTAATGTTGAAGTTCTGATTAAACGTAACGTGTACAGGGGAGGAGCTATGCATGACGTCACCCGCTGCTGCCCTATGGAACTAACATGATTGTCGGCTTTACATGCCTTGTTTTTAACATCTTTATGTGAGTAGTTTGTGTTTGAACACAAAAATTAAATCTTATACTTAAGCGGTGAGCACTTAGATCTTTTCTTTCTACCCATGACCTGGCGTCCTTGCTGAGATCTAAGGAGACGTGAGAGAAGTTTATGGTCCGTGTTAACCCTTTTGATACCCGCTTGCATGACCACCTGTTTGCACAGAGGTCCATGCCATAAGGTGAGAGTGATTAGTTAGACCGGAGGTGGAGGGATTGTCACACTACTGTGGAAAAAAAAATTACTTACGTCAGTGCTACAGCTTGAATTTAAAACGTATTTGTGAACTGTGAAGTTAAGTCATGGATTGTGGAAACTAACTAGTGTCGGGTGATTGTATATAGTGTATACCACATTAACCACTGACTAATGCAGAGTTGCAATGCAAGTAGATCAGCTAAAAGTAGTTGGATCTGTATGTGCGTTATAATTAATCAAAATTAGTCGATTAATCGATTTAAAAAAAAATCGATTAATCGAACACGAAAATTTTAATCAGTAACAGCCCTAGTGAATACTCTTTGTATTTTTGGTGGTATTTCAAATTTTGACACAGAACAGTCATTGGGAGTAGAGGTAGGGTCAATGTGGTCTTGAAAGGTTTGGTAGGATCATGAAATGTTGGCGTAGTGGAGTGAGTGTTCCAGAGATAAAGTTCAATGAATAGAGTGAACAAGGACGGGTTTGTTGCATAATAGGGAAAGGAGTCAGAGAAAGAATTTAAAACAGACTTGCAAAAAAAGCAAGGGTGATGGGTAGCAACAATTGCTACTAACAACATGGGGGAGAATATTGACCATATCAACAACAGATTGATATGGAAGAACATCATTCAACTTCGGTTAATCCATTCGGTGAGGCCAAGTTTTACCAGATTTGGCAAAAAGAAATTTGAGAACATCAGGATTAATATGTGGAGTGAGGTGGTGTTTCGGACCATTCTATTTCCATGTGTTGAGACTGGTCAGTTGCGGAAGAGTGCTCTTCCGCAAGAATTATTCCCCATTCTCTGAGCAGGGCTAGGCCTACCTCAAAGCTTCTGATCGTGTGAGGAGATTTCCCTTGTTTTTTAATCGTGAGTTTAGTAGGGATCCCCCCTGATATCCAATGTTGTTATTGCGGAGAGCTTTGGTGATAGTGGTAAATTTTTTCCTGTTAAGGAGTGTTGCTTTTGATAAATCTGCATAGAGTTTATTCCCTGTGTAGGGTGGAGATAGTGCGGGAGTGTTCCTAGCAGCATACATACGCTTTTCTTTGGTGTGGTAAAAATAAATGCGTGCTAGAACGATCCTAGGGATTGATGCTGGTATGAAGTCAGGTTTGGGAATTCTATGGGCCCTATCGATGGCCATTTCAAGATCTGTGTTGGGATAAGTTGTCTCATTAATTGCTGGATATAGGGAACCAGTGTAACCTGTGTGACCGATTCTGGAATAGCGTGAAATTTGATGTTGTTTCGTCTAGAGTGGTTTTCAAGGTCCATGGTTTTCAGTCTAATTTGATGTAGTTCAGTGCCATGTTCAGTGTGAGCATCCACTAAGTCATTATGGGCTGTGCACAGCTTAGCCATTTTAGTTTCCATATGTGAGATTCTTTGCTAATGTTCCTGCATTGTATTGGATAGAGGGGCTAGGACTGCAGAGAGATCATTGCGCAGGGTCTATATTTTAGTGGGCTGCGGGATGTAGGCAACAGAGGAGGAGATGACTTACCAGGGTCGCCCTCATAGAGAGGGAAAGCCAGCCTTTGGTCCTGTGTTTGTTTACCTTGCAGCTCTGATAGAGGAGGTGAGCTCTGTGCCACGCCGGCGCCATCTTGGTAGGGACCCAGGCCTAGGGCCGGGAAGAAGTCTATTAACTTTTGTGGTCGTCCTGGGTTCTTCCATCGGCGGGTCATGGTTGCTGGGAGTAGCAGAGAGTAAGCCACAGCAGCGGAGGTGTGAGTCGCCGTGATTGCCAGTATGTAGCTGAGGGATTCTCAGAGCCTCAGAGGAGAGCAGCCATCTGCAGCGTACCTCAAGTGTACATTTTTGAAGGTGCTCCTTTCAAGGCAAAGCAATGCCCAGAATGATGATGAGAAATCAATTCCCTGTCTACAAGCAGTAGAGGAACAATGAAAGCAACTAGATAGCGGAATAGCTTACTGAGTAAAGACAAACAGGAAGTCACTAGACTTGTGCACAACGTTTAGTTTCAGTTCGTTGTCATTCGTAAAATACATAATTTCGTTCTGTTATATTCAATATGTTACGTTAATACGTTTTCGGATAATTCGTTATTTCTATAGAGTGTCGATTTTCGTTATACTGAATCTCAAATCATGTCGAATTCATTCGTTATATGCATTTGTATTAGTTGAAATTCGATATTTATGTATGTATATATATTCATGATAACGATTCGTAGTTTGGAAAGTCGTTTGTTTATTGAATCTATTAACATACACAATGACAATTTCTCTTCTCCTCTGCTCAAATACAATACAACACCCTTCTCACTCAGTTCTCAGGAATGCACAGTTATCCAACCTCCAGCACAAAATTATTCAACTGATTGGACTGTAATGCCGCGTACACACGTTCGGACTTTTCCCGCCAGACCTAGTCCAGCGGACAATCCGCCGGACTTTCCAGCGGGGCTTCGCCGGACTTTCCGAGCGTGTGACTTGCCCACACACGCCCGGACTTCTCCGGCGGTAAATCCGTGGGAAAAAGTTTTGAAAATGAACGGACTTGCCCACACACGGAGTAGTCCGTTCATTTAGAACGTAACTTCAGGTACGTAGCTAGCATAGGCAGTAAATGCCGGCGCACTAGCTCCGTCACCTGGCATGGATTTAAAGGGACTCCCCACGCCGAAAAACGGCGTGGGGGTCCCCCCAAATCCATCTCAGACCCTTATCCGAGCACGCAGCCCGGCAGGCCAGGAAAGGGGTGGGGACGAGCGAGCGCCCCCCCTCCTGAGCCGTACCAGGCCGCGTGCCCTCAACATGGGGGGTGCCCTGGGGAAAGGGGGGCCGTGCGGCCCCCCCCACCCCAAAGCACCTTGTCCCCATGTTGATGAGGACAAGGGCGGGCGGGGGCTTATCGGAATCTGGGAGCCCCTTTTATAAGGGGGCCCCCAGATCCCGGCCCCCCACCCTATGTGAATGAGTATGGGGTACGATGTACCCTTACCCATTCACCTAAGGTGTAAAATGTAAAATAAAAAAACACACTTTTGAAAAAATATTTTATTGCACTGCTCCGGGGGTCTTCTTCCATCTTGGGGGTCTTCTCGCCGGACTCCTCCGCCATTTACCTAGCTCTTTTACCGAGCGGAGAAGTCCGGCTACCTTCTTCGTCGTCGCCGCCGTCGTCTGGGGGTCTCGATCCGCCTTCGGGGGTCTTCCGGGGTCTCTTCTGTTCTTGCCGCTGTCGTCGCTTTCTGCGCCGCCTTCTTCTTCTTCTTCTTCTTCCGATGTTGACACGTCGCTCTCTCTGGCCGGAATGCCAGAGCCGCGCTGTGCTGGGACTTATATAGGGACAAGGGGACAGGGTCACATGCTCATGTCACATGGTGACCCCGCCCCCTTGTGATGTCACAGTCCCGAGGATGCTGGGACTGTGACATCAAAGGCACAGAGAGAGCGACGTGTCAACATCGGAAGAAGAAGAAGAAGAAGAAGGCGGAAGAATCAGAAGAAGGTGGCGCAGAAAGCGACGACAGCGGCAAGAACAGAAGAGACCCCGGAAGACCCCCGAAGGCGGATCGAGACCCCCAGACGACGGCGGCGACGACGAAGAAGGTAGCCGGACTTCTCCGCTCGGTAAAAGAGCTAGGTAAATGGCGGAGGAGTCCGGCGAGAAGACTCCCAAGAGGGAAGAAGACCCCCGGAGTAGTGCAATAAAATATTTTTTCAAAAGTGTGTTTTTTTATTTTACATTTTACACCTTAGGTGAATGGGTAGGGGTACATCGTACCCCATACTCATTCACATAGGGTGGGGGGCCGGGATCTGGGGGCCCCCTTATAAAAGGGGGCTTCCAGATTCCGATAAGCCCCCCGCCCGCAGACCCCGACAACCAATGGCCAGGGTTGTCGGGAAGAGGCCCTTGTCCTCATCAACATGGGGACAAGGTGCTTTGGGGTGGGGGGGCGCACAGCCACCCTTTCCCCAGGGCACCCCCCATGTTGAGGGCACGCGGCCTGGTACGGCTCAGGAGGGGGGGGCGCTCGCTCGTCCCCACCCCTTTCCTGGCCTGCCGGGCTGCGTGCTCGGATAAGGGTCTGAGATGGATTTGCTGGGGACCCCCATGCCGTTTTTCGGCGTGGGGAGTCCCTTTAAATCCATGCCAGGTGACGGAGCTAGCGCGCCGGCATTTACTGCCTACGCTAGCTACGTAACTGAAGTCACGTGCTAAAAGAACGGACTTTCCGATGAGCGGCAAGTCCGTTCATTTCAAAAGTCTGGCGGACTAGCCTACTAACGGCGGGATTGTCCGCTGGACTGCCAAGTCCAGCGGATAGTTTTAAAACAAAACTTAAAACTTTAGTCCGCCGGGTTTTTTGAAAAAAAGTCAGTCGGAGGCCCACACACAAGGGGATTATCCCCTGGACTTGAGTCCAGGGGATAATCCCGCGGGATAGTCCCTTCGTGTGTACGCAGCATAAGATTTACTTTGAGTTGACCTTTTGTTTCATTAGATCTTTAACGAATTACTGAATCATGTTGAATTCATTCATTATATCCGCTATAATTTCTTTTGTATTCATTGAAATTCGTTATTTTTTTGTTCAGAGATTCTGGTGCTTCCGAATGTCCGAAAAATGCAAAATTCAGCCAAATTTCGATTCACTAAATAGTTTAAATCACCACCATACACGTACTGTATACATAGCTTTGCCAAGTGAAGAAAAAAAATAAAATTTTGAATCTCAGCATCCAGATAAAGTTAAGCTGGTAATATTCCAGCAGTTTTTGACCCTAATTCTGTGAAACAGATTTTGCACAAATGTACTTTTGATTTAGATGTTTAAATAAATATTTTTTTAACTTTGTTGCATAATATTGATTTCATAGTAGAACATCACAGTTACCAATAAATTCAAAATCCATATTTCTTCAGGTTTCATTGTAAAAGAAGAAAATCATGAATCATTTGAAGGTAAAAATACTGACTTTTTTTATATCCTGTAATTCCAGGAGGGTTTATGCTGTAAATTGTGCTGAAAAAATCAATAAAGCGTAATGTAACACTTCTAAGAGCCTATAAGGCAGAAAATAACAATAAATACATATAAACATTGCAATATATTACCATAACTACCATTGAATATGGACTTTCCAAGAAATTATTTGAAACATATACCTGAATAAAAAGTGCAAGGCCATAGCCTTACAGTTAAGCCTTTTAAACCTATTAACCCAAATACTGCTAAAGTTTGGATGCCCTGTTCCACCTTAGATGCAGGCAGACCACCTGATTTCCTAATTTAAATAGATTGTCTAAAAATAATGTTGCTGGAAAACTGCTAAACACATGAAAAAAAAATGTAGGCCATTTTCACACTTGTGTGACTTGTTATGCGACTTGCGACTGCAAACTACCCCATGATTTCCAATGAGTACCATTCATATCTGTACGACTTCAAGTCACAGCGACTAGTAGTCCATGCACTACTTTGGTCCGAATTTGATGCGACTTGAGGTCCATAGACACAGGCATTGCTTCAAGTCGCATCAAAATCGTAGCAAAGTCGTGGCAAAAAAAGACTTTCAGGACGCAGAAATGTGAAAGGAGCCTTAACTGATGCTGCACTACACCAAACCAAATGAATTCTTAGGATCACTTCATGAGCCAGCATTAAAATATCCAGGAAAACCTAATTAAAGTAAACACTATGTACTCTTTTTAAGTTGGAACTGACACCCTATTACTTCCCGGAATGAATTACATGCTGACCAACATAGTGAAGTTTAATATATAACACTTCAAAGATTCAGGATAATTCGTGACTATACCAAAATGTTAAACAAAGCATAATAACATAAAAAGTGTGCCTAAAGCGGTATTAAACCCAAAAGAAAACATGTATTATACTGCATCTTACCAATTATTAGATGTAATGGCTGCAGTATTTTTAAAAAAAACATTTTCTTAGGCTTTCTTTCTTCTATTTTCATCTGGTGATCTGGCCAGTAAGTTGGTTGTTTATCAACAGAAAAGATTTCTTGCAGTTACAGGGATGAGACAGACCATTGGCAGGGGTGCTTGAAATTATCAGTTTTTATTTATGTAAAACCTGTATCCCAAAAGGAAAAAAAAAACAGTTTGCTGTAACTGCTTATAAAGTATTAGCTGGGGTGCAGCTTCAATTTGTTAGTGTACTTAAATCTGCTAGTAATTCTAACACCCCCTCCAGACTAAAAATGCTGCTGTCCAAATCTGGCCCCTGTGCCCCTTCATCCAGAGTGGTGTCTGTGCGATACAGGAGTAATGTTACTGGCCAGGTCATCAGGGGAAAACAGATAGAAAAAAGCCTAAAAAAAGAAAACTAATACAACCACTGCATCTAATATTGGTAAGCTGCAATCTATAAAATGTTTGGCTTTGGGCTTATCACTGCTTTAATGACATTTAGTATATGACCTCCTGTGTAAAACAGTCCAAGTCACCACACTCTGCATAGGTAAAAAAAACAACTATATTTATATACTATTTTTATATCCTTTTTTTTTTTACATTATTCTTTTTTGGTATCTTTTACAATTTTAAGGAGTCCTGTTAGGGGGCTTTGGTGAAATGTCAAGGGCCTACACAGACCTCTAATGTCTCACTTTTGAGATAGAGAAAGAGACTGAGAACAGATTCCCTAGTCCTTTTTTCTGCAGCCTCAGGGGCATCAGTCGGGTATGGTTACATAGTTACACTGGTTCGAGCTGGAACAATGTGACTAGGTTTAATATAGCCATGCCTGGAATTATTCTTTAAATTGCCCAGAGATGTACAGTACTGCAGCCGTCCACATGGCTTGGATTCTGGGACATAGGTCAGGACAATTAATAACGAAAGACTTTGCCACAAAAAATAAAATAAATACAAATAACAATGATATAAATAACAATGTCAGTGCAGCATCTCCCAATGAACTGAATGGAGGCTGGTATAAAGTTTCACTGAAAGTTCTGACAGTTCTTTGATATAGACAAAAGATAATGGTAAAAAAAATTGAAGTTGAACAGTCTATGATGCATCCAGATCTTCAAAAAAACACTGATGTGCACAATGACAAGGTAAGTGAATCCCACCACCAATATCAAAGCCGCTTACCAGATGATAATTTGTGAACAGCCTTCATATAGGTATAACCCACTGCTCAGCGCCACACTTCTCCAGTTGAACAGAAGCCTTTAAACTTAGCAGCCTGCTTTGGTGAAAATTATGTATCTGTATCTAATGCGTCTGTATCTAATCCCGGTATAATAAGGGTTACACACATCTGCCAGAGGAGCGGTAGTGATGCCAGAGGTTTCTCCGGTCCTCCAAGGGCATGACTGGGGGCTATCTTGCCTTCATTCAACTTCCTGCCTAGCTATCGACCACACCGGATCTGTTCCAGGAAGCTCAAAATTGACCGTGACCTCTCCTGCTGCCTATAAAAGTGATCTTGCGGCAAATGCGCTCCTGGAATTACCCTTATTGGAAAACTGGCTGCCAGATCTCCAAGTTATAAGAGATCGTGAACAGCGTGAGATTGCAGAGCTTTCTTCCACCTGAGTTTAAAGGCTTCTGTTCAACTGGAGAAGTGTGGCGCTGAGCAGTGGGTCCGATTTGTGAGAAGTTGTACCTATATGAAGGCTGTTTACAAATTATCATCCGGTAAGCGGCTTTGATATCGGTGGTGGGATTCACTTACCTTGTCATTGTGCACAGCAGTGGTTTTTTGAAGATCTGGATGCATCATAGACTGTTTAACTTCAATTTTTATTACCAGAAACTTTATACCAGCCTCCATTCAGTTCATTGGGAGATGCTGGACTGACATTGTTATTTATATCATTGTTATTTGTATTTATTTTAATTTTTTGTGGCGCAGTCTTTCGTTATTAATTGCTATCTGTTTATCACATATTACTGCAGCCTATATTCAGTTTCTAATTCATTTTCAGTTTTTTTTTTTTTTTTTTTTTTGGGTCAGCGCGGTCTTTTTATACTATAGGTCAGGACAAAGCTGCTGCTAGACAGCTGTCTAGAAAATGGGACTTGCTTTAGAACTATGTTTATACTGTATAAGATTTTTTTTCAAACAAACATACATCTATAGTACAATTTAGCCTTTAAAGGTGTGTCCAGAATATAATGAGAATAAAGTTCCTATGCTTGAGAAGGGCTCTGTGAAGGTAGAAGCTGGCCAAGGTCATTTGTGGTGAGGTACCAGGTATACGTTAGAACACTAATCACTTGCATTCCAGCCCTGTCAGAGTCGAGACTTTATTTTTTGTGACACCCTGTTCAAATGCCTCATATTAAGAATAATGCAAGCGAGTTTGGAACATCGGTACACAATAGAATTTAGTGTCAAATTGGGGAAAAGAGAAAAACAAACTTTGGAAACGGTGAGGAAATCTTATAGAAAAGCTGCGCTATCATTTGCACAAGTGTATCGATGGCACAGGGCCTTCAAGGAAGGATAAAAAGGCATTGAAGACGAACAACGGTCAATTTGTACATGTCAAAAAAAAAGAGATGAGTGAATAAAAAAAGGCACCTGTGTGATACATTGAATTGCGCATCACACCGCCCCCTACCACTGGCTCACTGCAGCCGGAATGGAAGCTGTCAAGGCAGAGTGAACAGGCCCTTAATGATTGAGGTTACATATACCTTTACATTATTAGTAACCTTGAAAAACATAAGAACAAGGACCAAACCTTTCTAAAGAAGGAATGAATGAGGAAAATGGAATCTACGCCATTTTCTTAGGGAACGTCCCATTAATGTAGAAATCAGTGTTTGGAGCATTCAGAGATTTTAACACTTTTCAGTAGTTAAATATCACATTGGCTTAGTGTCATTTATCTACTTATCCATAGCTTCTTCCTTACTACCTTGTAGTATTCAGGTGGAAGTGAGGAACATCTAGGCTCTTAAAAGTCAGTGGATGGAGCTGCAGACCTCAGTGACTTTTGGGAGACTTTTGATTTGATCCTCCATATACCCAGCTTTTCAGATTGGTCACCTTCCCTGAAATTTCTTTTTTATCTATTTTCTCCTAAATAAGATGAGCACAATTGAGAACTTTCAATTCACCAAAATTTCAGTCCAAAAAATTAAACATTTCCAAAAATGCATTGAAGTCAAGAAGGAAGGCAAAATGAAGGTGGTTTTTGGTGGGTTGATGGTGCAATGAGCTTTAAATGGCACCTTAGTATTATTAAAACTCAATAAAAATGTTATTCGATTTCACTGCAAAATCAGTAAGGTTGTTACCCTATATGTAGTCTAAAGCCCCATACACACGGTCGGATTTTCCGATGGATTCTGTCCTATCAGACAATGTTGTTCGGAAATTCCGACCGTGTGTAGGCACCATCGGACAGTTTCCATCGGATTGTCCGACGGACAAAGTCCTATCTCCTACTGGATCGTGTGTAGCGAATTCCGACGGACAAAGTGCTACGCATGCTCAGATCACATTACAAGACCAAAGCTATTGGCTACTAGCCTCTACGTAGTCCCGTCGTAGGCAACAAACGTCACCACGTTCAGAATGATCGGATTTTCCGACAACTTTGTCCGACCGTGTGTATGCAAAACCAACATCGGACAAAGTACGACGGACATGATCCGACGGACCTGATCCTCGGATAATCCGAGCGTGTGTATGGGGCTTTAGATGAGCTATGGTGCTCACCATAAACTTTGCAAGTTTTTCAGCTTTCTATCAGCCTTCAGTCAAAAATTTTTAAATAATTGTGCAGATTACAGTAATCTGACATCATAGGTTTCAGTAAATTCCAAGAGAGCCCCACTACAGTGCTAAAGGAAAGGCACTGTAGTTCATTTCCCTTTCAGTTATGAATTTCCGGCCACTCAAAACCAGTAAGCAGTTGAAAAAATAAGTGACTTTTAGTGAAAGCTAATAGAACGTTTCTAAAATTGACAAGTATATGGTCAGCAATGAGTTTTATGGTGAAAAATCGTTAAAATAAATAATTAGTATTTATTTTATGTATTAAAAAAAGAGTAAAAAAATAGTGTGTACATATTCATAGGTATGATAATAATTCATTTGTTATAACATTTTATTAACTATTTTGCAGCACCAAAGCGCAGCTTTTACTGTATGTATAAAATCTGGACCTCTGGTGTGACTAAAGTAGACATCCATACTAAACGATAATGAAGTTCACAGATCACTATCATAAGGATCAAAAGATTTATTTAAAGCTCTAGTTATAACAGCCATCTACTCTTCACTGATGCACTGTATAGTGCAGAGGCAGTACTCCAAATTACAGTCTTACATACATACAGTCTCCAACAGCCCATTGGATTTATGTTTTCATATTTCATGTTCGCCAAAAAATGGTTGCTGACAAAATATCTAAAGTCTGTAAGGCATATCAATTTCATGCACATGTAATATAACACAGGGTAATGTGATTCCTAAATACAGTTTTGTCAATACTACTGGGAGGGAGGTATGTGCAAAGTGAGGATCCATGGTTTGAATACCACCTGTGGACTTCTTAAATTGGTTTTCTACCAAACAATATAAAGTTGATTAAAAAATAACTCAAATGAAATTGTGCATCAACCTATTTCAAGCTAGTTCACACTTGTTTTCATTAGACAGGATATAGGAATGCTGCACATTAACCATTTTTGAAACATTTGTAAATCACCTTCTGTATTGTGTTGCAGCAGCTACACTACTATAGGACAGAAATATAGCTTAATTAGAAGCTGCATAACTGCACCATGGTATAAAAAGATTTATAATGGAAAAATGGCCATGAATTTGTGAGCAGAAACTTCAATGTAATGGAACTGTCACAAAAAAGAAGTACTTAGTAAAAATTTACGTTTGATTGTCGGTTAAATACGGTATCCATGTGTCAAGCTGCATTTTTCCCATCAGTACCAATTTAGGATGAATGGAATGCATGTTTTAGATTTATAAGCTAATCTTTCATGGTCTGGCTGATACAATTTCCATGTAGTTTAAACAATTCAACATTTATAAACGCATTTATATACAAAACATTGGTATGTCTTCACCTATAAAATAATTACCGTACTTTACTGAAGAACAGTTTAGTTTATACAATGCTTATGTGGATTAAACATTAAATGTGCATTGCACATTAATGACATTAAGCTGGAGATCTGACCGCATTATTAAACTCTACAGTATTTTAACATTTTTGTTTAATTTTACAGTTAAGCATCTGCCCTAGGCCTGCAGAAAACCGATAAACAATCTGATTCCCCAAACAGTCAAATAATAAATATAGATTTAAAAAAAAAATTATGTGGACTAAGACCATCTTATGGGCACTTGAAGTGGTTCTTTATTTAATATATCATGCTGATCATTCCATTTTGTTTGACCCTTGTGAATCCTTTTGCAAGTACCAGTCATATCTCTCAAAAGTACCTTGAAGTTTATTTTCCCTTTTTTTTGTATTTTCTTTAGAACTCTTATTATTGTTTACTCAGTCAATTGAAACCCGATAAAAACGAATTTTACTGTATTATGTTAATTTATGTTTACCCACGCCTACCACCATGTAACCCTTTGCGATACCTTCTTATTAATTACTTGTATATTTGTATACTTTGAAACTTTTTCAATAAAAATTATATTGTGAAAAAAAATAAAAAATTACAACAGACTAGTAGTTACTTGAACTACCTACACCACCCAAATGCTTCTCCATTTATAAGAGATCTTCATGTCACTCTATACTTCTGCATGTGTGAATATCCCAGATTCCTTGTAGCTCTCACTGCTTTCTCCTACTGAACACCATGTAACTACAGGACAATGTGTCGATGTGGAGGTCACCTGGAGAAGCCATGGAGCACTGCAGAGGACAAAGGGACAAAGGAGACTGACACTACATGTATTGTAGTCCTGGCAGCATTAGCTGAGGGAAAGGAAAGGATTTACAATCTTCTTTTACATGTAAGTATTTATGTATTTTTTTGTTTTAAAGACAGGGTCCCGTTAATGTGTAGACATCTTGCTCCAAAGTAGGTATGCATCTGTATATGCTTTTTTTTATATCTAGGTAAATCTATAACAGGCCAGTCATAGTTGTTTACATAGTTGTTACATATTTAGAATATGTTTCCTGCTTAGTATTTTGGCCAGTTGGTTGTGCTATACTATTCAAAGCCATAATACAGTTCAGACTGACTAAAAGCAACAGACTCTCAACATAGCTCAACGGTTATGAAGCAGGTTAGCTAACTAAACTGTGTAATAGACAGCAACTGGAAGGTGAATCTACAAATCTGAATCAAAATATCAACTCACTAAGATTAACGAATAAACACGTGTCGGAGGGACCTCCCCAGTGAGTTCCCTTCCCCCACTCTCCCTTAACTCCCTTCTTCATCCCCTCCCACCTTTTTCCTTCTCCACCTTTTTTTTTTGCTTTTGTTCTCAGGGAGGATCACATTGTCCAAAGTTATTATTACCTCTCTCCTATCAAATTTCGAATATGCCCTCCTCTGCCACTTGTCTTCCATATCTCTTGTTTCAGGAGTGAAAACCTTCATGCCTTTTTCCTTGTTGATCCTACCAACCCTGCCCACCCTACATACGTCCCCTACTGTTAAACTAACTATGTTACTATGACACATTTGCTGTATTGATGACAAACATTGCACTTACTTATATTTTCCCTTATCTCTTTAATACTTATTATGCCAGTCACCGGCACCCACAAAACTGACACTAATTACTATACAACCTCTCTTGTTCGATCTCTATTCTGTAATTCAAAACTGTGTTATCTTGTTGTGCATTGGCTTGTTGTGCATTGGCTTTTTATTTGTACTTATATCATTTCCAATAAAATGTTTTTGGGGAAAAAAAAGATTAACAAATAGTTTTACTGTAAAGTTAAAATAACTGTATCGCGTGTGTTCTTTTCAAGAGAAGAGTATTCATTTATAAAACATGAAACAGACAAAGATATATTAGCCCTGCATTTATCACTGCATGTGAGTTAAATGAAGGACAACAAATGCAAAGTAGCAGGTAAATGTTACTGTCAAAACCAAAGTACTTGAGGCTAAATTGGTGCTTCATGGAGACAAATTATATTAACCTGCTAGTAGCAGCTGAAAGAGGGCCCACAAGAAAGCAGTGAGTCACTTGTAAACAAAATTTGACACAGCTATGTATGAGTATTATTAGATATACTTGAGGAATGATTGAGCGTTGGATTTCTGTCTCCTGAAAAAAATAGAATAACTTGAAAACTGAAATAGAGGAATTTTTCCTTTGCTAGAAAATGTTTTATGTAAAAAGAGAGCAATTAACATTTGTGTTTATAATTTGCATATACAACTAAATGCAGAGCTAGGTTTGCCATGAGACCCACTTTATTCCTAAATTGTTTGCTCTGAATCACTGTGGGTAAAGTCAGCATAAAAAATCAAAATGAAAAAAAAAAAAAGTTTCCTTGTACCCATTTTGCTGTCAACTGATCAAGAAGAAGTTAAAAGAGAAACATAAAATGCTCACAAAAGAATCACCATTGTATCAGAATTAAATAGATTCATAAATGTTTGCCCATCCACGCTGGTGAAAAGTTGGGCTGAATGGTTCATAACCCACTAGTATCTATTGCCGCCTACTTGTGAGAGAGTGTAAGCTGATACGGTACAGATTAGAAGGCAGAGCAGAGCTGATAACAGACCATGAGGGAAGTAAGAGAAGACATACAGTAATTACTATTAAACAAAGATAGAGAAGAAGGTTCATGGATACAAGAACCAGAACAACAACTGTTTTGTAGACCATGGGGGCATAAAGGAGGTAGAGTGGAAGTTGCTCAAGGCAGTGGAGGTCAGAGAAGATTGACATCTGGCCATTGAACATTGTCGGAGGCATTAAAGTAGTTGCTTACCAGGGAACAAAGAGGAAGGAAGCAGTACATCCTAAGCCAGTACCAGAGTGGACAGAGGAATAAGAGAGGAGATAGTGGGTGCTAATCATGGAGAAGGGATGAAGGAGATTAAGCATAATCTATTCATGGACCAATGGTATAATAAGTAAACTAAGGCTGAGCCGGGTTGATAGGCAGAGGGAAAAAGAATTGTGGCATTATTTTTAAAATGTGTTGACTTTACTGAATGCTCATCTGTTTTTTTAGATTAAAGTTCTATATAATGCAGGTAACACCTGCTGCCAAAAACTTTGTCTTGTGAGGTCCACTTTGCACAAATACAAGCACAACCTCCTATCAGAAATAAACACTTATATCTATATATACTTTGCTTTGGTACTTTGGATTGTCTATGGACTGCCTATAAAACTGTGTGGTTTTATAGTGAGCCTGAGTAGGACTGCCCATTCACTTTCCTGTCATTGCACTAAAATATCTTTATTAAGGCTAGAAGCCAAGAAGGAACTTACAGCACCCTATGAGCATCCTCACATAACAGTGACAGCAGATGTAAAAAAAAAAAAAAAAAAGTACACTCCTAGCACTGCCTCTTTAAGAAATGATAGAACAGATGCAAAAAAGTTAGTACAGTAAAACCTTGGTTTGAGAGTAACTTGGTTTGAGAGCGTTTTTCAAGACCAGCAAAATGTTTTAATACATTTTGCCTTGATATACAAGTGATGTCTTGATATAAGAGTAGCGTCATGTCACAACTGAGTATAAAAAAGAAAGAGAGGTGCCTCTAAGTGTAGCAATATGGTTATATTTAATGAAGGTACAAAATTTAGCAACTTATTGCTACACTTAGAGGCGCCTCTCTTCTCTTATATACCCTGTTAAAAAAAATGCTTTGATATACAAGTGCTTTGGATTACAAGCATGTTTCTGGAATGAATTATACTCGTAAACCAAGGATTTACTGTATAATGTTTAAGTAATAATGAACATAAATGTACAAGTCTGTAGGGAGGAAAATTTGGTTCATTATATATATTTCATTACTGTTACATCACTTTTGAATATCCTATAGTGTGATGACCAGCATTAGATGCAAACTCAGATATATGAGAACATTAGCAGTTCAGATAACTATCCTTTGCATATATGATTTTTAAATCTCAGCCTTTCTGTCATAAAGCAGATCTGCACACACGTTTTTTTTTTTTTTTTTTCACGGTTTAAAATACTATCATTCTAAAGTCAGACTCACTTTTAGTGTTCCTTTTCGGTATCCAGGTCCGTTTTTCTGTCAAATCGCCACTTATAAAAATCATGCACAGCAGTTTTAATTTTGCTTGTGGGCATTTGAAGCCCACAAGCAATCCCTTCCTTGTTCTATTACATTTGAAGTACCAGCATTCCTTGCTGGTTCCCGCGCATGCTCAGTGGCAACTTCACCCAGCGGCATAAACATCTTTGTTGCCATCACAAAGGGTGGCATCTTAGGAAGTTCCCGCCCCCATTGTGATGTGAAGCGTCACATTAGTTGGAATCCTATGAGATTTCACAGCGGCTCTCCGCACTGACTCTTGGGATGAATGACACGAGAGCCCAGGAGACAGTGTGGTGATCACCGGAAATGAGGATACCCGCAAAAACCCCGCCCACAGCCGCAGGGACAGAACACTGTCACCATAAACCCGGCTAGCTATCTAAAGGTGCGACGAAAAAAAAAAAAAACGTCCATTGAGCACTCCTAGCTGCATTTCAAAACCAATGAGCTTAACTTAGAAAAGTGTGTGCAGATCCGCTTTAAGAAATTTTTGAATGTTCAAGATTTGTTTATATGATGGGGCACATTTCTGTCATTTGTTTGAACATTTTTTTCAAATCACTTTTTAAAATTATACATGAAAGGATTGAGTGGAATGAGAGCAGCTAACATTACTTACACGGTATAAGATCACAAAATACTAATTATTTTAGTTCTGTGTCTCTGCACATATCAACATGCAGGATATACAGTGCCTTGCGAAAGTATTCGGCCCCCTTGAACTTTTCAACCTTTTGCCACATTTCAGGCTTCAAACATAAAGATATAAAATTTTAAATTTTTTGTGAAGAATCACCAACAAGTGGGATACAATTGTGAAGTGGAACGAAATCTATTGGATATGTAACGGCCTAAACTGAGGAAAAAAAATGTTTTCTGTATATATGACAAATGTCCCAAAAATGGGTCATAAATGTCCGATGTGTCCGCCAAAATGTCGCAGTCACAATAAATATCGCTGATCGCCGCCATTTAATAAAAAAAAAAATATTCAAAATTGTCGCTCTATTTTTGTTTATTTTGCGCAAAAAATAAAAACCGCTAATTGCGATTTTTTTTACCAAAAATATGTAGAAGAATACGTATTTGCCTAAACTGAGGAAAAAAAATGTTTTTTTATATATTTTTTGGGGATATTTATTATAGCAAAAAGTAAAAAATATTGCATTTTTTTCAAAATTGTCGCTCTATTTTTGTTTAAAGCGCAAAAAATAAAAAACGCAGGGGCGATCAAATCGCACCAAAAGAAAGCTCTATTTGTGGGAAAAAAAGGACGCCAATTTTGTTTGGGAGCCACATCGCAGTGGTTAAGCTTTTTTAGCAAATAAAAAACTGAAAAGTGGTGCGTGCAAAATTATTCGGCCCCTTTACTTTCAGTGCAGCAAACTCACTCCAGAAGTTCAGCGAGGATCTCTGAATGATCCAATGTTGTCCTAAATGACTGATGGTGATAAATAGAATCCACCTGTGTGTAATCAAGTCTCTGTATAAATGTACCTGCTCTGTGATAGTCTCAGGGTTCTGTTGAAAGTGCAGAGAGCATCATGAAGACCAAGGAACACACCAGGCAGGTCCATAATACTGTTGTGGAGAAGTTTAAAGCCGGATTTGGATACAAAAAGATTTCCCAAGCTTTAAACATCCCAAGGAGCACTGTGCAAGCGATCATTTTGAAATGGAAGGAGTATCAGACCACTGCAAATCTACCAAGACCTGGCTGTTCCTCTAAACTTTCAGCTTAGACAAGGAGAAGACTGATCAGAGATGCAGCCAAGAGGCCCATGATCACTCTGGATGAACTGCAGAGAACTACAGCTGAGGTGGGAGAGTCTGTCCATAGGACAACAATCAGTCGTACACTGCACAAATCTGGCCTTTATGGAAGAGTGGCAAGAAGAAAGCCATTTCTCAAAGATGTCCATAAAAAGTCTTGTCTAAAGTTTGCCACAAGCCACCTGGGAGACGCACCAAACATGTGGAAGAAGGTGCTCTGGTCCGATGAAACCAAAATCGAACTTTTTGGCCACAATGCAAAACGATATGTTTGGCGTAAAAGCAACACAGCTCATCACCCTCAACACACCATCCCCACTGTGAAACATGGTGGTGGCAGCATCATGGTTTGGGCCTGCTTTTTTTCAGCAGGGACAGGGAAGATGGTTAAAATTGAGGGGGAGATGGATGCAGCCAAATACAGGACCATTCTGGATGAAAACCTGTTGGACTCTGCAAAAGACCTGAGACTGGGACGGAGATTTATCTTCCAACAAGACAATAATCCCAAACATACAGCAAAATCTACAAAGGAATGGTTCACAAATAAACGTATCCAGGTGTTAGAATGGCCAAGTCAAAGTCCAGACCTGAATCCAATCGAGAATCTGTGGAAAGAGCTGAAAACTGCTGTTCACAAATGCTCTCCATCCAACCTCACTGAGCTCGAGCTGTTTTGCAAGGAAGAATGGGCAAGAATTTCAGTCTCTCGATGTGCAAAACTGATAGAGACATACCCCAAGCGAGTTGCAGCTGTAATCGCAGCAAAAGGTGGCTTTACAAAGTATTAACGCAAGGGGGCCGAATAATTTTGCACGCCCCACATTTCAATTTTTATTAGTTAAAAAAAGTTTCAAAAATCCAATAGATTTCGTTCCACTTCACAATTGTGTCCCACTTGTTGGTGATTCTTCACAAAAAATTAAAAGTTTATATCATTATGTTTGAAGCCTGAAATGTGGCAAAAGGTTGAAAAGTTCAAGGGGGCCGAATACTTTCGCAAGGCACTGTACATGCATATTCCAATATGCGATGCATACTGGCACATAATGCTATTATTTTGAAGGGGAACTTTTTTTGTTTTGTTTTTATTGCAGCGGTTTACTACCGCCTTAATTATCTCCACCCTCTTCTTCACTTACTCTCTATGTCTCTTTTACCCTTCTATCCATTTTGCACTCTCACCCCATCATTGTTATCTAATTTTCTTTGCTCTTTTATTATTTAAGTGTTTCTGGTTCATAGATGTTTGGCAGCAATTAATTTAAAACCGGGTTTGGGTTGTTTGGACTTTTCTAAGCAAATGTCATACAACCGATCTGTTCAAACAAATTAATCCATACTGTATGGACATTTGATTGTGTATGAACTGGAAACATTGTTCTTACACCTATTCTTTTATTAATATTCTCAATAAAAAAGATCAAAAACAAACAGTGCAAAAAATTCAATATGCACAGTATTAGGCAAGATCTTATCTGAAAGTCCTGCTGTTTGCAATCCTGGAAACTATTTTAAAAATTGCCAAATAAGAGCAGAGTAAACCTTTTCTTAATACAGCAAGTCTTTTGCCGCTGAGACCTTTTCCTTGCCAGTGGGGCCTCCTTATGTTCCCATTTTATGTGCAAGACTATCAACTATACAGCTGCACTATATTCAAAATGTTTTAAATAATTCATGATTGGAAAAATGAAGATTTTCATTTTACAGCTTTTAATGAAGTGAAGAAATAAAAGATGAACGTAATAAAAAAAGGAAATGAGATACTGTACTATGTATATCCTTTTAGTATTGCTGCAATATACAAGTAGTATGGTGAATATGCAATTACATGAAATTGTAAAGCCCCATACACACGGTCGGACTTTTTCATCAATTTGGTCCGATCGGACAAGGTTGTTGAAAAATCAGACCGTGTGTATGCACCATCGGACAGTGTTCGTCGGTTTGTCCGACGGACAAAGTCTTATCTCCTGCTGGAAAGATTTGCCGTCAACCCGGTCCGATCACACCAAACCCGATCGTGTGTACGGTTGTCCGATCGGACAAAGTGCTACGCATGCTCAGATCACATTACAAGACCAAAGCTATTGGCTACTAGCCTCTACGTTGTCCCGTCGTAGGCAACAAACGTCACCACGTTCAGAATGATCGGATTTTCCGACAACTTTGTCCGACCGTGTGTACGCAAAACCAACATCGGACAAAGTACGACGGACATGATCCGACGGACCTGGTCCGCGGATTGTCCGACCGTGTGTATGGGGCTTAACTTTGTTCTATAACTGCAGGTTTCTTTACCTTATCTGATATATTTACAATACAAAGTCTTAAGCTAGAAGTGATGGTCTTCATAAATATGAAAGTTATAATATTATAGAGAGTGATATAACAGTTTCATTTACAGAAAAATGTGTAGATAAGATCAAATACAAAGATTCATTCTGCACAGATTCAATGCCACCACCTCAGACCAATGTTGGAAATGTCAACAAGCCCCTGGCTATCTCCTGCACATCTGGTGGGATTGCCCACCAATCCAATCCTTCTGGAAAATGGTTCATGAGCAAACCAAAAATATAACCTCATACTCCCTAGACTTCACACCTGCGCACCTACTCCACCACAATGTCTCAAAAAACATATCATTTATCCCTTGCCATTATGTTAGTCAATGCAGGTAAAATGTGCATACCTAAACTATGGGGCACCCCCAAAATCCCCTCTATGTCAGATTGGTACAAACGCATAGATAAAATAGCTGAAATGGAAGAACTAATTTCAATCTCACAAAACTCCCCACAAAAATTCTCATCTTTATGGGTGTGTTGGAACCACTTCCAGTCCTCCATGGAATATTCACAGACAATGGTCTTTCCCCCCTCAAACACATAGTACATCACCGAATCTAAACACATAGTACATCACTCTTCTTGTAGCCACCTTAATATCATCCATTACACTCAGCTCTTTCTCTGAATGCCTGCTACAAAACCCTATACCCACCTTCCATACTTATTAACCTGTCGAAATCACAGAATGCAAATTACAAAACTCTCTTTACATTCCTAGATGCACACACTAACCAATAAACGTAAGATCCCAGTCTTGTATCTAGCATCACCTGCATTTAATATTTACTTTTCCTTTCTCTCTTATCATACGCCTTCTACCTAAAGTTCCCTACCTCCTCCAACCCCCCTTCACTCATAAACCTTGAGTACAAGACCTGATCTTACTGACATGCCTGTGCTGGACACATGCATTCACACAAAAAACAGATCATTCCATTACAAGACCTACTCTCTTAAGTGCTCCTAAAACACTAGAATACCTACCTGGTTTAACCTATAATAGACAATAGGTAATAAACAAAACATTATCATTCAAGATACCTTGCTCAATACCAATGTTAGATGCTCCATGTTTCTCATTAAGTTGTTCTTAATCATTATATCCTCATTGTAAAATGTCAATGGTTTTTGTTGTATCTCACCAGTGTTTAATACCTTTATCCGAGCACGCAACCTGGCAGGCCGCAGGAAAGGAGGGGGGGACGAGAGCGGCCCCCCCTCCCGCCTGAACCGTACCAGGCCACATGCCCTCAACATTGGGAGGGTGCTTCGGGGTCCCCCCCAAAGCACCTTGTCCCCATGTTGATGAGGACAAGGGCCTCATCCCCACAACCCTGGCCGGTGGTTGTGGGGGTCTGCGGGCGGGGGGCTTATCGGAATCTGGAAGCCCCCTTTAACAAGGGGACCCCCAGATCCCGCCCCCCCCCCTGTGTGAAATGGTAAAGGGGTACAAAAGTACCCCTACCATTTCACCAAAAAAGTGTCAAAAATGGTAAAAATGACAGGAGACGGTCTTTGACAATTCCTTTATTAAAATCTTCTTTCTTCTTTCTTCTGGTCTTCCTTTCTTCATCTTCTCCTTCCGTCATCTTCTTCCATCTTCTTCTTCCTTCGATTCGCTTCTTCTTCCTCCGGTCTTCTCGTCCTTCTCGTCCTTCTCGTCCGGCGTCGTCCTTCTCGTCCGGCATCGTCGTCTCTTCTCGCAGGCCGCTCCTCGCAATGGGAGGCTCCCGCTCTGTGAGGCTTCGCTCCGGGTGACAGGTCTTTTATAACGAAGGCACCTGGTGACCCCGCCCCCTCTGACGCACGGGGACGTCATGTGGAATTCCCTATGGCTTTCCCATGACGTCAGAGGGGGGCGGGGTCACCGGGTGCCTTCGTTATACAAGACCTGTCACCCGGAGCGAAGCCTCACAGAGCGGGAGCCTCCCATTGCGAGGAGCGGCCTGCGAGAAGAGACGACGATGCCGGACGAGAAGGACGACGCCGGACGAGAAGGACAAGAAGACCGGAGGAAGAAGAAGCGAATCGAAGGAAGAAGAAGATGGAAGAAGATGACGGAAGGAGAAGATGAAGAAAGAAGAAAGAAGATTTTAATAAAGGAATTGTCAAAGACCGTCTCCTGTCATTTTTACAATTTTTGACACTTTTTTGGTGAAATGGTAGGGGTACTTTTGTACCCCCTTACCATTTCACACAGGGGGGGGGCGGGATCTGGGGGTCCCTTGTTAAAGGGGGCTTCCAGATTCCGATAAGCCCCCCGCCCGCAGACCCCCACAACCACCGGCCAGGGTTGTGGGGATGAGGCCCTTGTCCTCATCAACATGGGGACAAGGTGCTTTGGGGGGGACCCCAAAGCACCCTCCCAATGTTGAGGGCATGTGGCCTGGTACGGTTCAGGCGGGAGGGGGGGCCGCTCTCGTCCCCCCCTCCTTTCCTGCGGCCTGCCAGGTTGCGTGCTCGGATAAGGGTCTGGTATGGATTTTATGGGGGACCCCACGCCATTTTTTTTGGCTAGGGTTCCCCTTAAAATCCATCCCAGACCTCAAGGGTCTGGTATGGATTTTGAGGGGGACCCTACGCCATTTTTTTTTTTTTTTTGGCTGGGGGTCCCCCTTAATATCCATCCCAGACCTGAAGGGCCTGGTTATTGAATTTGGGGGGACCCCTACGCATTTTTTTATCAATGACTTCAATGAATGACAGTTCTCTGTATTACGGATCCAACAATTCATTTGCCGGAAATAGCTGCGACTCGATTTTAAATAGTTTTTTTTTCCTGCAAAAATGACACTGTGCAGGGACAGTTCTCTATATTAGATATACTGAATCTCGAATCATTCGAAGCATTCGTTATATCCGCTATTATAATTTCTTTCATATTAGTTGAAATTACATATTTGTTAGTTACAATACAACATTCGAATTGTTCTCTGTGTTACGGGAATCGGCAATTAGCCGCGAGTGATTTTAAATGTCTTTTTTTCCTGCAAAAATGACACATTGTACAGAGAGAGTTCTAAACACGGGAAACATGACCCCCTTCATAGGCATACTATAGAGTATATAGTATATAGAAGGGCGCAGGTTTCCCGTGTTTAGAACTCCCTCTGTACAATGTGTCATTTTTGCAGGAAAAAAAGACATTTAAAATCACTCGCGGCTAATTGCCGATTCCCGTAATACAGAGAACAATTCGAATGTTGTATTGTAACTAACAAATATGTAATTTCAACTAATATGAAAGAAATTATAATAGCGGATATAACGAATGCTTCGAATGATTCGAGATTCAGTATATCTAATATAGAGAACTGTCTCTGTACAATGTGTCATTTTTGCAGGAAAAAAAAAAGCTATTTAAAATCACTCGCAGCTATTTGCCGGCAAATGAATTGTTGGATCCGTAATACAGAGAACTGTCATTCATTGAAGTCATTGATAAAAAAATGTGTAGGGGTCCCCCCAAATTCAATAACCAGGCCCTTCAGGTCTGGGATGGATATTAAGGGGGACCCCAGCCAAAAAAAAAAAAAAATGGCGTAGGGTCCCCCTCAAAATCCATACCAGACCCTTGAGGTCTGGGATGGATTTTAAGGGGAACCCTAGCCCAAAAAAATGGCGTGGGGTCCCCCATAAAATCCATACCAGACCCTTATCCGAGCACGCAACCTGGCAGGCCGCAGGAAAGGAGGGGGGGACGAGAGCGGCCCCCACTCCCGCCTGAACCGTACCAGGCCACATGCCCTCAACATTGGGAGGGTGCTTTGGGGTCCCCCCCAAAGCACCTTGTCCCCATGTTGATGAGGACAAGGGCCTCATCCCCACAACCCTGGCCGGTGGTTGTGGGGGTCTGCGGGCGGGGGGCTTATCGGAATCTGGAAGCCCCCTTTAACAAGGGGACCCCCAGATCCCGGCCCCCCCCCTGTGTGAAATGGTAAGGGGGTACAAAAGTACCCCTACCATTTCACCAAAAAAGCGTCAAAAATTGTAAAAATGACAGGAGACGGTCTTTGACAATTCCTTTATTAAAATCTTCTTTCTTCTGGTCTTCCTTTCTTCATCTTCTCCTTCCGGCATCTTCTTCCATCTTCTTCTTCCTTCGATTCGCTTCTTCTTCCTCCGGTCTTCTCGTCCTTCTCGTCCGGCGTCGTCCTTCTCGTCCGGCGTCGTCCTTCTCGTCCGGCATCGTCGTCTCTTCTCGCAGGCCGCTCCTCGCAATGGGAGGCTCCCGCTCTGTGAGGCTTCGCTCCGGGTGACAGGTCTTGTATAACGAAGGCACCCGGTGACCCCGCCCCCCCTCTGACGTCATGGGGAAAGCCATAGGGAATTCCACATGACGTCCCCGTGCGTCAGAGGGGGCGGGGTCACCAGGTGCCTTTGTTATAAAAGACCTGTCACCCGGAGCGAAGCCTCACAGAGCGGGAGCCTCCCATTGCGAGGAGCGGCCTGCGAGAAGAGACGACGATGCCGGACGAGAAGGACGACGCCGGACGAGAAGGACGACGCCGGACGAGAAGGACGAGAAGACCGGAGGAAGAAGAAGCGAATCGAAGGAAGAAGAAGATGGAAGAAGATGGAAGAAGATGAAGGAAGGAGAAGATGAAGAAAGGAAGACCAGAAGAAAGAAGAAAGAAGATTTTAATAAAGGAATTGTCAAAGACCGTCTCTTGTCATTTTTACCATTTTTGCCACTTTTTTGGTGAAATGGTAGGGGTACTTTTGTACCCCCTTACCATTTCACACAGGGGGGGGGGCCGGGATCTGGGGGTCCCCTTGTTAAAGGGGGCTTCCAGATTCCGATAAGCCCCCCGCCCGCAGACCCCCACAACCACCGGCCAGGGTTGTGGGGATGAGGCCCTTGTCCTCATCAACATGGGGACAAGGTGCTTTGGGGGGGACCCCAAAGCACCCTCCCAATGTTGAGGGCATGTGGCCTGGTACGGTTCAGGCGGGAGGGGGGGGCGCTCTCGTCCCCCCCTCCTTTCCTGCGGCCTGCCAGGTTGCGTGCTCGGATAAAGGGTCTGGTATGGATTTTGAGGGGGACCCCACGCCATTTTTTTTTTTTTTTTTTTGGCCGGGGTTCCCCTTAAAATCCATCCCAGACCTGAAGGGTCTGGTATGGATATTTGGGGGGGACCCCACGCCATTTTTTTTATTTTTTTTTGGCTGGGGTCCCCCTTAATATCCATACCAGACCTGAAGGGCCTGGTTATTGAATTTGGGGGGACCCCTACGCTTTTTTTTTTTTCTCTGCAAAAATGACACTTTGTCATTCGAATTCATTCGTTATATCTGCTATAATAATTTCGTTCAAATTAGTTGAAATTCGATATTGGTAGTTGGATTTACTAACGATTCGTAACTATTCATAACGATTCGTAACGATTCGTAACTATTCATAACGATTCGTAACTATTCGTAACTTGAAATTGAAATTCGATATTTGTAGTTGGATTCGAATTGTTCTGTGTTATGAGAACCAACAATTCATTAGCCGCGTTAACGATTCGTAAAAAAAAAAAATGCAATATACTCATATACTTCTTGTACCTGTACTTCTTTTTAAAAAAAAAAAATTGAAAAAAAATAATAATCTATAGATTAGACATTGACCTTTATTAGTTATGCATTAATTTTTCCCACAGTGTTTTAATCCCTCAATTATTTCTCAAACGGAAAAATCTATGTACGTTTCTATCTGCGTCAATTACTAAGGGACATCATAGAAATTACAATATGACCATACAATTAAAAAATGTTTTACATTATTATGGGTATTTATATAGTGCCAATAATTTATGCACTCCTTTACATACTGTGCATTCCCATAAGTCACATCAGTCCCTGCCCGCAAAGACCTTGCATCCTAAGGTCCCTTTCTCATCTGCATACATACATGCACACACATACCAACTTGGACATGAGCTAATTATTCTACCAGCATGTCTTTGGAGTATGGGAGGAAACCAGATAACCCAAAAGAAAAACTCACACAATCACAGGGAATATATGCAACACACAGTTCCAGAATTCAAACTGGGGACCCTAGGGCTACAAAGGCAGAAGTGGTAAACAATAAGCTACCCAAACAAAACTAAATATTATAAGAACCTATCTAATCTAGCTAATCAATTTGTATCCAGTCAGGCAAGTCCTGGCACTACATAGTTGTTGGTAGATCTAAAAGAAATCGTACAATCAGATTTCAACCGGTGTGGTAAACCTTTTGTAGCTACATAACATTACTAAAATTTCATAAGATTGATGTCTTTGTATCACATTACTTTTTCTGTCTTCATGCAGTTGTGTTGCAGTAAAACTTGCATACGTGTATACATTGCAGTTCCATTAATTCACACATGTTAAATAGCTGAACAAACTCCTATTTTTCAGAGATTCATCCCATGGAAGTAAACCCCATAAAATTACTGAGAAAAATGACTTAATAATTGCCCAAAAATCTTCTAAAGTAAAGCTATTCTTCACTAAGATGTTCAACCGCCCAAAATTATGTAGCCATAACTCAAGAAAGCTGAGATTTGAGGGGTAGATTTTTGAAATCACTAGCCAATAGCGAAATATAATTTTTTGTGCTTACAGTAAAATAATTTTCTCATCAAGAAACACTGCTTTTGATTGAAGATCAATCATAACCATTGGGTTATGTGACCCATTTCCAGGAGAAAGATACTAGGTGCAAAAAAACTGAACAGGCAGCTAAGAGGACAGCTCCCATGGGTGGCCTAATCAGTGGAACATCAAAAGTACCCAACAAGAGGGGTGGGCAATAAACCAAAAAAAAGAAAAGATGAGCCCTTACACTATAAAAATTAATTATGCTGCTGACTGTAAAGCTTTGGAGTCAAAGCTAGCATAAACTGAGGCAACCAGATCTACCTGATAAAACATAGTGAATGTATGAACAGAGGACAAGGTTGCAGCCTTACAGATTTTCAAAACCAAGGCCTGATGAAGGACGGCACAAAAAGTGCTGACTGACAGGGTAGAATGTGCAGGCACAGAAGAGGCAACAAACAACAAACATTTAGTCCAATAGAAGAATGAGGTAGCCTGAAGGTAAACTCTAATAACCCTTATCACATCGAAGGTATGTAAAAGAAACGCCTTAGGATTAAAAGGACCTGTAAAAAGAGATAGGAGCACAATATCATCATTAAGGTGAAAAGCAGACACTACCCTAGAGAGAAAGGAAGAATGAGGTCTCAAGACCACCTTGTCCTTATGAAAAATCAAGAAATAAGATTTAGAGGACAAGGCCACCAAAATCTGAGACTTATCTGACACGTCTGCAAGGTCTATTAAAAAAGAAAGAACTAAATTTGAGGTCCCAAGAAAAAAAATTGGTGGCCTGACAGGTGGAACAACATGGGGAGCTCTCAAAATAAAAGTACAGATTAAGGAATGACTTGTCAAAAGGCGTTGAAACTAATCAGCTAAAGGAAAGACCTGACCTTTAATTGTGCTGACAGCCAAATGCTGATCCACACCTTGTAGCAAAAAGTAAAGGCACCTTCTCACAGAAAAAGCTCACATAGGATTACCCAAAGACTTACACAATTGGAGGTATTATTTCTAAGTGCAATGGTAGATTTTGCGCAAAGTAGTTTTATGAGCCTGTAAAATTATAGGAATAACAAACTGAGACAGACTCTGATCCCTCAGTACTTAAACTTCAACAGCCATGCTGTCACAAGAAGCAACTGTGGAAGACTAGGGTCTTGAGAGAGAATATCTCAATGATAAGAAAGGTGCAAATGTTTGTCTGCAATGAGACTAATAAGGTTTGCATGCCAAGCCATTTGAGGCCAAGCTGGATAATTACCAGAAGTCTTTCCATATTAATCCTGCAAAGAAGTCTGAAAAACAAACAACCACCGCTCCAAGACTCTCCTTACAAGCGAATGCTCCTGCTCCTGTGTGGGAGCCCCAGGTGCTGGCTAATAGCACAATGATTAGAAATCAAAAGGAAGAACTCCGGACAGCCGCACACCGGGAAAATAAAATCCAAAGGGTTTATTTAAAAGCAAAAAGACACTACAATCCAAACACGGCAAAAAGGGGGGTACAGAGCTGACGCGTTTCGCACTGTATTTCAGTGCTTACTCATAGCTGATATACTCTCAAATGGACATCAAATATATATGGTTACAACGTATAGGTCACATAATTACATGATCGAAAAAAGCTGTGGCAAACAAGCAGAGTCTGATGTTGATTGGATTTCAAGATGTGCAGCTGAAATGGACCATGAGACCGAGTATAACCAATTAAAAAGACAAGCAAATTAAAAACTTATAGTGAAGAAACCGGGAAATTTGAAATATCGTATGAAACAATTCTATTTTGTGTAAATAAATAAACCACAATTCTTTTTTATGTGAATAAATAAATAAGCCAGAATGCATGGGTGAGTGCGTTGAATTGCTTCAGAAACTCAAATACTATAGTGGAGTCTTGAAAGGTATGTGCATTTTGCAATTCTTTTTTATGTGAATAAATAAATAAAAGAGCCAGAATGCATGGGTGAGTGCGTTAAATTGCTTCAAAAACTCAAAAGACTATAGTGGAGTCTTGAAAAGTATGTGCATTTTGCAGGTGCATTTTGCAATTCTTTTTTATGTGAAAAAATAAATAAGCCAGAATGCATGGGTGAGTGCGTTAAATTTCTTCAGAAACTCAAATACTATAGTGGAGTCTTGAAAAGTATGTGCATTTTGCAGGTGTATTTAGCAATTCTTTTTTATGTGAATAAATAAATAAATAAAGCCAAAATGCATGGGTGAGTGCGTTAAGTTGCTTCAGAAACTCAAAGACTATAGTGGAGTCTTGGAAAGTATGTGCATTTTGCAGGTGTATTTTGCAATTCTATTTTGTGTGAACAAATAAATAAAATAACAGAGCCAGAATGCATGGGTGAGTGCGTTAAATTGCTTCAGAAACTCAAAGATTATAGTGGAGTCTTGGAAAGTATGTGCATTTTGCAGGTGTATTGATATCAGTTGACGTTAAACGGTGTGTAAAGTGTAATCACAGTGGTTCAATCATATGTATGAATGAACCAACATAATGGATAATGGATGGGCAAATAATTAATAAATAAATGAGTGTTAACCGAATTCCTTGAGCAAAGCCCATTGAGCAGCACATGTGGAAATCCAAAAATATTTACAAAAACTGATGCATTCATAGTGATAGCAGTATACATTGTGTAGTGAAAGTGACAGTATTTCCTGAAGGATTAATATCAAATCAATACATTTGTGCTATATTGTATAAATCAATACATCAGTATTATATTGTGTGCACATGGTGGTCTTTTCCCATAGTAATCCCATTTGTAGAAATGGCAAAAATTGGGTGACACACTAACAGCAAAAAACCTTTGAATAGTAAAACATAAAATCTGAATGGAATCGGCAGCTGTAAAACCTATGGAAGATGTATCCATATCGCCTAATCATCATTGTTAATGTAATAGTGCCCCATTGGTAACCTGCACGAGACACAGACCGCTGTGTCTTGATAATTGGTTTATTGCAGAATCCTGCTTGCTACACACAAATGAAGCCGATGTTGAGCCTTTATTGGTTACTCTATGTGTGTAGAAGATGTACGGTCAGTAACTGGAATTCATCGCTTTGAGAACTAGTTAAAGTAAGAAATTAACCCTATCAAAAGGTATCGGCCATCACATTTAAAATGGGACTTTGACCGATATCGATGTGTGTATGGGGCACTGAGATTTAGAGATATCGCGGAAACTGGCAAAAACTAGTGGAAAGGAGGAGGAGAAGACAGCCTAGTTTATCCTTACAGACGGAGATCAACCATTACCAATGTTTATCTGTAATCTGGATGTTTAAGAAGCATATCTCATAGCCTTATATGCCTATATGGCTGTATATGGTGGAAAACTTTATAGGGGAGGGATATGACATCCGAAAAGATGTGTGTGAAGCACATGATAGGTCTTGTAATTACATTAGGATCCAAAGAGAAAAGAAAAAGGCGAAAGGATTTTATCACTCATAAAAGTGGGAAACATCCCATTCAAAATTCAAACCTGACGGAATTCTCGTATTGAAAATGAAGATCCAATAAACTTCACGTTTACATAAAAGACGGAATTTGTCCCCTCCCCGTTTAGGCGTTACTATCTTTTCAACCCCTTGCATAACCAAACTGGAAACATCCTTTGCATGCACCAGGTTCCAATGTTTAGCTACATTGGTAGAATGATTTTTGGTAATGTCATACAAGTGGTCGTATAGCCGGTCCTTCAAACGGCGTGTAGTGCGACCAACATATTGAATGTGACAACTGGTGCATGTAATGATGTAAACCAGGAATGACGTATTGCAGTTGATAAAAGTGCATATTTCGTGCGTTTTTTTATTGGTACAGGACTTAATATCAGGTCCAGTTTTTATGTGTGTACAGTATGCGCACCCTTTTTGGCCACATTTAAAATTGCCTTTGAAGTGAAGCCAATTGGATTTGGGCTGATGAGAAAGAAACAGACTGGGTGATAAAGAATTGCCTAGAGTAGGGGCCCTCCGTGAGACTACCTTGATGCCGTTCGTCAAAACACTAGTGTATGCTGGATCTCCATACAAGACAGGAAGGTATCTCATAATGATATTTTTGATGTTAACATATTCAGTGCTATATGGCGTAGAAAAAACGGGTATTTTATCTATAGACAATGATGACTTGTGGGGGTGTTGATTACGGGGCTTGTCTTTTAGCAAACTGTCCCTTGAGATTAGACTAACAGCTGTGTAGGCCTTGTCTATATTGGTACTAAGATATCCTCTGCTTGCAAATCTTGATGCCATAAGTTTGGCTTCAGCATGAAAGGTTTCTGATGTGCTGCAGATACGCTTTAGCCTGAGGAACTGACCAAATGGGACCCCTTTGATGGTATGACCTGGGTGCGCAGAATCTGCTCTAAGCAAAACGTTGCCCGCAGTGGGCTTCCTATAGAGACTTGTGACTATTTTACCATCAACCCCCGAAAGTTTAACATCCAGAAACTCTATGGTATGGGCATTGAGTGTACCCGTAAAACGTAAATTTAAATCGTTGTCATTAAGGTACATGAGCCAAGTGCATAGGTCAGTATGTTCATCACTGGAAATAAACAGCAGATCGTCTATATATCGACCAAAAAAGATTGTGTCTTTTCGACGGGGACTGTCATGTCCAAAGATGCGGGTCCTCTCCCACCAACCCATATAAAGGTTGGCTAGGGAAGGCGAAAATTTCGCTCCCATAGAGGCCCCGCATCTCTGGAGATAAAAGTCCCCGTCGAACATAAAGAAATTGTGAGTTAAAAGATATTCCAGGGCCTGGACAATGAATTCTTGTAGCACCAGTGAAAACTTGCCAGATTCCCTCAGAGCCCATGCAACTGCCTGCAATCCCAAGTGGTGGGGTATACTTGAGTAAAGGCTAGTCACATCGCATGTGATCCATCTGAATGATGGTTGCCACTCAAAGTCGTGTAATTTGCATAGCAGTTGCTTGGTGTCCCTGAGGTGACCCGGCAAGCTGGAGACTAGAGGTTGGAGGTGGTTGTCCACCCACTCACCCAAACGCTCATTTAGGGACCCTATGCCTGCCACTATGGGACGACCTGTAAGAGGCGTGAAGCCCTTGTGCGTTTTCGGCAAATGATGAAAAACTGGTATAATGGGACAGTCTGGGATAAATAATGCTTTTTCAGTACAGGAAAAGATACCGGATGCCACTGCTCTATCTAATAGTGTGGATAGTTTGGTTCTGAATACCTGAGTGGGATCAGATCTGAGGCGCTGATAGGTGTCAGAGTCAGACAATTGGCGCAGTGCTTCGTCCTTGTAGGTGGTGGAGTCCAGGACAACCACACTACCCCCTTTGTCTGCACTTCTAATGACTATGCTCTTGTCCGCTGACAGTGATCTAAGAGAGGCTAATTCTGTCTGTGTAAGATTTTGGGGAGAAGATTCTCTGCGACACCCGCGTGCGAGCTGGACTAAATCCTTCTCCACTAATCGTTGGAATAGGTCAAGATCCCTCCCTCTGGACTCCACAGGGTAAAAATCAGATCTCAACTTAAATGAAACCCTACTTTGTGTATCGGTGGGGTCACAGGGGGTGGGATCAGACTCCTCCAGCAGTTCAACCAGATCTTGGAGTGCACAAACTTCTGAAAACCTTTTAGGTGAAGAAAGAGGAACAGACTCACCTATGTCGCTGGTATCGGGGGGAATCATGATATCTTGTGTATTAGACTGCAGAAAATGCTTTCTCAAGGTCAGAATACGTGAAAACTTATTAACGTCTAATATTGTCCCAAACAAATCAAAATGTCTGTTAGGACAAAAGTTAAGTCCCTTAGATAAAAGACTGGTTTCTTCCTCCTTGAGGGGTCTGCTGGATATGTTGATAACATTTAGGATTGCTTCCTGTTTTTGCCCCGCAGTGCATATTGAGTGTCCTTTGTAGTGTTGATGTCTCTTGCCGCCTCTCCTCGTTTTTTTTTTTTTTTTTTTTTTTTTTTTTTTTTATGGACGATTTCTTCTTTTTGGTTTGACCGGGTCCGTGAGGGTTTCCTGGGCTGCGTCTATTGGTTAATGCATCCTGCTCCGTGTGAATGGGTGCAGATGCTCTATCTGGTGAAGAGTCTGACATATTGTAAACCAATGTATCTTCTCCAATGTCACTTTCCTGATCCGAGAAGCTGACTTGTTTGGATTTATTTTTGCGTGATCTGGTTTGAAAAAACGGTGGCCTCTTCCAAACATAAACCTTATTGGTTTCATAGTCCGTTTTATCTCGTATCATCTTTCCCCGTTTACCATCTATGACAGATTTTTCCAGCTTGTCTAGCTTACTATTTAGCCGTGCATCAAAATCCGCAAAGTCCGTATGTGTTTGCAGTGCAGCGAGATCGCTCTGTATTGCAGAAATGTCAGACTGCAAAACCTCCATATCCTTTTTCTTTGAGGAAACCAGGATGCTCATTAATTTGAACGAGCAAGCGTCTAGTGTCTCTGTCCATTCCTTTTTATGATGTTCATCAAATAGATCCGAGGAAGGGAATTTCTTGATCCTCAACCCTCTAGGTATGTGCGCCAATGATATGTACTCGCTTAAGAAGTTGATGTCCCAATAGGCTCTGATCTCTTTAGCCATTAAATGTTCCAAACTTCTAAAGTGGCGAATAAGTGCAACACCATCATCATCAGGTGATTGTGTCATTTGCATCTGTGTGGATTGTCTCAAAGGATTGTTACATGATGCCGTGAGGGTTCTGCTGTACCCACCTTCAGCCGAAGGTGTAGATGGAATAGTGTTGTCCATTGCTTTTAGTGATGTAAAGGTGGATTTTATAGCTCCAAGATGAACACAAATTATAGGAGATGGTTTCTTGAGGCAAAAATATCGCTGATGTAGGGAAAATCCAAGCTGGTGGAGGGATTGAGCAAAGTCCAGAGATTTTTGTGTAGATGAAAAACAAACAACCACCGCTCCAAGACTCTCCTTACAAGCGAATGCTCCTGCTCCTGTGTGGGAGCCCCAGGTGCTGGCTAATAGCACAATGATTAGAAATCAAAAGGAAGAACTCCGGACAGCCGCACACCGGGAAAATAAAATCCAAAGGGTTTATTTAAAAGCAAAAAGACACTACAATCCAAACACGGCAAAAAGGGGGGTACAGAGCTGACGCGTTTCGCACTGTATTTCAGTGCTTACTCATAGCTGATATACTCTCAAATGGACATCAAATATATATGGTTACAACGTATAGGTCACATAATTACATGATCGAAAAAAGCTGTGGCAAACAAGCAGAGTCTGATGTTGATTGGATTTCAAGATGTGCAGCTGAAATGGACCATGAGACCGAGTATAACCAATTAAAAAGACAAGCAAATTAAAAACTTATAGTGAAGAAACCGGGAAATTTGAAATATCGTATGAAACAATTCTATTTTGTGTAAATAAATAAACCACAATTCTTTTTTATGTGAATAAATAAATAAGCCAGAATGCATGGGTGAGTGCGTTGAATTGCTTCAGAAACTCAAATACTATAGTGGAGTCTTGAAAGGTATGTGCATTTTGCAATTCTTTTTTATGTGAATAAATAAATAAAAGAGCCAGAATGCATGGGTGAGTGCGTTAAATTGCTTCAAAAACTCAAAAGACTATAGTGGAGTCTTGAAAAGTATGTGCATTTTGCAGGTGCATTTTGCAATTCTTTTTTATGTGAAAAAATAAATAAGCCAGAATGCATGGGTGAGTGCGTTAAATTTCTTCAGAAACTCAAATACTATAGTGGAGTCTTGAAAAGTATGTGCATTTTGCAGGTGTATTTAGCAATTCTTTTTTATGTGAATAAATAAATAAATAAAGCCAAAATGCATGGGTGAGTGCGTTAAGTTGCTTCAGAAACTCAAAGACTATAGTGGAGTCTTGGAAAGTATGTGCATTTTGCAGGTGTATTTTGCAATTCTATTTTGTGTGAACAAATAAATAAAATAACAGAGCCAGAATGCATGGGTGAGTGCGTTAAATTGCTTCAGAAACTCAAAGATTATAGTGGAGTCTTGGAAAGTATGTGCATTTTGCAGGTGTATTGATATCAGTTGACGTTAAACGGTGTGTAAAGTGTAATCACAGTGGTTCAATCATATGTATGAATGAACCAACATAATGGATAATGGATGGGCAAATAATTAATAAATAAATGAGTGTTAACCGAATTCCTTGAGCAAAGCCCATTGAGCAGCACATGTGGAAATCCAAAAATATTTACAAAAACTGATGCATTCATAGTGATAGCAGTATACATTGTGTAGTGAAAGTGACAGTATTTCCTGAAGGATTAATATCAAATCAATACATTTGTGCTATATTGTATAAATCAATACATCAGTATTATATTGTGTGCACATGGTGGTCTTTTCCCATAGTAATCCCATTTGTAGAAATGGCAAAAATTGGGTGACACACTAACAGCAAAAAACCTTTGAATAGTAAAACATAAAATCTGAATGGAATCGGCAGCTGTAAAACCTATGGAAGATGTATCCATATCGCCTAATCATCATTGTTAATGTAATAGTGCCCCATTGGTAACCTGCACGAGACACAGACCGCTGTGTCTTGATAATTGGTTTATTGCAGAATCCTGCTTGCTACACACAAATGAAGCCGATGTTGAGCCTTTATTGGTTACTCTATGTGTGTAGAAGATGTACGGTCAGTAACTGGAATTCATCGCTTTGAGAACTAGTTAAAGTAAGAAATTAACCCTATCAAAAGGTATCGGCCATCACATTTAAAATGGGACTTTGACCGATATCGATGTGTGTATGGGGCACTGAGATTTAGAGATATCGCGGAAACTGGCAAAAACTAGTGGAAAGGAGGAGGAGAAGACAGCCTAGTTTATCCTTACAGACGGAGATCAACCATTACCAATGTTTATCTGTAATCTGGATGTTTAAGAAGCATATCTCATAGCCTTATATGCCTATATGGCTGTATATGGTGGAAAACTTTATAGGGGAGGGATATGACATCCGAAAAGATGTGTGTGAAGCACATGATAGGTCTTGTAATTACATTAGGATCCAAAGAGAAAAGAAAAAGGCGAAAGGATTTTATCACTCATAAAAGTGGGAAACATCCCATTCAAAATTCAAACCTGACGGAATTCTCGTATTGAAAATGAAGATCCAATAAACTTCACGTTTACATAAAAGACGGAATTTGTCCCCTCCCCGTTTAGGCGTTACTATCTTTTCAACCCCTTGCATAACCAAACTGGAAACATCCTTTGCATGCACCAGGTTCCAATGTTTAGCTACATTGGTAGAATGATTTTTGGTAATGTCATACAAGTGGTCGTATAGCCGGTCCTTCAAACGGCGTGTAGTGCGACCAACATATTGAATGTGACAACTGGTGCATGTAATGATGTAAACCAGGAATGACGTATTGCAGTTGATAAAAGTGCATATTTCGTGCGTTTTTTTATTGGTACAGGACTTAATATCAGGTCCAGTTTTTATGTGTGTACAGTATGCGCACCCTTTTTGGCCACATTTAAAATTGCCTTTGAAGTGAAGCCAATTGGATTTGGGCTGATGAGAAAGAAACAGACTGGGTGATAAAGAATTGCCTAGAGTAGGGGCCCTCCGTGAGACTACCTTGATGCCGTTCGTCAAAACACTAGTGTATGCTGGATCTCCATACAAGACAGGAAGGTATCTCATAATGATATTTTTGATGTTAACATATTCAGTGCTATATGGCGTAGAAAAAACGGGTATTTTATCTATAGACAATGATGACTTGTGGGGGTGTTGATTACGGGGCTTGTCTTTTAGCAAACTGTCCCTTGAGATTAGACTAACAGCTGTGTAGGCCTTGTCTATATTGGTACTAAGATATCCTCTGCTTGCAAATCTTGATGCCATAAGTTTGGCTTCAGCATGAAAGGTTTCTGATGTGCTGCAGATACGCTTTAGCCTGAGGAACTGACCAAATGGGACCCCTTTGATGGTATGACCTGGGTGCGCAGAATCTGCTCTAAGCAAAACGTTGCCCGCAGTGGGCTTCCTATAGAGACTTGTGACTATTTTACCATCAACCCCCGAAAGTTTAACATCCAGAAACTCTATGGTATGGGCATTGAGTGTACCCGTAAAACGTAAATTTAAATCGTTGTCATTAAGGTACATGAGCCAAGTGCATAGGTCAGTATGTTCATCACTGGAAATAAACAGCAGATCGTCTATATATCGACCAAAAAAGATTGTGTCTTTTCGACGGGGACTGTCATGTCCAAAGATGCGGGTCCTCTCCCACCAACCCATATAAAGGTTGGCTAGGGAAGGCGAAAATTTCGCTCCCATAGAGGCCCCGCATCTCTGGAGATAAAAGTCCCCGTCGAACATAAAGAAATTGTGAGTTAAAAGATATTCCAGGGCCTGGACAATGAATTCTTGTAGCACCAGTGAAAACTTGCCAGATTCCCTCAGAGCCCTTGCAACTGCCTGCAATCCCAAGTGGTGGGGTATACTTGAGTAAAGGCTAGTCACATCGCATGTGATCCATCTGATGTCCATTTGAGAGTATATCAGCTATGAGTAAGCACTGAAATACAGTGCGAAACGCGTCAGCTCTGTACCCCCCTTTTTGCCGTGTTTGGATTGTAGTGTCTTTTTGCTTTTAAATAAACCCTTTGGATTTTATTTTCCCGGTGTGCGGCTGTCCGGAGTTCTTCCTTTTGATTTCTATGCAAAGAAGTCTGGGTAGAAGTCGCACAGGAGGATAATATAAATATGTAAATATTCCATTCCTTATTAGACTAGCATAGTAGAACACCCGTGGTACACAGCCATAAAGTAAAAAAACTGTGAAAATGGAGCCAAAAATATAAAATGGGACACACAGGCTGAACTGGATGGACTATTGTCTTCAACCTTACCTACTATGTAACAATAATAGCCATACAGACAACCTTTGGGATCCAGATATTTGGGGCCCTGGAAGTGTAGAATAGAAAAACGTAGAAGCGTGAAAGGGTAGCTATTGTCTGTGTAAAAAGACATGGTGGTCATCATGAGTTATAGTGGGAAACAAGAGACACAGACACACATACCTAGACTTGGGAAACAAAAATTATGTGTCCACATAGAAGAAATAGTCTATGGAGGGAACTCCAGGAGCTAAAGAAAAACAGGTCCTTGCTCATCTACCCTAGGCAAAAAAAAAAATGATGTTCTCTGATAGTTGGGGGTGCTAAAGTGGTTCTAAAGTCTAATTTTTTTTAGGTTTACCGTAATGCATTAAGGTAAAATACTCCCCACTAACTGTCCCCCCTACCCTCCCCAAACACTTGCCTAAGTCCTGTCAGAAATTCCAAGCTGACCTGGCTTCAGCTCTTCTTTCTTCACTTCCTGGTTTCACAGGAATTGACTGCTGTCAGTTAAATCCTGAGAGAAGGGAGCCAGGGATGTGGCCGAGCCACACTGTGTGTCTCTGGATCTCACAGCCTAACTTGGAAGCGCGCGCATGGGTGCCCCTATATACCAAGGCTGCGTATGAGGGCATTGCAGGAAGAACAAGCATACTATTGCACAGAGAGGGGAAGTCTAACTTCTTTTTATTATTTTAATGAATAAAAAAATAAATAATAATAGGCTTTAATATCACTTTAAACCACCCATGGGAGCTGTTAATAATAATGTCTTCTATGTGTCAAGCTCATTTACATTTTTCATTTTCACATCCTTTCCAACTCTTGAATTCCATATTTAAAAACATAAACCACCAGAGAAAGTCACATGTTAAAACAACTGCAATGAGCAGAAAGTGAAACACATTGTGAAACTTTTAAACGTCATTCATTACAGGAACACAAGTGTATTATAACTAAAGTGCTTAGAGCTTTATTTCACATTAGTGTCATTTAGTGATGTATAACTTTGGCTGTGTTTAATTTGTACTTACTGAACTAATGACAGTGATATTTCTATAGTTAAAAGGCATTAAAGCTGAACTCCAGGCAAACAGTTATATATACAAATTAAATACTATATATATTAGGGTATTATATATATATATATATATATACACACACATATAGTGGGGACGGAAAGTATTCAGACCCCCTTAAATGTTTCACTCTTTGTTATATTTCAGCCATTTTCTAAAATCATTTAAGTCAATTTTTTTTCCTCATTAATGTACACACAGCACCCCATATTGACAGAAAAGCACATAATTGTTGACATTTTTACAGCTTTATTAAAAAAGAAAAACTGAAATATCACATGGTCCTAAGTATTCAGACCCTTTGCTGTGACACTCATATGACACTGTGACACTCATATATTTAACTCAGGTGCTGTCCATTTCTTCTGATCATCCTTGAGATGGTTCTACACCTTCATTTGATTCCAGCTGTGTTTGATTATACTGATTGGACTTGATTAGGAAAGCCACACACCTGTCTATATAAGACCTTACAGCTCACAGTGCATGTCAGAACAAATGAGAATCATGAGGTCAAAGGAACTGCAAGGCACAGATCTGGCCAAGGTTACAATAAAATGTCTGCTGCACTTAAGGTTCCTAAAAGCACAGTGGTCTCCATAATCCTTAAATGGAAGATGTTTGGGATGACCAGAACCCTTCCTAGAGCTGGCCCTCCGGCCAAACTGAGCTATCGGGGGAGAAGAGCCTTGGTGAGAAAGGTAAAGAAGAACCCAAAGATTGCTGTGGCTGAGCTCCGGAGATGCAGTCGGGAGATGGGAGAAAGTTGTAGAATGTCAACCATCACTGCAGCCCTCCACCAGTCGGGGCTTTATGGCAGAGTGGCCTGACGGAAGCCTCTCCTCAGTGCAAGACACATGAAAGCCCGCATGGAGTTTGCTATAAAACATCAGAAGATCTCCAAGATGGTGAGAAATAAGATTCTTTGGTCTGATGAGACCAAGATAGAACTTTGTGGCCTTAATTCTAAGCGGTATGTGTGGAGAAAACCCAGGCACTGCTCATCACCTGTCCAATACAGTCCCAACAGTGAATCATGGTGGTGGCAGCACGCTGTGGGGGTGTTTTTCAGCTGCATGGACAGGACGACTGGTTTCAATTGAGGGAAAGATGAATGCGGCCAAGTGCAGGGATATCCTGGAAGAAAACCGTCTCTAGAGTGCTCAGGACCTCAGACTAGGCCGAAGGTTTACCTTCCAACAAGACACAGCTAAAATAATGAAGGAGTGCCTTCACAACAACTTCGTGACTGTTCTTGAATGGCCCAGCCAGAGCCCTGACTTAAACCCAATTGAGCATCTCTGGAGAGACCTAAAAATGGCTGTCCACCAACGTATACCATCCAACCTGACAGAACTGGAGAGGATCTGCAAGGATGAATGGCAGAGGATCCCCCAAATTCAGGTGTGAAAAACTTGTTGCATCTTTCCCAAAAAGACTCATGGCTGTATTAGATCAAAAGGGGGCTGCTTCTAAATACTGAGCAAAGGGTCTGAATACTTAGGACCATGTGATATTTCAGTTTAATAAATCTGCAAAAATGTCAACAATTCTGTGTTTTTCTGTCAATATGGGGTGCTGTGTGTACATTATTGAGGAAAAAAATTAACTTAAATGATTTTAGCAAATGGCTGAAATATAACAAAGAGTGAAAAATGTAAGGAGGGTCTGAATACTTTCCATCCCCACTGTATATATATATATATATATATATGGCTTTCTATTTCTGTTCATCCAAATTTGAGATTTACACAACTCTGCCACAAAACACAGCCCTGTCTGGCAGAGAAGAACTGATTTTTCTCTGCTGCAGTAACAACTGACTGATGAGCTCATCTCTCTGCCATTCTGCCCTCTCCTCCTATCAGCATGTTTTAGGTAACACATGAGTACTGCAATATAGCTGACTGCCCCATGTTGCTGTTTCTCCCAGTCTGAGCTCTGATGTACCAGAATTACAAAAGGCTGATAAGTCACTACTTACATTTGAAAGACAAACATTTAACAATGTATAAATGAATACAGAGCTGCCTAATTTATCCTATATACAGTATCTGTCTTGAGCTCAGCTTAAATTAAGTTACTTTACTCTGATATCTATTAGGGCCTATTCACATCAGTGGGCACAATTTATGCTCTGTATACGTTATGTAAGGGTGGTGCAATGTGCTGTTATGATGCATCACACCTATTACATTTTTAAACTTCATTGAAATGTCACAAGATGTGGTGTAGTGCGTTACAACATGCTGCACTGCTTGGAAATGCAACCTACTTTTTTACAGCACAGATCAATATACAGTGCCTTGAAAAAGTATTCATACCCCTTAAAATGTTTCACATTGTCAGGGCTGGGCTCAGCCTTTGCTTCTCAGAGCTGGCTGCTTAGCTGTTGGTTAATTGCCAGCTCCTATCTCTCCACAGGTACTCAGCTGTTGATGATATCCTGCTCGTCAGTCCTGCCTACTTAAGCTGTTCAGCCCAGTGGATCTCTGCCTTCGCCTTGGTCAAAATCACAGAGACTATCACCTGCGTTCCTGTTCAAAGACTTGCTTTGCTGACATCCCTTCTGGCTCCAGATCCTGCTTGCTGTTCCACTACATTGATCCCTGACTTCTGGCTTTGCTGACTATTCGTTCCGGTTACCGAACTTTGGCTATGTTTTGACTACATTTGTTCTTTTTACTTTTATTATTAAACAAGTGTGATTTAACTGTACTTCTGTCTCGGTCTGATTTCATGGTTTCTGACACATATTTTGTCATGTTATAACCAAAAAGGAAAATGTATTTTATTGGGATTTTATGTGATAGGCCAACACAATGTGGCAAATAATTGTAAAGTGGAAGGAAAATGATAAATGGTTTTCAAATTTTTTTACTAATAATTATCTGAAAAGTGTGGCATGCATTTGTATTCAGCCCCTTTACTCTGATACCCCTAACTAAAATCTAGTGGAACCAATTGCCTTCAGAAGTCATCTAATTAGTAAATAGAGTGCTCCTGTGTATAATTTAATCTCAGTATAAATACAGCTGTTCTGTGAAGCCCTTAGAGGTTTGTTAGAGAACCTTAGTGAACAAACAGCATCATGCAGGTCAAGGAAACACCAGACAGGTCAGGGATAAAGTTATGGAGAAATTTAAAGCAGGGTTAGGTTATAAAAAAAAATATCCCAAGCTTTGAACATCTCACAGAGCACTTTTCAATCCATCATCCGAAAATGGAAAGAGTATGGCACAACTGCAAACCTACCAAGACAAAGCCGTCCACCTAAACTGACAGGCCAGGCAAGGAGAGCATTAATCAGATAAGAGGTCAATAGGAACTCTGGAAGAGCTGCAGAGATCCACAGCTCAGGTGGGAGAATCTGTCCACCGGACAACAATTAGTTGTGCGCTCCACAAATCTGGCTTTATGGAAGAGTGGCAAGAAGAAAGCCATTGTTGAAAGAAAGCCATAAGAAGTCCTGTTTGCAGTTTGCGAGAAGCCATGTGGGGGACACAGCAAACATGTGGAAGAAGGTGCTCTGGTCAGATGAGACCAAAATTTAACTTTGTGGCCTAAAAGCAAAACGCTATGTGTGGCGGAAAACTAACACTATACATCACCCTGAACACACCATCCCCACCGTGAAACATTGTGGTGGCAGCATCATATTGTGGGGATGCTTTTTTTCATCAGGGACAGGGAAGTTGGTCAAAATTGATGAGAAGATGGATGGAGACAGATACAGAGCAATCTTAGAAAAAAACCTGTTAGAGTCTGCAAAAGACTTGAGACTGGGGTGGAGGTTCATCTTCCAGCAGGACAACGACCCTAAATATACAGCCAGAGCTACAATGTAATGGTTTAGATCAAAGCATATTCATGTGTTAGAATGGCCCAGTCAAAGTCCAGACCTAAATCCAATTGAGAATCTGTGGCAAGACTTGAAAATTGCTGTTCACAGACGCTCTCCATCCAATCTGACAGAGCTTGAGCTATTTTGCAAAGAAGAATGGGCAAAAATGTCACTCTCTAGATGTGCAAAGCTGGTAGAGACATACCCAAAAAGAATTGCAGCTGTAATTGCAGTGAAAGGTGGTTCTACAAAGTATTGACTCAGGGTGCTGAAGTATTGACTCAGGGTGCTGAATACAAATGCACGCCACACTTTACATATTTATTTGTAAAAAATTTTGAAAACCATTTATCATTTTCCTTCCACTTCATAATTTTGTGCCACTTTGGATTTCCAGTGTGCAACCATTTCTTTTCTTATCCACTGTGTTGGTCTATCACATAAAATCCCAATAAAATACATTTACGTTTTCTGTTGTAACATGACAAAAATAGTTTTTCAAGGCACTGTAGTGCATTTGTGTGAATCAATACAATAGGATTTAAAGTGCTGTAAACCCCTACATATACCCAGTTAAGTGATTAGTCTCAGGTGATACCAAAAGATTAATAAAATCCTCCTACATAAGTTGCACCTGTTCATCTGCAGCCATTTTGTCCTGTAGATCATTCTAAAACAACACAGATCAAAGGATTTTTCTCCGCTCTATAAGGCAGGGGCAGGGATCTGATATTACACACACAGCAGAGCTAGAGCATAAGCATTGAGCTCCCTTATATCTGATACCTGAGTGGAGAGAAGGGGCACACATCCCTCTACACACTGATAGCTAAGGCTATGTGCTGGGGGGATGCAGCCATCTCCCTTGTGATTGTTGTGTCAGCTTAGAGTCTTTTCAGTGACTCATTTGGATTCAGGCAAGTATACGCTATAGAGCAGTGGTCATCAACCCTGTCCTCAGGGCCCACTAACAGGCCAGGTTTGCAAGATAACTGAAATACACAGGTGATATCATTTGCTGCTTAGTGATTGCAGTATTCTAGTCTGCATCTCCCCAAGGTAATATATAAAACCTGGCCTGTTAGTGGGCCCTGAGGACAGGGTTGATGACCACTGCTATAGAGGGATGTTCCTTTTCATGTCTTTTGTTCATTCTTCATGCCTTGGGTTTTATCTTGTCTTGTGTTGGGACTGTGTTGGGAAACCCTTCCCAGTGCTGGCCCATATGAGCTAGGGTGAAGGAACCCTTATGGTACCTGCTCATTTCGCTTTGTATATTACCTGAAATTAAGAAATTGTTCCATACCTTAATGGAGGACGTGAAGCTTTCTTCTGCATGCTGTATTCTTTTATGTGTGAGCCTTTTTTTGCCGCATGGCTCCAAATGGCTTTCCTTGGAGTTGGGACATAATGCACCACAGTAGGCAGGAACTGCTGTGACAGAGCTCTGGCAAGTCTGCATCCCACATGCTGAAAGAAGGACAGGCTGTCAGGGGCTGATGGAGTCTTAGCACTTGTGTTAATAAAAGGATTTGCTGGGCCATTCACTTCAGCCTTTTAGAAAGAAAACATGAAAAAAATAGCTGATTTTAGCACCATGGAAGACAATTATGGGACAATGGAAAATGAAAGTGTTAACGTGTGATCATTCTCAGTGCATGGTATCAATTACTAACAAATATTTGTATTAATGGCTCATTATACACTATAGACATATAGGCGGGTAACAAAAACTTCACTCTTCTAAACTTAGAACATGGAGCAGATGCTGCTTCTTATTTTCAAAAAGGGTGCAAGCCCTTTGGTTAATTGGGAGAAATCTGACAGGCACAGCACATAGCACAGAGAACAGAGAGAGATGTAGAAAGACACTGTTAACCCTGTCCAGCCTCTGCTTGTGTAGCGCAATCATTGCATGGACAGAGAGAGGGCCAATACGGCATATGACAAAGTCTCACAACAGGGGAATCTGCAGCAGTTTTCTATATGGAAAACTGCCATATTCCCTCTGTTAATCAGGTGCAGACCTGTGCTAGTTTCTATTTCACTCTGGAAAAGAAACTGCCGCCAGTGGCGTATATGCTCTGTTAATGTGACACACACCCCTTCTGCGTTATTATAATGGTGCAGGAAGTTTATTTAATTCCCCAGAGCTCTTTCATTTAGGAATTTTGGACTTGCGTGGGTTAAGCTGGCCATATGTTATACAGTTTTCTAATTCAATTTCCTTTCAATTTTCAACTACAGTATGTAGTGCAAGGGTCTGCCTCATTGCATACAAATTGAAAGTGATTTTATTTTGATTTTATACTGTTGAACAGAGTTTAAGGAATTGTTTTCGCGATCACTGGAGTTTCTGCATTAAATGCATCTCTTGCACTTTAATTCATATGTCCTTGGAATATACAGATATACTGACATTTTTGGACTTATTTGTACTTTGCATGTTTTACTTTGTATGGACACAATTTCTTGAGGTTTTTATAATTTTTTATGCACTTATTAATCTCACTGCAATAAGTTTATCATTTAGAATTGTCACATTTTCTTTGGCGCTACCCTTTTTTACCTGTTTTATGTATTGTAAGTGATCACATACCCTCTTAGCTCTATATGCAGCTGAGAACAGAGAACTGGGGAAAGAGAAACGGAATTGCACTGAACTTCCCAGTGAATGTCTATGGGGGGGGGGGGGGGGGGATGCGTGCAAGCACAAGTCTGATCATTGGAGGAGAGCAGGCTAGCACAAGGATATTAAATTGTGAGTTGATATACTCTTTAAATGTTTATTAGTACAAAAAATATAGTACAAAAAATATAAAAAATATAAAATAATATCAGTTTTAAAATGTACACCTTTTTAACCACATTGTTACCGAGCTATAGCCAAAAGATGACTACAGTGCAGTACTATAGTTCTGGGAGGTCGTCCTTCAGACCCAGATGATTACAGATCAGGGTAAAGGGCTAATCACAGCGGCCCTTTACCATGTGATCAGCTGTGTCCAGTCACAGCTGATCACATGTAAACAGACTTGCCTGTTATAGGCAGTCCTTTCCTCATGCACTGTGTCTGTGTGAGGAAAGGACTGCCAATAACCGGCAAGGCTGTCAGCACAATGTTCACATTGATAATCAGGGCACTGATCATCGGTGCCTATCATTGAAGTTTATCAATGCCCATCAGTGCTTATCAGTGCAGCCTATCAGTGCCCATCAGTGCAGCCTCATCAACGCACATCAGTGAAGAAGAAAAATTTAATTTATTACATTCATAGTGAAAAAAAGGAAAGGTTTTTTTTTTCAACTTTTGGGTCTATTTTTTGCTTGTTTAGCTAAAAATAAACACCCCAGTGGTCATTAAATACCACCAAAAGAAAGCTCTATTTGCGTGAAAATGATAAAAATTTCATATGGGTACAGTGTGGCATGACTGCGCAACTGTCATTCAAAGTGCGACAGTGCTGAAAACTGAAAATTGGCCTGGGCAGGAAGGGCGTTAAAGTGCCCAGTATTGAAGTGGTTAAAATGAAAACACAGATATCCAAGTGTAGCATCACAGGAAATATATTCTTTGTTGTTTTATTAAAAAGTTGTTAGAATTAAACCTCAAAAAATTGTCTTTCTGTATGTCCGATGCAAAAGATACTAAAGCCACTGTATTTCTTTAAGAGATCAAAAATCAGTGGCAGGGCTGGTATGTACTAAGTATTTTCTTTACAAATACATTGTTTTGTTGTTTGTTTTTAATCTAGCAAGAGAGCCACATACCAATCTCTACTTTTGAGAACCATATAGCTAAGGAGTTGCATCTCACCTTGGCTATTGCAATAAACACTTTGCAATATTGACTGCTTATGGGATATTTCATTTACATTACAAAGCAATTCTTGAGGCTCGGTTTACATATGCAAAGTGGATGTGTTTTGAACCGCATCCGCTTTGCATGACAGGTAAAAAAACACTGATTTCCATTTAAGCTGTTCACATATACTGTATGCAGTGCATCCACAGTGCAAATTTAAAAATAGTTCTGTGCATTTTCTGAGCACCTCAGGTGTGAATTCCAGGCTCATTGAGTTCTATGGGAACTCTTCTGAATCACACATGTGTTCAGTTATGTTCAGGATTCAGTTCAGGATTTCAGATCTGATAGCTCTCCTACTACAGGAGTTGACACCCTTTATCCAAACAAGAGGTAAAGGTGCTTCTACCCCAAAAATCCCATATGAACAGGATGAGATCCAGACACCTGTGCTTGGACTCACGTGGAACTTGCCATTAGTTAGTTCAGTGAAAAAGTGAGCATCCAGCACCAAAGCATTTTGGATTTAAAGGAATCATTTTATTTCTCCAACAAGACATAAAAAGGAATCCATTCCTTGTAAAAGATAACCAAACGGTGGTCCAAAACACTTTAGAGGAAGGGCATGATACATCCATCAGAGTACTTTGCAGGATGAAAGTTTCTCATCTTGCGCCAAGCAAATTGAGTGATGGAAGACTTTATGAGACATTGACTTCATAGCTTTCAAGAGGGTAGGCATTATAGAGTCCAAAAGGCCCCTGTCCATCAAGACTGTGGTTTCAACACCCATTCCATTAAAGCCAATGACTGAAAAGCAGGATGGAAAACTGGCCCTTGGAACAGGGAGGTCCAGATGATCTGGAAGGTCCCACAGAGTTACTGCTAGGAGCCTGAGTATGACTGAGTACCACATCCCCCTGGGTCCCACACATGATGCCATCCCATGGTCATCTCAGTGACTAGCTGTCCTACTAGTGATTGTTAAAGACGAGCGATATATGGTCAGCACTGGCTATAGTGCTAATACTTGTAAGTGCAATATTTTATCCTATATATTAAATGAGAGTTTTAAACAGAGAAAACTAGGGTTGTGTGCTTTGTTTCCCTGCATGTATGCTGCTCTGATCTGAGATCCATCTACCCACCCATCCACTCATAGGAGATGGGAGGTAATGAATATCTGGAAGTTGTAGCTGTTTACTTCATCACTTCATCACCAGAGAGGGAAAACTGTGAGTTGTGACCTACTGGTGATGCAGGGGTCATGTCAGTGAGGTGAGAGGCCATTCTACGAGGGTGGTGGGTTCACTTAATTCAGTTTTGGCAAAGTGGTAATTTTTGTTAATCGAAGTTTGGATATATTCATAGATTTATCACAATTTTGGTTGCACATTTGGACATTTGTTGGACTACGTTATAATTTTAGAAGTTTTGTGCATGATACTCAGAGCAGAAATACCATATTACTTTTGTTGTTTTTTGTTGTACATTTAATAGGGTTTGGTATATGTACACTGTTTTTGTTAATTATCGGTTATTGGCACTTATGATAGCAAATATATTTTGTAACCTTAATAAAGGTTATACCTTTATTAAGGTGAGAGCGCATCTGCAATGGAGAACTTTTGGTGAAGATGGAGAGAAGTGAATCACAGAGGAGATTTGCACAAAGATAAGAAGAAAATTTACAAATAATTTTCAACACATGGGACTGGTAATATTATAATGTAATGCCGCGTACACACGAGCGGATTTTCCGTCAGAAAAATCTTGGATGGCTTGCATACACACGGTCACACAAAAGTTGGCTGAACTTTCGACCGTCAAGAACGCGGTGACGTACAACACTACGACGAGCCGAGAAAATTAAGTTCAATGCTTCCGAGTATGTGTAGGAATTTTGCGTGTCGGAATTGCTACAGATGATCGGAATTTCCAATCGGAACTTTGTTTTTGTACGGTACATTTAATAGGGTTTTGTATATGTACACTGTTTTTGTAAATTATCGGTTATTGGCACTTATGATAGCAAATATAGTTTTTTAGGAGAGTTGCGCTACACCATTTTGGATATCAGTTTATATAATCAGTTTTGAATCACTTATACTGTAGGTGTCAGCTAGCAACTCACTGAGCACTAATTTTAGATTTACTAAAGAGGGTTGCGCTGATTGATTATTCACACACGTTTAAAAAATTATAAAAAAATATATATATATTATCTGGTTAAAATGCAAAACACTATGTAGTTTGTTTTTTGCTTTGTCTTGAGTGACTGTGAGGAGAAATGGACACTATCTTTGGAATCCAGATAGGGGGAAAGGCTCTATATGACCTTTATAATGTGCAGGTTATACCTTTATTAAGGTGAGAGCGCATCTGCGATACAGATTTGCACAAAGTGATAAGAAGAAAATTCACAAATAATTTTCAACACATGGGACTGGCAATATTATATTGTAATGCCGCGTACACACAAGCAGATTTTCCATCAGAAAAATCTTGGATGGCTTGCATACACACGGTCACACAAAAGTTTGCTGAAATTTCGACCGTCAAGAACGCGGTGACATACAACACTACGACGAGCCGAGAAAATTAAGTTCAATGCTTCCGAGTATGTGTAGGAAATTTGCGTGTCGAAATTGCTACAGACGATTGGAATTTCCGATCAGAACTTTTTCCGACCGAAAAATTGAGAACCTGCTCTCAATCTTTTGCTTGCTGGAATTCGGCCAGCAAAAGTCCGATGGAGCATACACACGGTCGCATTTTCCGACCAAAAGCTCTCATCTGTCTTTTGCTGCCCGAATTTCTGATCGTGTGTATGCGGCATAAGGGAAAATGTTTTGGAGAAGAAAATAAAATTCCCAAGGTACAGTGGCATGCAGAGGGTGAACATGAACTGCATCAGGTCTGAATGAAATCAACATATGGAGAACAGGACCATCAATGAATAAGGGCAAAACTCATAAACCTGGTAAGGTTCAGCATAGACATTTGACAGTGTGGGTTAGAAATGAAACTGCAGCCATCAACTGTATCAGATCTGAGTCTAACTAATATCAACATATGGAGAACAGTTCCATACAGACTATTGCTGCATGTTGCGGTGTCCAATATGGTGTGCAAATGCACAATTTCTAAAGTTCACTCCAATAAAGTGCATAGGCATGCTCAATTCCTTCAGACGTGGTGGTATAATCACATCAATCAGTGGCTTTAGTGCTTGCAGGGTTTTTCTAGTGAACGATGGGTGAAGAATCCAAAAACGTGCTCACAGAGCTCTTACCTTCTCAGTATATACATTACGCTTTTACTGCTGGTTGGTTCTTTGTCCTCCCTGATAGCCTAGTTCTTAGCACTGTTGTGGTGTAGATCCTCCATGCTCCATATTGGTATTCATATGTAATGAAAAGGGTACTCAAGATGGTGTATTACCCAAGTAAAATTATCTTTAATGTTAAAATATGTACTGCTTACATTTAAAATATTAAAATCTAGGCCAAATAAATGATTATCAGAGGGCAAACAGCATTTTACAGCGTTTTGCAGGCCCTTCTTAGTCTACTTCCGGCCTGCGGCGCTTACTTCCGGTCCGTGTTTGTTTACATCCGGTTTTTGTGTACTCACGCATTACGTCACGTTACGCACCTCGTGACTTTTTCAAGCCTTGATTATACCACCACGTCTGAAGGAATTGAGCACGCCTATGCACTTTATTGGAGTGGACTATAGAAATTGTGCATTTGCACACCATATTGGACACCGCAACATGCAGCAATAGTCTGTATGGAACTGTTCCACTGGATACATTATTTATAATAATTTTATTGTATTATTTTACCCACTTATTGAGAGCACATTTTTGAAATGTGAACATACACAGTTTTGGTACTACACCAATATAATTTATGTTATGCACTTTATCATATGCATATTAATATAGCATTGTATGATGATTGTAGCACTTTATTAACATACGCATAAGTCACTTATACACGTGTACATTGTCCTATTAGCACTTTAGTTTTTTAGTTTTTTTTGTTATGCGCAGAGTCATGTACACCTGAGTACACTCTTACATTTATTCGTATTGATTTGTGATCATTATTAGACTCAGCAGCATTTCTATTTACTATTTATTTATTTATTGATTTATTTATATCTAACACTGTTTTAGTAGTAGCGCAGTCCATTTTCAGAAATCACTTTTATATGGAGAACAGTGCCATCATTCATTTCCACAATGAGTAAGAGCAAAACTTATAAATCTGTTGAAGTCTAGCATAGACACTTGGCACGGTGGGTTAGAAATAAAACTAAAACTCAGACCTGACACAGTTCATGGCTGCAGTTTCATCTTCAACTCACAGTTTGAGTGTTTTCTGACAAGAGATCATCTCATTTGGGGAACCAAATTTAATAATTTTGGCTGATGTATATTTAATTTGAATAAAGAGTTTATTTCATGCTTCATCTGTGTTTACATATTAAAAATGTCTTCTTTTCTCACATTTCTCAGGACTAGGCCCTATACTTGAGTCTAAGGGCTCATTCACACCAAAATGTGGTGCGTGAAAGGCATGCACCATGTGGTTGACTGCAGTAAGTTTTTAAAAAGTAGTGCTTGCACTACTTTTTACACAGTCTAGTGCTTTTTCTAGCCCATTCAAATGAATGAGCTGTCAAAACATAAGCAGGGAAATGCACTGGAATCACATGGCAATGCATTCCAGTGTGAATCGGCCCTTAGGGCATACAATCAAGGGGTTGGCTCTGTGCATCACTAAACCTCTGCATACCACTGTCCAGTTGAGGCCAGTCTCCAGACAGGACAGCCATTGCGTTAGCATACTTAGGCTGCTCCAATGTTAAACAAGACCTTTAAGCTTCAATAGGCATAGTCTCCTTGAGCTTAGGGAAAAAGTTGGTAGCAGGTGTATCATCCTGATTTGATGCCTCAAAAGGTTAGGAGTCCTCATCAGCTGACACCTCCTACCTTTTGCACTGTGTCTGGCTCAAGGGCAGGCTTAAGAGGTATGGCCAGGACCCCTGCTGTCCAGGGCCTCAACAAGGCCAGAAATTCGGCCAATGAACTCTAGCTTTGTGGCAGAAGATTTCTCTCTAAAGAGGAATGCTGAGGCTGTTGTGGTAATGAAGGTCTAATCACCTGAATGCAGCTGCACTTAACCCAGTCATAATGATTTCAAGAAGCCTGTGTCATGTACTATACAATCAGGAAATAAATGGCTGGCCCTATAATGATATATATATGATACACATATATATATATACACTGATATTTAAAAACAAAAAAACGAAATATCCGGTCAAAATCTGAGAAATAACTGGTTGCATAGTTGCACAATTTTACTTACTTATAATTTAAACGCTACATACAGCAATCTGTTGAAGGTGACCCCCAATACTTAAAATTGTATTACCACATTGTTATCTTATATAGCACATTTAAAAATAAGAATATAAATACATATATATCCCTTGCCAGAAAACAGAAACAGATTGAAAGTTACTCCAATAATTAGAAGAAAATGTTCTATACAGGTTCAATATTTCTAGTAATGTAATTGTCTGACAGCAGTAATGTGCTCCACAATGAATCTGTGTTGTCAATCTGTACTATTTACACATTAAAAAGCAAAGATTTCTGCAGGATAAAAGGCTAAGTAATTCAATATTTTGTTAATGTCTCTCCGAAGCCAAGTATTTTTCTAAATTACCACGGTTACATTCAGCATCTGCGATGTCTAAAAATACAATCTGATTAATGCTACATATAAATTATTTATATAGAGAACCAGATGGTGGAGGGTGGTAATGTTCACTAGAACCACAGAGTTTTGCCAACATATGCTGTTAAATTGATTAAACAAAGCAGTCTTGTTCAAATTATTGTGCATCATTTTCTGTATCATATACTACTTCCCATAAACTTGCATAGCACAGAAAAATTACACCCTATTAGTCTTGATTGGTGTATGGCTGATGTGCCGTCTGCACCACCTGCTAGCCCCACCCCACTAATTTTACCCATAAATACCTAAAGAAACAAACACGCCACACCTTTCGGATTAAATGGCCGTATGGCCCCTTTATTAAAGTGGAGGCCCACCCTAAAACAAAAAATTGCATTAACATTTTCAAAAAAATAGTAAAAAAAAAATTTAAAATAATAATTTTTTTAACTTACCAGAAACCCCTGTTGCTAGGCAGTCTTCCTAATCTGCCTCTTCCTATTCCGCGGCGCTGTTTCTTCAGATCCTACACTTCGGTGAGCGTCCCTGTTGTCTTCTGGGACATGTGTGTGTCTCAAAAAACAACAGGGCCATTCACAAAGCGATGTGCGACTCGCGCATGCGCAGTAGGAAACGGGCAGTGAAGCCTCAAGGCTCCACTGCCTGTTTCCCTTAGTTAGGATGGCAGCGACGGCACCCTATCCGATGGACGGATCGGTCTCGGGGGGGCCGACATCGCAGGCTCGCTGGACAGGTAAGTGTCCTTATGAAAAGTCAGCAGCTACAGTGTTTGTAGTTGCTGACTTTAAAAAAAAAAAAAAAAAATCAATTTTAAATATATATAACCCAACTTTTTAAACTGACTGCTATGTCTAAGGTTCATAAATGAAGGTTTATTATCGCATCGGCTGTACCACCACCACCTCGGTATCCTGGCCCCTAGCCGCGATCCCACCAGCTCAGGGACAAACTATTGCCAACTTCTTGCCCAATGCAGCCCGATGAATGATAGTCCATTATTTCCATGATAGGGAAGGTACGCATACCGAGATAGGCCCAACCTTTTCCACACCATATACTGTATAACTTCCACCATTCCGACCTTCACGAACCCGAGACCCCTGCCACAAACGCCCAACAATGAAACCTCAAGCACGGGAGAGGCACCTCAGACCAGGAAGGGAAGCCAGGACGCAAATTTAAAAACACAAGGCTGGATATGCTTGGTGCCAGCTGCGGCACCTGGACCATGTGAGTTTTTAAACAATTTTCTTTTAATAAATACCCTTTTGATAAACATACTTCACTATTGGAAGCCCCCTGTCTATTATTTCATTTTGGGGGATACCTGCCGTGGAGTCCGTTTGCAAAAACACCCACACAATACCTGACCAGGAGGTGAGAGAAAGAGAGAGGCCACTGATAGGATTGGTTATCCTAAAGTAACCGCAGGCCCTACACTTACCAAGTTCTGGTAAGTGATCCATTCCATAGGTGGTGACGGTCAAGAAATCTGCACAAGTTATATGTATTTGTATTAAGCACAAGCGGTGTTGGCACGGACTCTCTTTATACAGTTTTTATAGTTCATAGCTCGGCTCTTTTGTGTTTGTTCACGTTAGATTGCATGATATCGACAAATTGAATAATTGTTTTGTATATGGCTAAACTGATGGGATTGGGATATTGATTATACTATATGTAATAGACATCTGCTATATATGCCCCGTTGTACTATCATTTTTGGGGGAGTGAAGATGGGCTACTGATGGAATACATTTGTTATTTTTAGAAAGAGCACCTTACCCTGTAATTAGCGTAGATATAAGCCCAAACTGCACAGGATAGCAATTTATGATATCCGCATGCACTAAGCACTTTAAATAGCCTTAATAAGGCATAAAGCCAACACAGGCACCTGACACATTTGGGTATTTTTGGTTTTTGTTTTTTGTCCTCTATTTCTTATTTTTGAACAAGGTATTAATATATTATAGGCCAGCACCTGCACATTTGGCACTATAGGCTGTTGGGGACACCGCAGCATAGCACACACTAGCGGGGGGAACCCACATGTGTTTTGAATACTATTTAGCGCAGTTTCCACTTTAACCTTTTCTCAAGCACGGGCGGCCCGCTGGAGACCCTCCTGGAGACCCAGAAACCAAATGTCAATGCCTACCGCTGACAAATGTACTTTGTCTCCCATCAAATACAGTCCATTGTCTCCTTCCAACTCGCAATGGCGAACCACCAGCCCCCCATTGCGGACAACAAATTTTACCATCGCCTTGTTGACCTTAATCCTGGCCTTGCTGATCTGATCAACAGACCGGGCCCCCCGCCATGCTGCCCTGACATGATATCTGACCAGACTAGCACAGAATCTGGAAAAGCCTAACTCAAGCGAAGGAAATCCCTGATACTGAGGTCATTGCCCCAAATATGCAGTAGCAGCACATCAGGAGGCCTGTCCATCCTAGCATACTGCTGAATTTCTGGTAGCACTCAAGACCACAGCATTCCCGGAATTCCAAGCCACCGAACCGTTGCTTCCCCCTGGGAAACCAAGCTGCCTACCTTCTGGCCTAACCAGAGCCCTCTTAGCCCCCCAGTAAACATATGAATGACCCAGGATCCACATCAAGCACACCGGGCCTGAAAAACAGATACACAAGAAACATAGACAAAACAAGACCGAATACACAACACACACAGACCCCACAGTTACCCCACCAGACCAATAAGGCCACCCACAGAAACAACTAAACAGACAACACCAGACAAGAAATACCACCCCATTAGCCACTGGACCCTATTAACGATAGGATCTCCACCCCCCTCTCAAACCTTATAGAAGATGAGAGCATACATACAACCGAAAGCGATGAGATTCACAACGACCAATACGCTGAAGGATCTGGTCGCTGAAGCCCCAACGCGCCGCCTCTGTGGCCACCCCAATCCTGAACGAATGTGAAGAATAGTCCCTTAGAGAGAACCATCCCACCTCGAACTGGTACCGAGTCAACTGGTACCGAGTCAACGCCGACCATCAGCTACCTCCTTCTCAACGCCCCGGATATGAACAGAAAACACAAAACATTCAATTGCAAACACAACACCAAATGACGCAGCAAACGGACCACAGGCAAGGAAGACGCCGACAGGGAATTAATGGCATGTACCACCCCCAGATTGTCGCAATGAAAACGAACCGAAACGAAAAATTGTCCAGATAGTGTATAATAGAACGAAGGCTGGACAAGTCCCTGATGACCCATTTCAGAAAGGAACTGAACGTCTCAAAATAGGAACAGGAAATGGTGCCGCCCATTGGTAGGCACCGGGCAACAAAGTACTTCCCCTGCCAACGACAACCCAACAAACGAACACTATCCAGATGAACCGGCAACAGGCCATGAGAGCCCCCTTACCAAACTTCTGCACCCACCGCACCACCTCATCAAATGAAGCATATGAGGCGGTACAAAGGGAAGGTTTGATCGCATCGTTCACCAACAATCCTTTAGGGTGAGAAAGGTGGTGAATAAGCTGGAATTGATTCGGTTCCCTCTTGGGTACAACCCCCAAAGGCGAAACCACCAAGTCCCCCACAGGCGGAACTGAAAACGGGCCAGCCATCCTGCCCAACGCCACCTCCTTCTGCAGTTTACTAGAAACTACATGGATGATCATATGCCGACTTCAGGTCAGCCTAAACAGGAGGAACGCTAGCCAACATACTCGGGATCGGAAAACCCTCCCTAAAACCCAACCACAACGTTCTTGCAGCCACCCTGTTAGCATACCTACTTAGATATGGTGTCCCTTTTTTCAGCGCAGCCGTTTTCTTTCCCTTTTGAAGCATTTTGACAAGGGATGGGAACCTCTGCAGCCCGAACACTCGTGACGAAACCGCAGGATCTTCCGAATTTGCAGGTGCCCTCATTAAACTGCCAGCAGAACCCCTTACACTCCTGGCCTGTCATGAGCTTCATCCACAAGCCAATATCTTTGTGCTCCCATCATAACGATGGTCTCACAGCCTTCCGCTGACGGAACTGCTCATCACAGCGCAGCCAAGCCACCCCACCATAAACCCGCTGGGCTTCACTGATGGAATCCAAGTAACAAAACAAAGCCGAACAATTCTCTGAAGCTTTCTCCCCTATGATGCTCGCTAGTATGTTAAATGCTTGAAGCCAGTTGAAGATCCGCGGGATAAGTCTATAGCGTCACTTCTCTTCCTCTTCCTTTTTGCTCTCATCTGGTTTAACCTTATCTAGGTTAAACTTCTCCAGCTGTAGCAGAGAAAATATTTCCACGTAGTTCCCCTTCCAAATCCTATCCCTCAATTCCGCTTTCAAGTGAGAACCCAGGGGGCCCTCGTAGCAAACATAGACTTCGCAAGGCGCTGCATCTGCCAGCCGTATTCCGTCCGATGACGACACCCCCGTAGTGGTACCCAGCAATCGTCTTTACCTGGGATGACCCTGAAACCCTGGGGAGAACAGTAGCTGACCTGTTCGCCTCGACAGGCAGCTGTGGAGCCGCCTGCACAACGGGCAGCAATACAAGTGGGGACGCGGTGGGTGACCGTTCACCCCCCACCGCCCAGGCCACGACCGGTGAAACCATGGGAGCGAGGGGTCCCACCACAGAACCCCTGCTCACAATATCCCTGCCGCCTGAGACCAAAGCCAATAAGAAATGTTGTAGCAACGCATCCCCAGAGCTCACCGCCCCCTGGCTACCGGACCCACCCCCCGCTCCAGGAGGGGTCATCCTGCTAACCAGAGTCCCCCACCCATCCCCACCTGCCATGACAGTTGCCAGGACAGGCCCACCCCCCACTTGAACCCCAGGGGGCTCTTGCCACAGACTTGCAGGGCTCTTGCTGTAGACTTACCACTGCAACTTTGCTCTTGCTAGAGACTTGCCATGCAAATTTGCTACAAATTGGAAAAGTGTCAACTAGAACTTGTGCTTCAAGTGCTCTGCAAGTGTACAACTTGCCAGGGAAGATGTGCAGCAAATTCACAAGACTTACAATTCAATATTGCCACAAATGTGTGGCACATTATCCTTGCTATCTGGGCTGAGGTCCCTCTCTGTTCAGCGATGTCCACAAGTGTCTTAGCCGTCAGAGATTCTGCTTGGCTGAGACACAGCAGGGGCACCATTGGCTCCCACTGCTGTCAAAGTCAGCTAGCCAATCAGGGGAGAGGAGGTGGCAGGGCCAGGTCGGGGCTCGTGGGCACAGGGAGCTGTGACTTGGCTTGGGTGCCCCCATAGCAAGCTGCTTGCTGTGGGGGCTCTAAACAGGAAGGAGGGGCCAGGATCACAGAAGTGGGACTTGAGGAGAGGAGGATCTGGGCTGCTCTGTGCAAATCTACTGTAACAGAGCAGGTAAGTACATGTTTGTTATTTTTATAGGACAAAAAACAAGACTTTACTATCACTTTAAAGCATATTACCTATACCATTAGTACATCCTAGTGCATCCTAATTTATTTAATTTATTCATGTTTATGTTTGGATCCCAATAATACACTAGATATTTGTTTATATCTAAGTGTGTCAGGCAGTCCAATATAAGCTATTTTGCATAATTTGGACATTATCCTTTTGCATATTTTGCACATTATCATTTAGGAATGGTTCACAGAATGTTTGCTTTTGATGAGAAAATTTAAAATGATGATAGGAAACAACAACCCACAGTATCACCCAGAATTCTGTTAACATCTGACATTTTATTCTGTATAGCTTACTTATTTTAAAATGTTATTTTTGTGATAAACATCATTGAATTCTTTAAATGCAGTAATACAGGAGCTCAGTAAATGCAGATGTTATTGCCTTTTCAACACAAACCTCAGCAATTTTTTCAGCATCGAAGACTCGGGTATCATTTTCCATACTTTTATGTTTGTATAGTGCATTCCAGATTGCAAATCTGAGGCCATCTCGGTTCGTATCCCACTTAAGTTCATGACAGATTTTAACCAAATTGTAAACAGCACAATATGAAATCATCCAAAAGTCATCTAAAAGAAGAAAAAAAAAAAACAACTTCAAATAAGCTTTTATTCACCTTTAAGACCCTGTCCATAAAACCTGTGTTATATATCCCCGAGGAATAGTGTGGTGACAAACTACATTTGATAATTCAAGGGTCCATAATGCAGAACTGCTACTGAACGAGTGTTCCTCAACAGCCCTGTGAGCATGTTTTATGCCCAAGCACACTCAGCCTTAATTACAATATGTATATCTGCCTAGATCATTGATTATTCAGGAACACACATAGGACTCCTATTAGAACTATTCATGTGCAAGATACAACCAGTGGAATACAGGTTTAGATACATGCCTTTTTCTCTTTGTTGGATTAATGTGCTTTTACTATATTATTGATAGAGAAAAATGTATTTTCTTTGCGCATTATATGTTTTACAAAGTGGTCTATGTATCAATGTTTTTACTCAAAATTCAGACAACATATCCAAGATTCCCACATTTTTCTTATTAAATCTTATGTGAAACATGCAAATCTTGGGTAAAAGCTGTATGAATCTGGCGTGAAAACATTGACACATCGACCCCAAAGTGTAGAATGCCAAGATGAAATAAAAGTCAGTTATAGCAATGTTGTTACAATGTCTTTGCTATTGAAATCTGATCATATATTATCATATATATATTATATATATATATGATATATTATTATTATATATATATTAATATGTATTTTATGTATGCTCCCAGTATATCATACAATGCTTTCCAACAATCAAAGATTACAATGAGCATAAAACCAATAAAAGCATTTTAAAAATCGAAAATGGAATGTTAAAAAGGAAAAAGAGACATGTAAGACATAAGGTCTTATTTTGTTCAGAGGACCAATTACGTCTCATAAACGATAATATGTAATTTCAAATAATACAGTAAGAAACACTGAAACAGATGCTATATGAAAACCTCCACAAGCCCTCCTAATTTTCCAGAGACGCCTTTTGAATTTTTTTGCGGTAGAACACAGGGAAAATGGGGTTACTCTATTTTCTTTATTCACAGTTGAATTCCATCTTTACAGATGAAGTAGCAACTCATGTTAAAGCTTGGAAAATAACAACTTCATTATATATATATATATATATATATATATATATATATATATATATATATATATATATATATATAAAGAAAGTATAGATGCGAATCTGACATACAATATATTAACATGTACGGAAACTGGTAAGAAGACATTTTTGCCTAAAACTCTGGGTGTTGCACTGAATATACGGACTTTGCACAACATCACTATATGGACTTTGGTGTTTTAAATATTGTTTTCATACATGTTAATAGATTGCATGTCAGATGTACGTCTATACTAGACATTGCTACACATTGTATTTATACTTATCTGGATGTTGTTGTGTACAATGTTGTGAACGCTGCTATCTTATCATTTACTTGAATTTATTCACATACACTGAGCGCAATATATATTTTTTTTCTTAACGTCACTATATACTCTTTAGAGATCTGTAGGCAGGTGGATGTTAAATGTCTTATGTTTACTGAAAATGTTTTATTGTTTTGTAATTATTGTATGTAGCTAGAATTTAGAGAAACCATGTAACACTGCATGTTGTATTTGCCCTGCTAAGATGGTATTCCCTGCGAGGTGAGGGTTAACTATGCTGGCTAGGTTTACCTGGGCTTTTTGGACAAGTACCATGCTCGGACTCCAGTCCGGCGGACAATCCCGCGGGAAAGTCCGCTCGTGTGTACGGCGCATAAGATGGGAGATAAAACCAGCCTGAAATTTGTGTCGGGGTGGGTGCTAAAATAGATTAGCAGAGAGCTTGTCTTGACACAGCACAGCTCTAAAGTATCTGCATTCCTCTGCCTATGCGGAGTGGGGGTGTGTGCCTTTCCTCCAATCAGCTGTCACACAATGTAAGCCAAGTCTACACTCCTACTGCTGAATGAGGAAGTAAAAATTCTAACACGAAGTAAGAATTCTAAAGAATATAGCAAGCTGAAGACAGCAGATATGCATGTAAACCTTATGTAGGGAGATTTGATTCAATTCTGTGTATCATTTGAGGCTGTTCACTTGACTGAGTATATGTGAGGGTTTACATCCACTTTAAGTTGAAGTGCTGCCTTATTGCCAGCCTTGCTTTAAATGGCATCCTCAGCCTGCTTTTGAGGTCATTAGCGAGCGCTCTCTCTGGGTTCCCCCATGGGTGCAGTAAGCCCCATTCAAAGATGGGTCTACAATATGTAAAGCTTACCTGTATATTTGGATGGAAAGGCTGAAGTTTACCAACCAATACTAATTCATGCACATTCTTATTGGTTAGGGAGATAGCCCATTACAGTGATGGGTCAATAGGAATATCTTGGGTGGAGGATGAAGCAGCAAGTTTTGACGCTACCAGGAAGTGTTGGTGCTCTGCTGATCATAAGGATCAGGCTTTCTGGCAACCGGCCATTGGCTGCAGACTGAGACATGTATATAATTGATGCTTAATATAATTTGTGAAATATTCATTTTAGTGTTCTATAATACCATATTATAAAGAGTTTCCATGTTAGGCCTTATAAATACATTTCCCACATTATTTCCACTGCCTTTGAGACAATCACATCCTCCTGGTTAAAAGACAATGACCCTTTTCCCTCAATATCATCAGAATACAGAATAGCATGATGAATGAGGAAATTGCCCACTTTCAAGAAAGCATCATATATACATTTTTTTTTTCCCTGTGGGATCCATAAGACTCATCCTATTTCCATACTAATACTTTTAACCAAATTCTGCTATTATAATATTATTTCCCTTTTTTACTTTGCACATCATGTTGCTTTTTGCCTACTGCTTGGCTTTTCATGTGATGTTATGATTTTCTCATTTACATATATTGTATTTTTTATTGTTGTAAATTGCTGTTTTAACAACCTTCTTGAAGCTCTTGCAATGGCTTTAAACTTTGTATGTATATAAACTTACACATAAACCAAATAAAACCTTTTGTACCATAATAAAATTGGTAATCAAGTTGAACAGGCTTCTTTTTGCATTTGTCTTCTGTCAAAAAAATACATTTCCATTGTATTACTGAGTGAATTCTTGTACCTTAAATCAATAACACTCATTCATATGCCTATAATTGGATCTCTGAAGCCCAATAAATATTTAACTTGTATGACATAAAAATATTTTTTCTTGTACTGACAATATGGGAACACGTTTTTTCAATATACATAGCTTGATGTATATTCTTTCTCAATTTAAATCTGATAATATAAATATATTGCATTCACTGTGCCCAGGATGCTGGTGGCTATAAAGTCAGAATATTATTTTATATGTAAAGGAAAATTCTAATAACACAGCTTCTACATTATTCATAGTGGAAAAAAATGAAAGCATACCTTAACGGTTTTATCTGAAAAACTAAACCTTATGCTGTAGCACCAGAGTTTAAAAAATTCAGACAGATTTTTGTTGAACATAAGTTTATAGAGATATTATTTGTTTCCCCCAAAAAAAATGCAGATTAACCCAATATACAATAGATTAATATAGTAATACTTGCTATTGATAACTACTATACTACTGATAACTAAAGGGACAGTATTAGGCCTGGTTTTCACTTATGCGATTTCAGATACGGCTTGGGTCGCACTGAATCGCATGGAAATTAAAAAGACATTGCTTCCAATGATGCCTGTTCACATCAATGCAGTGCATCTGCGATGCGACTTTGTGGAAGGGTCCTGTGCTACTTTGGTGCATTGCAGTGTAATTTTGTGACCCATTGACTTCAATAGAAATGCATCAAGATCGCATCTGCTTGTCTTTTTTGATGCAGTTTTGTGTGCACTTGTCGGTATCCTAGCAACCAGTGACTGATGCCTGCTGTCAGCAGCAGATATGAGTCATGGGTTGTTAACTGCTTCCCGACCACCTCATGCAGATATATTGTGGCAGAAGGGCACGTACAGGCAGAATCATGTCGCTGTACATTGCCCTTTAAGAGGCGGGTTACGGGCGCTAGAGCACCCACCGGGAGCTTCGTGAGCGCGATCGCGGGTACCATGGACTCGCTGTCCGTGAGGATACCCGCGATCATGGAGAGGAAGAACGGGGAATGCTAATGTAAACAAGCATTTCCCCGTTCTGCCTAGTGACACTGTCACTGATCACCGCTCCCTGTAAGCGGTGATCAGTGTTGTGTCACACACAGCCCCTCCAACCCACCATTAGAATCACTCCTTAGGACACACTTAACCCCTACAGCGCCACCTAGTAGTTAACCTCTTCACTGCCAGTCACATTTACACAATAATCTATGTATTTTTAATTGCACTGATTGCTGTATAAATGTGAATGGTCCCAAAATTGCTCCAAAAGTGTCCAATCTTTCCGCCTTAATGTTGCAGTCACGATAAAATCGCTGATCGCCGCCATTACTAATAAAAAATAAATTATTAATAAAAATGCCATAAAACTATCCCATATTTTGTAAACGCTATGACTTTTGCGCTAACCAAACGCTTATTGCGATTTTTTTTTACCAAAAATATGTAGAATACGTATCGGCCTTAAAATAAGGGAAAAAAATGTTTAATATATTTTGTGGGGTTATTTATTATAGCAAAAAGTAAAAAATAATGCGTTTTTTTTTTTTTCAAAATTATCACAATTTTTTTGTTTATAGCGCAAAAAATAAAAACCCCAAAGGTGATCAAATACCACCAAAAGAAAGCTCTATTTGTGGGAAAAAATGACATCAATTTTGTTTGGGAATCACGTCGCACGACCGCGCAATTGTCAGTTAAAGCGACACAATGCCGAATCGCAAAAAGTGCTCTCGTCTTTGGCCAGCCAAATGGTCCAGGGCTTAAGTGGTTAAGGAGCCAGCACCCGCCAGCATCCTAACAACCAGTGACTCATCCCTGCTCACAGCAGGGATGAGTCACCAGTTGTTAATGAGCCAGCATCTGGTGGTGTCATAACAATGATGAGACATCCCTACTGCCAAGGGGGGACTCCCCACCGACAGCAGAATGTAAACAAAAGAGCCATTAAAAATAAAAGACAGTATGGGGATCGCCCCAATTCATACCAGACCTGGTATGGATTTTAAGAGGTGCCCCAAAAAAACACAAAAAATTACAATACGTGTAGGCCCTCTGAGATCCCACCCTTTGACATCATAGGGTGGAGTCTCCAAGGGGTGGCATGTGTCATCATAGGGAGTGAAGTAACTTGGTGACATCACGTGACCCTGTCTCTATGACATCATGGGCAGGGCCTCTTAAAGCCTTCATAGGGGCGTGGTCACCAGGTGATGTCACTGGGTGACCCCACTCTTTGTTAATTTAGCTGCAGGGGAAGCTGCTCTGTCATTCAGTGAATGTTAAGGAATGAAAGTGGTAGTGTGCAGCTTTTTTTATTTTTTGTTCATCATGATTGACGATGGATTTACATCGGGAGGCTTTTTTTTTCTACATAAAGAACTGTCTTGTGTTCTTATTTGCTTTTGAAATTTTTTGGCTGAATGAGAAGGGGTACTATGTACCTCATACTCATTCACTGAGGGGGGGGGGGGGATACGGTGACCCCCTTGTTTAAAGGTGTTTTCCAGATTCTGATAAGCCGCCTCCCATACCCACACAACCACTGGGCCAGGGTTTTAGGGAAGAGGCCCTTGTCCTTATCAACATGGGGACAAAGTCCTTTGTAAGGGTGGCATTTTGAGAGCATGTGGCCCAGTTTGGTTCAGGAGGGGTGGGCACTTGCTTGACACCCCCCCCCCTTCCTGGCCTGCTGGGCTGCATGCTTGGATAAGGGTCCGGTATGGATTTTGGGGGGACCCCACAGATTGTTGTTCTTGGCACGGGGCCATTCGAGTCTGGTATGGATTGGGGGGAGACCCCAACGCTGTTTTCTTTCTGTTATGCTGTTTTTTTTTTTTTTACATTCTGCTGTCAGCAGGGAAAGATGGCTAATCATTGTTAGAATGCTGGTGGGCGCTGGCTCCTTAACATCCAATGACTCATCCCTTTTAGCTGATAGCACAAGCTGCTTACACTGCATAAAAATATCACTTCAACAGTCTAGAATATATCAGTAAAGTGCAGCACTAAATACAATCGCTGAAAACTTTATCTGACAACAGTAAACTATTGTGGGCTAATTTCAGTATACTGTATAGTAAAATTCTGCATCTGTGTATACAAAGTCTGTGGAGTTGATTTACTAAAGGCAAATAGCTCACTTTGCAAGTGAATTTTCAGTTCAGCTTAGTGAATGTGGTGAAAATTCACTTTTTAAGGAATATCCAAACACATGCAAGGAAAATAAAAAAAAGGAAAATAAAATAAAATACATTTTTGACTGAACATCAAAAGTCCACCGAAGGCCGGAAGGTGTGGGTCATAGAGGCCATCTCCGGAGGTTTGCCTTCTGCGGAGCGTTTCAAACAACTCTGCCAGTGGGAGACTTTCTGGATATATTCCCTCAATTCCCTCACACCAGGGGGACTCAATGAGGAGTTAGACGCATACACCTTGTTATAACAGATCACATGCCCATTTCTGGTTTGTTTCTCCCCCCCTCCTTCCTACCTTCCCCTTACCCCTGTCTCTCCCCCCCACAAACAGGTCTGTCTCTGCTCTACCGGTCGGGAGTGGTATAGTAAATATATTATATTAATATTTCATATATATGTATGTGTGTATGTATATATATATATATATATATGTGCAGACATATATGCATGATCCATCATTAGGTATACCCCACTTGGTATCCACACCATGAGGGGACACACACACATATAGTTTCATAGTTAGTAAGGTTGAATAAAGACATCAGTCCATCCAGTTCAACCTGAGTGAGTGTCTACAATTGTCCCTATCCCTGTACATTGCACACTCACATTGGTCCCTACCCTCAAGGAGCCCACAAACCAAGGTCCCCATTCATATACTAGGGCCAATTTTGGACAGAAGCCAATTAACCTACCTGCATGTCTTTGGATTGTGGGAGGAAACCGGAGTACCCGGAGGAAACCCACGCAGGCACAGGGAGAACATGCAAACTCCAGGCAGGTAGTGTCGTGGTTGGGATTCGAACCAGTGACCCTTGTTACTGCTAGGCGAGAGTGCTAACCCCTACACCACTGTGCCGCCCCTTATCCCTTGTATACCATCTAGGGGGAACACAGCACCAACTTTATCTTTACTGTTCATTATTATTATTATTATTAATTCTTTACACTACAGCCTGTTCCCCCTCCATCACTTCTTCATGTTTACATGCATACAACCCCCCTTTTTTTTTTCTATTTTACTTGCTTGGCCCTTTATACATCATCAACCTCTTCAATAGGCTTGTATACATATAGAAGAGAACTATGCTTTAAATATTTCCATGTGTATCATTTTTTTAAAAGGTTTTCCTTTTTTTAATTTTTTTATTTATTTATTTTTTTATTTTATTTTATATAATTTTTTTTATATATACATATATTATATCATTATGTTTAATTATATATATATATATATATATATTATTTTTTTTGTCAATCTGAAACTGTTAACCCCTGCTTCACCTTGCCCATTGCTATAATTTATTGTTTACTGATTGGTCTGCTGGAAGTTCCAGTTCCACGGCCCCACCCACATGTTCTCCATTGTGTATATATAGCCGTCCTCCTCTAGAGGGCAGCAGACCAATTGAAGGAGCAGTCAGCTCTGAGAAGGTAGCCTTTTATCACTGCAGCCCTGAATGACAAGATTCCAGCCCTGCCTAAGTCCAATTAGACGCCGGTGACATCACTTCCTGTTCCACGGTCCATGCTGGTCTGTGTGGAGCTACTTGGTTCCTTTGCTCCTGGAGAAACACTGTGATCCATTCCAGCCAGCTGCTCAATCCTTTCCAGTATCCGGAACAGCGGTGGGACCCACAGAGCCATGTGGAATGCCAGGACTGTACTAATTTGACAAGCATGCATCTTCTATCATCTTGTAAGTGTTTTTAATCTTATCCTACTAAAGTCATCATTTTAATACTACACTCAGGTCAGGTATATTACATTATATTTATTTCGATATCACAAATGCATATTGCCATTGCCTTTTTGAATGCACATATGGAATATGTGGAATATACATTTGTGTGTGTGTATTTTTTTATAACCGAGAATGTATTTGCCTCTATCCATTTATTGTTTAATGTTTACGAAAAATGTTGCCTGTAGCAATACAAACTTTCCACTAGACGGCAGCACTCGGTATATATAAATACTAGTACATCCAGCTCATCTGAACTAGCTTGAAAAAGGAGCGTGCATTCCTCCCACCACCAGCGTGCGCCAGCCCAGAAACATGTCATGATCACGCCTGTGAGGTCGTCCCCTCTAGCACTGCGATCCAGAAAGTGTTCCAAGTCTCTTCTCCAGCTCTCCACCACCATACCATCTTCCTGCCGGCCGGGAGAGCCCACAGAATGGCTGAGACAGCGTGCCTTCTACTGACCGGTGTGATGGATGCCCCACAGAGCATTTACCCACAGATGTACCCTTCCCTGTTTACCTAGATGTACGTTACTATGTGTTTTTATTAATACACACTTTACAGTCTTACTCAGAGGCGCCTGCACTTTGTTTTTTCTTAAAAGATTTCAACTGGCCATTTGTGGCAATATCCCTAATCATTTTAGGGACCCCCAAATTCCTCTCCTCTAGCATTTATCCAAGCATGTAAAACTGACTCCATAGATGTGGTTAAGACATAGGGTGAATTGGACCCTCTAAATACCAAATGGGCAAGCGCTTCATAGGAACCCACTAGCACTGCCTCAAGGGCAACTGCAGCATCGTCATATGGACCAGTGAGCCACCTATTAACCATCACCAACTGACCTGCCAAGAAATATTTTTAAAAAATATGGCACAGCTAGGCCCCCCTCTTTCCAAGGCTGTTGTGACACCCCAAGCTTAAGTCTAGCTACCCCACCCTGCCAAAGAAAATCTGACACTAAATCATGTATTGATTTAAAAATAGCTTTAGGGATCCATACGGGTGAGTTCTTCAGTGTATATAGCAATAGCAGTAAAAGCTTAATTTTTAAGTAAGTTCACCCTTTCTATCAGCGAGAGAGGAAGATTCCTCCAGAATTTTTTGCCTAGAAATTGATATGATGGGTGTTACATTCAACCGGATAAAGTCTGAGACTGAGTTAGTAATGGTAAGCCCCAGATATTCAGCCTTAGATACCTTCTGGAGAGGTGTTGATAATAGCCGATTGGCAGACATCCTTACCCAGGGGAAGAATTGTAGATTTATGCCAATTGACATGCAGCCCAGAAAAAGTGTCAATATGATCTAAAATGGACAAGGCCAAAAAAATAAATAAATAAATAAAATGGACAAGGCCTGAGGCAGAGATGTGGCATGGTCATCTAAAAATAATACCACATTATTGGCATATAGAGTTGTCTTCGCTACCAAGTTGCCCACTCTTATAACCTTCACTAAGGAGGAGGCACGAAGGGCCACAGCAATTGGCTGATTTATTCTTATAAGTGTTTTATAAATAAATATTTGGAATAAACACAGTCGATTTTAATTAACTTATAGTTCTAATGCCTTCAGTCCATTTCCTTTTTGTCATGTTCCTTTTTGTGGCAGCTCTCCTATAAAACTTTTGGCTGTGGGTGAGATTAGTACTACTTGGACCTTGAAGAAAGCTTGTTCTCAAAATGTGGACGTTATTGAAAATAAAAAAGTATCATGGCCAGTACAATTGTTTTTGTGGCTGAGGGTGATAAACCACTCAACAGTCCTTATCATGAATAAATGAAAAAGGTATAACATTCTTTTATACTAAGTGACAATTCCACATATACAAAAGAGGTGAAATTCCAGAAATTATTACATTTTACTGATAATCTGTATCAATAGTAAACAATGAAAAGCTTTGTTTAAAAAACATTTTCACAAAATGAATGCACATATGTCCAACACGGATTATACAAAATGAACAAATATAAAATGGAAATTGTAATCTTTTGTTTCAGATTTCTAATACCACAGAAGTATGTCTATACAAATGACCGCTTAACACAAAATGATGTATAGAATTTAATATGTTCACTTCATCTCCCAATAAAACAGAGTATTTTATTTTCATCTCGTAATATCTATATGAGATTTATTATATCAATATTGTTCTTTTTATTTGTTCTCCCTAATTGCAGACAGTATAATGTAATAAGCATTGCTTGTGCAAGCAAATAATTGAAGTATTAGGGATATTAGTTCTGTCAAAACATTTTGTCTTGTTTTAAATGAACATAATTAAACAACAATAGTTTTGAAATATTTGCCTATATGAAGAACAGAAATATCCTCATGCGCTTCTGTATGAATAAAAATAAAAAGCATTAAAGGAAACCTCAACTTAGAAAAAAAACAGAGGCTACCAATGCTCACTGCCTGTTTGCCTCTGCCCTCAATACTATTAAGTCACTGAAACAAACATGCAGCTAGAGAAGTCAGAGGAAAGTAAAACTTTTTATCTGTATACGGGCAGTCCAGGTTATGAACAAGATATGTTCTCTAGGTTTGTTCTTAAGATGAATTTGTATGTAAGTTGGAATAGGTAATTTTTTTTAGTGTAACTCCTGCCAAGTTTTGGGAGGGGTTAACTGGCCATGCATTGATGTGGGATTGCTGTCAGGTCCGCTAGACAGTAGGTGGCAGCATGCGGTGAGCAGAAAGATAGCTGCCCGTCGTTTTATGGGACCAGTGTGGCGTCACGCTGCCTCTGTTCTGGATTTTTGTAACTCGGGGACTGGCTGTACTTGTTCCAGGTCAGTGCTTTAAAATATTGAAACTTTTATATTAGCATTGCAGCGACAAAAATTATTTCCAAAAGAAGAATTCAGAAATGGCAGCCTGCACATTTCTCAGGACAAGTTTCTTGTGTATGTAACACCAAATCGTTTTTTTTTTCCACTTTTAATTAGAGCCGGGAAGGATTAAAACACATCTGTGTCCCCACTGGGTAGATTTACCCTTGCTAGGGCTTGTTCCCCCTACATTTGGTAATTGGCATTTTTCTGCCCCTGATCAACACCAGTCACAGCAAAGACACATAGAAAACAAGTGTTTTTTATGTTCCCTGTTTACACTACAATGCTACCTTGAGGTGGGTGCAGTGTTGATATTTCAATCCCAGTAAGCTCCATCTCCCCTATTCCACAAGCTGGCTACATTATCCTAGCGTATCTCTAAGAAACATGCCTCTTGTTATCCCCCACTGCGTCCTATTTCCAGCAACTTCATCCACTTGTTATAAAATTATGTTTGCCTATGTTGCCTGATCTTTACTTCTCTTGCTATATACACACACTCATTGTCACCCTCACATTTGATTGGATGTGTTCTTTGTTGTAAGCTCTATGTCTCAAAAATGACAGTGCTTTTCATTGTACTTGAGCCAAAGAGAGTCCTTTTGCATTTTTGGAGCAAAAGTTTTGACAACTGATGGTTTAAACATAGATTTTGATATAAATTGTTTTATATCTGATATATAAATATACAGTATCTCACAAAAGTGAATACACCCCTCACATTTTTGTAAATATTTTATTAGATCTTTTCATGTGACAACACTGAAGAAATTACACTTTTCTAAAATGTAAAGTAGTGAGTGTACAGCTTGTATAACAGTTTGCTTGTATAACAGTGTAAATTTGCTGCCCTCTCAAAATAACTCAACATACAGCCATTAATGTCTAACCCGCTGGCAACAAAAGTGAGTACACTCTTAAGTGAAAATATCCAAATTGGGACCAAAGTGTCACTATTTTGTGAGGCCACCATTATTTTCCAGCACTGCCTTAACTCTCTTGGGCATGGAGTTCACCAGAGCATCACAGTTTGCCACTGGAGTCCTCTTCCACTCCTCCATGATGACATCACAGAGCTGGTGGATGTTAGAGACCTTGTGCTCCTCCATCTTCCGTTTGGGGATGCCCCACAGATGCTCAATAGGGTTTAGGTCTGGAGACATGCTTGGCCAGTCCATCACCTTTACCCTCGGCTACTTTAGCAAGGCAGTGGTCATCTTGGAGGTGTGTTTGGGGTTGTTATCATGTTGGAATACTGCCCTGCGGCCCAGTCTCCAAAGAGGGGGTGGGGACATGCTCTGCTTCAGTATGTCACAGTACATGTTGGCATTGATGGTTCCCTCAATGAACTGTAGCTCTCCAGTGCCGACAGCACTCATGCAGGCCAAGACCATGACACTCCCACCACCATGCTTGACTGTAGGTAAGACACACTTGTCTTTGCACTCCTCACCTGGTTGCCGCCACACACGCTTGACACCATCTGAACCAAATAAGTTTATTTTGGTCTCATCAGACAACAGCACATGGCTCTAGTAATCCATGTCCTTAGCCTGCTTGTCTTCAGCAAACTGTTGGGCTTTCTTGTGCATCATCTTAAGAAGAAGCTTCCTTCTGGGACGACAGCCATGCAGACCAATTTGATGAAGTGTGCGGTGTATGGTCTGAGCACTGACAGGCTGGCGGCAACCAGGTGAGGAGTGCAGGGAACCATGAATGCCAACATGTACTGTGACATACTGAAGCAGAGCATGTGATCAGGGTCTTAGCCATCTTCTTATCACCAAGGCCATCTTTATGTAGAGCAACAATTCTTTTTTTCAGATCCTCAGAGAGTTCTTTGCCATGAGGTGCCAGTGACCAGTATGAGAGAGTGAAAGCGATAACACCAAATTTAACACACCTGCTCCCCATTCAGACCTCAGATCCTGTAACACTAACCAGTCACATTACACCGGGGAGGGAAAATGGCTAATTGGGCCCAATTTGGACATTTTAACTTAGGGGTGTACTCACTTTTGTTGCCAGCGGTTTAGACATTAATGGCTGTGTGTTGAGTTATTTTGAGGAGACAGCAAATTTACACTGTTATACTGTACAAGCTGTACTAATTTGCATAGTAGCAAAGTGTCATTTCTTCAGTGTTGTCACATGAAAAGATATAATAAAATATTTACAAAAATGTGAGGGGTGTACTCACTTTTGTGAGATACTGTATGTATTGTTGGTTTTATTTTGTTTTGTAGCATGATGACAGCGGGTGTGGAGTAACCCTAGGAATTTTTATGGAATTTTTTGATAGTATTTCTACTTTTATGGGACTGTAGGGGTCGCTATTGGTCCTATTAATATTATCTCCAGCTGTATAATAGTTGCGATGAGATGAGAATACTTTGCTGATAGGCAGCACTAACAGGCATTGATCGGTAGCACTGATGGGCATCAATAGGCGGCAATGATGGGCACTGATAGGCAGCACTAATAAGGAGGCACTGATGGGCAGCACTGATGGGGCTGCCCTGCTTATCTGTGTACATGTCCCCTTTCAGGATTGCTGTTTACTGGCTCTCCTCTTCTCACGCTGTGACAGCGCATTAAGAAAAGTACTGCTGGTAACCGGCAAGTCTGTTTACACTGTGATCAGCTGTGATTGGACACAGTTGATCACGTGGCAAAGGGCCGCTGTGATTGGCCCTTTACCACCATCTGTGTTTGGCTGTGTCCAAAGGACACCGTGATCACAGAGCGTGCCCCAGGGGGCGCATGAGAGGTGTGGTTCTGGGAGGACATTCATGGATGCCCTCCCGGAACAGCAGAGCCACACTGTAGTGTGGTAAGGAAGTGGTTAACCACTTCGCGCCTGCGCTATAGCCGAAATGCGGCTACATCGCGGACGTCCCGTGTGAGGAGGGAGAGATGAACGGCTGCAGCGGCCGTAAGTACAGGAAAAAAACAAAATTAAAGTGCCATCTGACCCCACTGCCCCATCTGTCCCCACTGACACCTGTCCCCAGTGCCAACTGTTAGTGCCATCTGTCCCAAGTGCCATCTGTCCCCAGTGCCACCTGTCCCCAGTGCCCTTTGTCCCCAGTGCCACCTGTCCCCAGTGCCATTTGTCCCCAGTGCCATTTGTCCCCAGTGCCACCTGTCAGTGCCATCTGTCCCCAGTGCCACGGATAAGTGCCATCTGTCATCAGTGCCACATCAGTGTCACATGTCATTGTCCTCGTGCTCCAGGGCCTTCAAAAGTGTAATATGTAGTCAACAAGTTAGATGTGTAATTTATTTATTTATTTTTTTTTTTTTTTCAAACAAGCTTTATTGAAGTTATACAGTTGTACAAGAAAGCCGAACCACAAATGATGTACAGGAAATAGCAGATAACAAGGAACGATACAACAATTTCTTAACAATAACATGGTGTCAAGAGAAATTTCGTGAGTGTAAACAGGAGTCCAATGGTGGACAAGGGGAGGGAATCTAAGACTGTCAGTGTTAGAATAACAATCCATATTTTACATTGTGGAAGAAGTGGCAGTAGATGGTAGCGTGTAATCCGTGGACTAATGTACATCTTGGATCATCTGAGTTAGGTAGGTGACACCAATAAAGGAACAGTCGAATAGTATAACACTCCACTTCCTCCCACCTCCACTCACCCCCATGGGGCTCTAGCTGTGAGTGAGGGTGGGAGATTGAGGGGTAAGCGAAAGCAGATGGGGAGTATCTTGGAAAAGGAAGGATAGCGAGTCTAGCGTCAAAGGAATCCACTATACAGTCAATCCCATGAGAGGTGGACTAGGGGTCAGTTACGCGAGTGAGGTGCGTCATGCGAGTTAATGGTTAAACCATATGGATATGGTTAGGGTAACACGGGTGTATTAAGGATTTGGTTAGTAGAGGATGCCTGGTCACGGAAGTGTTTCCAACATGCCCATGTGGTTCCGAATTTATTCGGATCGTCTCTGGCCTGATGTATGAGGCTTTCCATCTCTGAGATTTTGTCAGTGCGTTTTATCCATTCAGCAATTGTGGGGGGAGATGTAGTTCTCCAGTGTACTGGAACGCATTGAGTCGCAGCGTTGATGAGGTGTAGTGTCAATGATTTGTTATATGCTCTTTGGGGGATGGAGGTGTGATGTAGAAGATATTGAGCTGGGGTGAAGTCCGGTGTATAAGTAGTGATTTGGGAGATTAGACGGTGGATATCTGTCCAAAAAGAGTGTAGGAGAGGGCACTCCCACCATATGTGTAGCAAAGTTCCTAGCGCCGAATTGCACCTCCAACATGACGGGGGGACGTGTGGTTGAAATTTGTGAATTTTCACTGGGGTTCTGTACCATTTAGAGAGGAGTTTGTACCTATTCTCTTGGGATGAGACATTTATAGAGCCCTTGTGCACATGATGGTATATGCGTTCCCATTCTTCGGGGGACAGGTCTATGGCGAGTTCCGATTCCCACCATTGGACCAGACTATCATTCTTGATTACGTGTGCGGAGAAGAGTAGGGAGTATGTTTTGGAGATTACATGTCGTTGAGGTTCAGTGCTAAGGCAAAGAGTTTCAAAGGGCGCAAGATCTCTGCACCATTGTGGAGACTGTGTCGAGGTTTGAAAAAAGTGTCTCAATTGTAGAAACTTAAAGAAGGGAATATGATAGTCTGGTAGGGAAGAGGACATTGATTGAAAAGGCAGAAGGACGCTGTTGTGAAAGAAGTCGTGTGCCCGAGGGTGCGTGCCAGGAGAGGCCGTCAGAGGTGATTTTAAAGTCAGGCCTGGGGGAAATTCGGGGTTGTCAGTCAGGGGGGTCAAGGGACCGTAAGTTGGAGTAAGATGCATATGTGAACACGAGATGCGGAAGGATGATAACGTGGCAGCAATCAGCGGGTGTGTGGTTAGGGGCTTGGGTGTGTGAGAGCGGTGGATCCAGGGAAGGTGGGCCAATGGGGTTGGGGAGAACGTTTGTTCCAGTCGTATCCAGTCTTTAGTTAGCTTGTGTGTGTGCCAGTCTACAATTCTGGTTAGGTGGCACGCTAAGTGGTATTTGCGGATATCGGGGAGGCTGAGACCGCCTAGGGTTTTAGGTAGGGTCATACGCGACCAACTGATCCTAGGGGTTAGGGCTTTCCATACAAAAGTTCTGCACATACGTTGATAGATCGAGAAGAAAGCTTGTGGTAAGTTGATGGGTATGGCTTGGAGCAGATAGAGGATCCTAGGAAGGATATTCATTTTCAGGATCGCTATTCTACCGAACCATGAAAAGGATCCCGAATGCCATTTCTGTAGGTCACCCTGGATTGTTTGAAGAGTAGCTTGGAAGTTTAGAGCATACAGATCTGATAATTTAGAAGGAAGTTTAATACCCAGATAAGAGATGGCCTGAGGTGCCCACCCAAAAGGGAAATTGAGTTTACATTGCGACACCAAAGGGGCTGGTAAGGAGACATTGAGGGCTTCAGATTTAGAAAAATTAATTTGTAAGTTGGAGAGGGTTTTAAAGGAAGCAAAATCTTTGAGTAGATTGGGGATGGTGGTGACGGGATCGGACAGGAAGAGTAGGACGTCATCCGCATAGGCGGCTACTTTATATGTGTTATGTTTAATGGTGAGGCCCTTGATGTTTGGGTTTTCCCTGATCCTGCGTAGAAAAGGTTCCATAGTGAGTAAAAAGATAATCGGGGACAAGGGGCATCCTTGACGGGTGCCATTGGAGATGGAGAAGGCGTTCGACAGGCGGCCGTTTATCCTGAGTCTAGCCGATGGGGATGAGTATAAAAGCATGATCATTTGGATCAGAAGCTGCGGTAAACCCACTGCTCGGAGTACAGCTTCCATGTAGTCCCAAGCCACCCTGTCGAACGCCTTCTCCGCATCGAGGGACAGAAAGAAGCCCGGGGTGGAGGTTTTGGTGAGCCAATGGTGGATGTTCAGAGCTTTAATGGTATTGTCCCTGGCTTCACGGCCAGGGACAAAACCCACCTGGTCTAGGCCAATCAGGTTCGGGAGGAGGGGTAAGATCCGATTGGCTAACACCTTGGCATATATTTTTAGGTCGACGTTGAGTAGTGAAATGGGGCGATAATTTGTAACTAACATGGGGTCTTTGTCCGATTTTGGGATAAGTGTAACATGGGCTTCCAGTATGTCTCTATGTGCTATGTCAGAAGGGGAGCAGTTATTAAAAGCTTCAACAAGGCTGGGTATTAGAGTGTCAGGGAAAGCTTTATAGTAGCAGGCCATCTGGGCCAGGGCTCTTCCCTGCTTTTAATTGTTTCAGGGCTTGGAGGGTTTCCGTCACCGTGAGAGGGGAGTTCAGGCTAGATGCATCTGTGTCTGAGATCGGGGTAGGAGAGTATTCGCTTAGAAATTCTAGAATGGCGGAAGCACGATCTGGATGTTCGGGAGTCAAGGAAGGAATGGGAAGATTGTATAGTTTGGAGAAATAAGTTACAAATTGGTCAGTGATGTCTTCTGTCGAGGATAGAGGGTCACCCGTCGCATTTTTAATTGTGTGAATGGTATGGGCTGCCTTCTTGCACTGGAGTGCTTTAGCTAATAATTTGCTAGATTTGTTGCCAAATTCATAAAACATTTTTTGGGACATGGCGTAATTACGTCTTATTTTAAGATGAAGTTCTTCAAGGAGTTCTTCCCTGGCTAGGGTCAGATCAGTCAGAACCTCGGCAGCAAGGGAGGCTTTGTGCTTCCGTTCGAGAGAACTGATTTTGTCAGTTAAGAGTTCAATGCGAGCTTTTCTAAGTTTATTACGTTTTGCTGCCAAGGAAATGAGAGTGCCTCTAATCACACACTTGTGCGCTGCCCAGACCGACATTGGGGAGGAGTTATCTGAAGAATTCTCAAGAAAGTATTGTGAAAGGCGTGTGGAGATTGCTTGTACATTTATCGGGTCCGTGAGCAGAGAATTGTCTAGACGCCATATGTGTGATTTGTTCGTCGGGGGGGAGAGGGATATTGTCATCGATACCGGATTATGATCAGACAGAAACATTGGATCAATGGATGCTTTGGACAGATTTGATAGGTCGTTCTGGGTTATGAACAGGTAGTCTAGTCTCGAGTATCGGTTGTGGGGTGCAGAGAAGAAAGTGAAGTCCTTGTCTTTCGGATAAAGGGTGCGCCAGGAGTCGTGTAACAATAGGTCATGTAATTGTGATTTAATTGCACGCAGGGCTCTATAAGGCAATGTAGAATGTCCTTTAGAGGTGTCTAGGGATGGGTTGAGTGCCACGTTAAAGTCCCCGCCTACGATAAGAGTACCCGATTGAAAAGCAGTGAGTTGGTGTAGGGAGTTGCGAAAGAAGGCGACTTGATGGGTGTTAGGCGCATAGAGGTTGGCAATGGTGACATTTCGATTATGAAGTGTCCCTTTCAAAAAGAGGAATCTACCCTGAATATCCTTTTGGATATCTGTAATTTGAAATGGACAGAGTTTAGATATAAGGATAGATACCCCTTTGGATTTGGCTTCATTGTTGGGGGCATGATGGACGACAGGGAAATGTTTGTTGTGGAGTTTGGGGATAGTATCCACTCTGAAGTGGGTTTCTTGAATTAAAGCAATGTGTGTTTTAGACTTATGTAAATAGGAGAGTAATAATGACCGTTTTTCTGGTGTGTTGAGGCCACGTGTATTTATCGAGCATATCTTAATTTGTGAGGGGGAGTGGTTACACCCATGTGAAGTGTTCGAGGTGGCCATTTTGTTAGTCTAGTAGGATTGAGTGTATGCGGGGGGGGGGGGGGTGGTAGGGGGGAGTAGAATCAAGAGAGTGAGCGACGGGGTACGTCAGGAGAATTGGAGTTAGAAGGTATAAAAAACACCCAAAAAAAAAAAAAAAAAAAATTTAGATAAAACCGAATAGACAGTAAGGAGCAATTCCTAACTGTCTCAGACAGTGAATTCGGTGTAGGTACAGAGCGGAAACAGTGCCCCTCCTCTCCGTAGGATGGAGGTGCCTGAATCCGCTACCGTGTGGGGGTTGACTCTAGCTCGGACAAGAGTGGAAGTTCAAGTGACGAAATCGGGAAAGTCCCGCTGCGACACGACTGGGTGAGGAAGTATAAGTGGGAGGAGTTATAGGCAGTACTGAGGATGTATAGTAATTTGAGAAATAAAACGGTGGTCAGAGATCATGTGGAGAAATTAAGATTGAGGTGGAGGGAGGAGCAGGGTGAGTGTCACCCAGTTGACGGTATATTAGTTGTCACTGTGACCCTAGGGTTACCATTAGTAACAAGTGGTAGCGGTAGGCAGGTATAAATCAATAAAACATGGGATGCAGCAACATGGAGCAAGTAAGCGGTAAGTGGCTGTACTAAATATAACAGTAACATCTCCAAAACTTGGAAGAAACGTCACAAAATAAGCTCCTAAAGGACCGTAAACATATGGTCATACCTAGGACATCAAAAAGCATGTTAAGAGTCTGTTCATACGGCTATGGGTATTAACATACTGTAAATCGAGAGGGTCTTCAGAGCAGTAGATAAGGGAAATCAGCCATGGGAAAGGACTGCTTAAATCACTGGTCCGACTGGTGTGACGGGATAGTGAGCAAGGCAAAGTTCCGCGCAGGTCAGTCTGTAGAATGAAACGGATAGTTAGTAAATAGGAGAACGAGTATAGGTAGGGATGAAGATGAAAGCAGGGTTTCTGTGACGGCAACCAGAATATCACGGTTCCTTTTTATAAAGCCTGCTTAGTCCTGAATCCTCGGTAACCAGATAACCTAGTGGATTAGCAGAGTACATACAGCTTGATATCCCCGGCTGCAAGGCATATCCGGGAAGATGACATGTGACCACCAGCCGTGCGTCGCATTGACATCCACTGAGAGTCTCGTGTGCGGCCGCTATGCATCATGGGGCTTGTAGTACGGAGCGCGGACCGATTGCTATAGGAGAAAACCCAAAGTTCAATATAGAGTAACAGTGGCGGACTGTGAGAGCTAATCAGTAAATAAAACTTGGTAAATGACAGTACATTCAAGCAATGCCGCAGCTAGGGATGGTTAAAACAAGTAAAGAAAGCGGGGTAGATTGTAGGGTAAGAGGTATGAGGCGGAACCAGAAGCGGTAACCGGGTGAGTATGGCAAGGTACCTGTGTTCAAGCAGATCGTGGGGTGGGAACCGGTTCTGGATAGATCTAAAAGGGCATTGAGGAGCAGTCTGTGTGCAGGTTAGCCGTGGGTCGTAAGTTCCTGAGGTGAGCGGCAATATTGAGAAGGTACTAGTCAACATCAGTGGCGGCTACGGAACAGCGGTAACTGGAGAGAGACCGAGGATTAAGGATCAGCATAGGCGGTGGTGAGGAGGTTGTTCATGACGGCTTAAGAGAAGCAAAACAGCAGTGCTCAACGTGAACGACCTTGGTGATCCCTTCTGGATCTCCTGGAAGAAGGTGAACGTGGCGGGCTGCGGGTGTGGTGTGATCCTCCATACTCTGAGCGATCTTCCGCGGTGTAGGGCGATCCGGTGTTCCTTAGGTCCTGAGTTTGGGCGTCCATGGGTTCAGTTGGAGGCGGATCTCGCTGCACCGCCGAGCGGCGAAATTCGGAAAACCAGTCCGGAACAGCAATCAATGGCAGGTTTAGAGCATGGCAAAAGCGCGGTAAGTCCTCTGGAACCTTAAGGAGTGCAGTACGGCCCTGAGAGGTAGCCGAGAGGCAGAAGGGGAATTTCCATTTATACACGATTCCCCGGGATCGTAGTGTGTCAAGTAGCGGCTTTAGATTTCTGCGGTGCTGCAAAGTGATGTTCGAGAGGTCCTGGTAAATTTGTACTGTGGAGCCCGCGTACGTGATGTGGGGCCTACCCCTGGCCTGTTTCAGAATCTCCTCCTTGGTTTTGAAATCCGAGAGGCAGCACACAATATCCCTGGGGGGATCGGTGTCCCTACCTCTGGGGCGCAGGGCTCTATGGATCCGTTCCATATCAATGGGGGTTTGAGCAGATCTGCCAAGTAGGTCATTGAAGAGGCTCGTGACAGAGGGTAGTATTCGGTCTCCTTCGATAGATTCTGGAAGACCTCTGACCCTCAGGTTCTGGCGTCTGCCCCTGTTGTCGAGGTCTTCCAGGTGTCGGGCCATGTCTCGGAGCTGAAGGGTGTGGGTGTCCACGTAGTGAGTGGTCTTCTGCAGCTGTGCGCCTTGGTGTTGAATTTTGTCTTCCACTGCCGCTACCCTATCATTAACGGCATGAAGATCCAGGCGTAATTCCGAAATGGCCGCCGCGAGAGTGTCCTTAATATCTGCGGCAACGGCCCTCAGATCGTGAATATTCAGTTGGGGCTGAGAGGCCGGCAGGTCCCGGTCCAGAATTACATCGCCAGTCGCTGGCGAAGATGTAGAATGCGGCTGTATGCCAATCGGGGCGGGAGTCGGGTCCGGAGAGTTCCTGAGGTGAGTGGCGGCCATGTTATTCCTGGTGGCCCTGAACATGTCAGGGATGTTGCCGTTAAGACCTCCGGAGTTTCTCCGTGGGGAGCGGGAACGGGAGGTGGACGAGGTCCGGGAGGCAGTCCCCATGTATTAGCGGGAGATGGGTAGTGGAAAACCTCCGATAAACTTGTGCAAAGTCGTGAGGCAACGGGAGGTGAGGAGCTAAGCGTCCATCTTCTTGGCAAGCCAGGCCACGCCCCTAGATGTGTAATTTATGCTCCAAGAACATGTGATGGCGCTCCCTGCATGTTGGGCCTCTCTAAGTGGCCAGGCTGTGGAAAAGTCCCACACATGTGGTATCGTAATACTCAGGAGGAGTAGCAGAATTTATTTTGGGGTGTCATTTGTGGTATACACATGCCATGTGAGAGAAATAACCTATTACAATGACAATTTTGTGGAAAAAAAGAAAAAAAAATCTTAATTTTGCAAAGAATTGTGGGAAAAATGACAACATCAAAAAGCTCACCATGCCTCTTACTTACCCTGGAATTTCTACTTTCAAAAAAGGGTCATTTGGGGGTATTTGTACTTTCCTGGCTTGTTCGGGTCACAAGAAATGAGACCACCAGTACATCAGGTGTGGTCAATTTTGTATGATTTGCACCACAGCTTGTAGATTCTCTAACTTTCACAAAGACCAAATAATATCCACTAATTTGGGTTATTTTTACCAAAGATATGTAGCCGTATAAATTGTGGCCAAAATTTATGAAGAAAAATTAATAATTTGCAAAATTGCAAAAATGCGTTTTTTTTTTTAAATTTTCGGTCTTTTTTCATTTGGGTAGAGTGTCGCATGACTGAGTAATTGTCATTCAAAGTGTAAGAGCACCGAAAGCTTAAAATTGGTCTGGGCAGGAGGGGGGTTTAAGTGCACAGTAAGCAAGTGGTTAAAGTGCACTTAAAAATAAAACTGTTTGTTTTGGATTGTGTAGTAAGGTTGTTTTTTTTTGGACAGGTTTTTTTCTGTCTGTGTCCCTGCTAAGAAGAATCATCCTGCTAATCATCACTGTCCTGTTAATCATTGCAACTGGGACTGAAAGTGATAGGAAATCTAAACTTTTAAGTTGCCATGGGGCCACCTGTTCCATCTAAGAGAGCATTGTTCTCACTTTGGAGAGATTTCCTCTCAATTACTGTTGAGCTTACAGGACAGGAAAGTATATAGAAATCTACCCAATGGGAAGCAGATAGCACAAAAAAACACTGATAGGGATTTAACAATCCCTTTACCTATCCAAAGAAACTGGCTTAGTATATTCTTTAAAGCAGAGACCAGAATAAAGGCATTGTTATTATGCTTAATCTCAAGAGATCCTAAGAAATATGGCCAATCATTTATTTAATTTGAACAGCAAACAAATGGTAGGATCCAAGAAAATATACTTACTGGCATCTGATAAATCTGGGGTCGTATAAAGCAATAAACTATTTAAACTTGCTTCTTTGTTGGACATATTCAAAGGGTCTTTACTTTTGAAGCCAATGAAAGCATATTTTTGGATATCTGATGTAGATCCATGCAAACAAACACCTGCAAGTACCATAGTGTAAACACAGACCACTTCCCAATGCCATCCATGACTTGAGGACTATTGAGACACAATATTACAAAACAGCATAAAATAATAAGAATCATTAGTCTTGAAGCAAATTTTACTTACAATAGCACATGCAAATGATAATGAGCTAAATTTGATGAGTTTTTGTATATGTAATCACGCACACCAACCAGATATTCATTTAAATTCCTCCATTAGGCTCAGCTAGCGTTAACCAACACATATATGCAATTCGGAGTTTTCAAAAATGTTGGCATTTATCACTAGTTTCAACAAACCTCTCAGAGTCATTTTTAAAGTAGAACTGTGGCCAGGTTATGGACAATCAACTATCTACATATTTGGACAATGTCATTGACCAAATAACCATATGGGCCATATTAGGTCAATTATGTTACCAGTATCCCCACCCCTTTATTATGTACAGCTGAAGAGAGGAACTATCATGGCTGGTGGCCTGCCATCATTTAACAGTTTCCCAATGGGTTCAGGCCAAACTGAATTTAGCCCAAACTTTAGCTCATCCTTATTGTCTAGTAGAGCTGCACGATTAATCGTTAAAGAATCGAGATCACAATTCCACCCCCCTCCCGATCTTAAAAAAAGCATTTCCTCGATTCAGTGCAGGGAGTTCTCTGCTCAAGCCGACAGCTGTCAAAAAAACAAACAAAAAAAACAGGCAGTCTGCCAAGTTTCTCACAACATCGCTTAGGCAAGATAAAAATAAATATTGTAACATATAGTTCTTTTAGATCAAAGGGATGAACTTTTTCTTTCTGTAAATGAGGTCAGTTTAACCACTAAAAGACTAAACCTTTTTCTGACACTTGTTGCTTACAAGTTATATATATAGTAAATCCGTATTTTTTGCTAGAAAATTACTTAGAACCCCCAAACATTTTATATATATATATATATATATATATATATATATATATTTTTTTTTTTTTTTTTTAGAAGAGACCCTAGAGAATAAATCGGGGATTGTTGCAATATTTGTCACACTGTATTTTTTGAAAAAATAAATAAACAGTAAAGTTAGCCCAATTTTTTTGTATAATGTGAAAGATGATGTTACGTCGCGAGAATCGTGAGAGAATCATGATCTTTATTGTAAGCCAAAAAATTGTGAATTTCAATTTAGCCGGAATCGCGCATCTCTACTGTTTAGTAATTCATGCTCAAAATTCAGGAAAATACAATTTCAATTTTGTGTTCTCTCAGTGAATCATTTTGCTTCCCCCTGCCAGCAAATAGATGGTAGCTTGCCAGCCTTATAATCTGTAAAAATAAACACAGAGCAGGTGCACTGGAAGAGGGAAGAGAGTAGATCGCTGAGAGGTGACTTGGACAATTCCACTGTATCTCTTGCAAGGTTTGAGGATGAATTGCTCCATGGTCCCTGTAGCTACAGAGGTCAGTGGGAGCTTGTTTTAAGGCTCATTTACTGCTATTAAGAATATGCAAATATTGGAACTTTCATAGCTGGACCACAGTTCTACTTAATGTTTACATAAAAACACTTGAATTTCACAGCTGGAAATATAGGTTGGGTTTAATATAGTTTTGTTGATCATTTGACTACCTGTACTTCTGTTTGTGGCACATGAGAAACAACGTCACCCCCAAGATCCATTAATGCTTGTAAACAGAATATTTCTTTTTTTGCAGCTTCACCCAAGATAAACAAAGCAAGGAGAGAATCTAGCCTAAAAAAAAAAGAAAAAAAAAGGAACAATCAGAAACATTAAAACATAGAATTGTGATGGCAGAAAAAGACCAAGTGGCTTATGAAGTCCACCCCTTGCTTGATTATTTTTTTCTTTTTCTTTATCCTTTTTATCTCAGTATACAGCAGATCTATATTTCTCCCAAGCAAACATTTGCTGAAAGTGTATTCCAAGCATAAACTACTCTTTTGGTAAAAATTGGAATCTTGTTTCTCAATGTAAAATCCATGTATTTGAGTCTACTGAGGGACACAACAGGTGACTGTCACCTACAGGATATATGGACACACTGAAAATGAAAGGCCAGACTCTTGAGGCTATAGTACCTTCCACCTCACACCTGGTCAGTTGTACCAAGCATTTCAAATAGAAAATAATAATAGCAGAGGGCATACACATTTCATGGTGTAAGTTATATGGTGAGTGTGGTGTCTTCTCTATCATTTATTGTTGGACACAGCTTTGATCTTGATACACAACCTAGAGACCTCCAAAAGCCACCTGAAAGCCTTCAGGCTGCAGCTGCCATCTATAGTGCTATAGGTTTAATGCTGTAATCATCAAATTTCACCACTATAGCACAATATTTTCTTCTTTTTTTTTTTTCTACATATTTATGCATATCGAAGCCTGAAATAAAGGGAAAAAAATATTTTTCTCTTTATTTAAAAAAGGGGAACAATCCTTATATGTCCTTACAAAATTGTTATTACCAATAGTGGGAGTGGAAACCACTAGACCAGGGGTCTCAAACTGGTGGCCCTCCAGCTGTTGCGAAACTACAAGCCCATCATGCCTCTGCCTGTGGGAGTCATGCTTGTAATGGTCAGCCTTGCAATGCTTCATGGGATTTGTAGTTTTGCAACAGCTGGAGGGCCGCTAGTTTGAGACCCCTGCACTAGACAATAGAAGGTTGCAATGCAGGAAATACAATCTTCTGATGACTTATTTATTAAAGGTACCTTGTTACTTTTTCGTGTCCCTTAACACATTGGCATCCTGTAATTCTAGCAGCTCTTCCTGTGAATCACATATATAGAAATGCCCTACACGCTTCTAGATTCTACTTATATCCATTTAATTAACTAGAAGTTCAGTTTTTAATACGAAGTTGTTTAAATAATTTAGAATTCATTCCAGCTACATTTCACAGATGGCACATTAAGCAATATAAAAACTTATGTATTTATTTCCCAATTGACTGTCAAAGTTAATTTTCGTCTACTTACTTGATGAATTATGGAAGCCTGGATAACAAAAATGAGGCGTATGCTGACAGAACGTTTAGGAAACAGGAGTGTTAATAATGATGGACTGCCTTAACTCATATCAAATGTATAAATAATTACAACCAAGTACATTAATAACAAAGAAACTTTTATGGCATTGTCACAACAATCCATCTGGTGCTCTTTTTCATATTTTTCCTTTGATTCGTTTTTTTTAAGTCAACATGAATTTAAAATATCAATGAACAAGGCCCTGCTTCGGCATGGCATTATCCACATAGCACCACTTACAGCGATCCCAGACAATTCTTCATCTTGGTATCACGGAAGTTAACTGACACTCAGGGGTTTATTTACTAAAGCTAGAGATTGCAAAATTAGTCACATTTCTGCATAGAAACCAATCAGCTTCTAACCTTGTTTACTTAAACTTTGTCAATAAACCCTGGAAACTGATTGATTTCTACGCAGAATTGTGACTAATTTTGCACTCTCTAGCTTTATTAACTAAACCTCTCAGTTACAAATGTCTATTATTAACCGCTTGCCGACCGGCTAACGCCAATATACCTCGGCAGAAGGGCACGTACAGGCATATTAATGTACCTGTATGTTGCCCTTTAAAAATCAGCTTGCGGGCTTGCGCGCCACGAGCTCTGTGAGTGTGATTGCGGGTCCCGCAGACTCGATGTCCGCGGGGACACCCGCGATCGTCTCATGAAGAGGAAGAACAGGGAAATGCTGAAGTAAACAAGCATTTCCCCATTCTGCCTTGTAACACTGATCACAGCTCCCTGTAATCGGGAGCGGTAATCAGTGTCGTGTCACACATAGCCCCTCCCCCACAGTTAGAATCACTAACTAGGACACACTTAACCCCTACAGCATCCCCTAGTGGTTAACCCCTTCACTGCCAGTCACATTTACAGAATAATCAATGAATTTTTAATCACACTGATCGCTGTATAAATGTGAATGGTCCCAAAATAGTGCCAAAAGTGTCCGATCTGTCCGCCATAAATGTCGCAGTCACGATAAAAATCGCTGATCACTGCCATTACTAGTAAAAAAAAAATGTTAATAAAAATGCCATAAAACTATCCCCTATATTGTAGACGTTATAACTTTTGCACAAACCAATCAATAAACGCTTATTGCAATTTTTTTTACCAAAAAAATGTAGAAGAATACGTATCGGACTAAACTGAGGAAAAAAAAAAATTTTTTATATATTTTTGGGGGATATTTATTATAGCAAAAAGTAAAAAATAATGCATTTTTTTTAAATTGTCGCTATTTTTTTGTTTATAGCACAAAAAATAAAAGCCATAGAGGTGATCAAATACCACCAAAAGAAAGCTCTATTTGTGGGAAAAAAATACATCAATTTTGTTTGGGAGCCATGTCGCACGACCACGCAATTGTCAGTTAAAGCAACGCAGTGCCGAATCGCAAAAAACGCTCTGGTCTTTTGCCAGCCAAATGGTCCGTGGCTGAAGTGGTTAAGGACCATTTCAGACACGCCCATTCTTGTGCATTGCGTTAACATGCGCTGTCATAAGACAGCCTTTTCATTTTGAATGGGCTGTTAAGGCACAAGAACAGACCAAAAAAAGGGACATGCAACATTTGTTCTGAAACAGCACACCCACAGCACACAGTAGTGAATTTTAATGTGCTGCAATGCATGTGTGTCAGAGCTGCATTGCCTTATGCTACTATTTAATGTCACGGCATTGTGCACACATCAATGGCACCACAACATTATAACCCACATAACAAGCATTAATGTGCATTGCTGTGAAAAAAAATTATAAATAAAACATTTTAATATTGGCAAGCAGTTCCCATGATCACTGTGTTTACTGCAGGTCTTAAAAGTAATCTGCAGTAATATTGACCCTCACACAAAACGAATAATTACATATTTGATGGATAGTGATAGGGAAAGATTGTGGTAATACTTACATATGAGGCCCCATAAAAATTCAGTATCATGCATTACCGCTATTCGTCCACTCTTACTGCTTTTTACACTGCCACTGGCTAATGAAATATGCGCCCCATAAACATTATCTCAGATACGCAGCAATGACAGCAATGTTGTGTGCATCAAGAAGGTCACTGAATTGTCACTTGGTCATACAGAATGGCACCTACTGTCTGGGCAGAGATTGAGATGAGTATCACTAAACCAGTACACATCTGTGCCATGATCTGGACAGATCTAAGCTCTTCTATGTACCAACTCAGAAACATATGCCTAGGCCCAATGCTATTCTCTCTTGACCTATGGAAGAAATGCTCACGACAATTTTCCCTTGCTTCTCCATGCCCTCCGCTGTTGAATGTACTGTTTAACCCCGATATTCCTGACAGTTTGACATACGAAAGAATGCTTCATGGACACAAGCAGGTATATTCCAGCTTCGAAACATTGTACACCCTCTCACCAGAACGCTCCTATCATTTGAAGAGTTGCAAAAGAAACACCAAATCCCTAAACAGCTTTTCTATTCATATTTGCAAATTAGACACTATTTTGCCTCTAAATCCCCTACTTTAAGACTTGACAAGCCTACCCCATTTGAACTTCTATGTGCTCAGGGACCATACCAGACTCACATGATTACCGACATATACAGATTCCTTCACGACACTACACCTATTACTGACACATCTCATTCTTATATGCGGAAATGGTCCCAGTTGATAAACCGCTCCATCCCACTTCCCCATTGGCAGAAGATTTGGGGAGCTATCTCCAGATCATCGCAGTGTGTGGAACAAAAAGAGACGGCCTATAAGATATTGTTCTTCTGGTATAAAACCCCTGAAATCATACACAAATATGATCCTAAGATACCTAGGGTGTGCTGGAGATGCCAGGGAGACATAGGCTCCCACTTTCACATTTTTTGGGAATGCCCCTTAATACGCCCATTCTGGTTGACTATTCAGACCTTTATTCAAGATCTGTTCAATATTTCCCTCCCATTAGACCCAATGCATTTTCTGTTAAGCCTGCCTATCCCTGGACTCTCCAAACATGCCCAAAAACTCGCTACTTTTATTCTACTTGCTGCCAAAAGGGCTATTCCCCTGCGGTGGCTCTCTTCTACCCCACCCTCCCTTTCTCAAGTCCTACAAGCACTGGAACAAACATGTCGAATGGAACGTCTCACTGCAATCTTACATGAGCCCTGGATCTTCACATTTGTCTGCCAACCACCCCTTTATTTGCTTTTAATGAAGGGTTAAATATAGGTCACGATTCAAGTCTTAGCTGTATTGGTACACATTGTGTAAGTGTATGCAAAACCAAATGTCTGCTTATTTACGTACTTATGTTTATGTACTATTGTTATCTTTCCAATTTCAATAAAAATTACAATTAAAAGAAGGTCACTGAAATGAGCCCTGGATCTTCACATTTGCTTTGTGAGGGTTAACATAAATATACACATAGACATGACACAAAGATTTGTAAATTATGGCCTTCCTTAATATTGCATTTTAAGAAACCGGCCACTCAATTAGCTGCTGCCTTTTTTTAATATTTTGGTTATTCCAACAGTGAGATCTCTACCTTAATTTGTGACTCTATTCCTGTCTATGCATCCCTGTCCATGTTTTAGCACCTACTGTCTCACTCTCCATAATATACAATCCAACAAGGAAAGTGGGGAAATCCCATAATGGCCACAGCAGGGGTGCAGACCTGGGAATTCAAACATGGAGAACTTGCCAATAGAGACCTTTAGGCCCCTTTCACACTGGGGCGGTTTGCAGGCGCTATTGCGCTAAAAATAGCGCCTGCAAACCGACCTGAAACAGCCGTTGCTGTGTCTTCACTGTGAAAGCCCGAGGGCTTTCACACTGGAGCGGTGCGCTTGCAGGACCCTGAAAAATGTCCTGCAAGCCGCATCTTTGGTGCGCTGTAGGAGCGGTGTATTTACCGCTCCTAAAGCGCCCCCTCCCATTGAAAACAAGGGGGCAGCGCTCCGAACCCACCCGCAAAGCACCGCTGGGGCGGCGCTTTGCGGGCGGTATTAACCCTTTTTCGGCCGCTCGCGGGGGTAAAACTGCCCCGCTAGCGGCCGAAATGCGCCGCTAAAAACGACGGTAAAGCGGCGCTAAATATAGCGCCGCTTTACCGCCAGCGCACCCAGCGCCCCAGTGTGAAAATAGCCTTAGTAACATGGAAATCTGCCAGGTGATATAATGCCCCATCATCTGCACCAGCCTTTCTCAAATATATTTTACACGGAAAAACCTTTGAAAAAAACTTCCCAGTCTAAGGGAACCCCTGCCAATAATTATTATATCTACAGCTCATGATTTATTAGTATGATGGTATCTGGGAAGAATTCCTTTTATATTTGTGTTGATTGGGAAGAATCCTCCCCTAAAGATAGCCAAAATCATTAAACATCTATAAGGAAATCACTTAGTTTCAAAGACTGATGTGTTACCAGCAAACAAAGTCTAACATCCGTTTTTGATTATATTGCTCTAGATATGGGAATCTTTTTAGCATGTATTGAGACCAACAGAGACCTGTCATCAATATCCATTTATTTATAGATCTCATTCAAACATGTCTTAAAAATCCGTTTGGGTTTGCAGATATAGATACACAAGGAAAATCTTTATGAAAAGGTCAGGGAAGGTAATATCTGTAAAAAAGCAAACGCATTGCAAGAGTAAATGTCTATGTAAATTTTCCATAATGATATGCTACTGAAGGAATAAAGTTTGCTTCATACAAACCAATTTTCTCGATGAAGGTGTCCCTTTAGGAGAAAGAGATGCTGGATAATATCATGCAAATGTGTGCTATTATTTTCGATGTGCTGCCAAATGAGAAGACAGTGCCAAAGGAATGGGCTTATTTCAACGTCTCTTGGATGAATACTCGATTGGTCTATAGAGACTGGTTGTTTCTGCAATATATAACAACACATGTCTAAGTATTATGGTGAAAAAATATTTCTTAGATTCTTGCTGAAATCAGGAACAAATGTGTACTCTGGGATATTTGAGCCTATATTTGTATCACCAATGTGCTACTAAAAGATATCCATTTTACACCATACCAATGAAAACAATTGCGCAATAATGTCCAAATATATATTTGTTTTCTTGTATCATCCATACATTCATATGGGTGCACATGCTACTTAAAGTGGGGTTCCAGTCAAAAAAAAAAAAGGGGCTTAAAAATCATAAAAAAAATGTAAAAAAAATAATTGGGAAAAAAAATTTTTTTTACTCACCTCCAAATGCCTGTTGCTATAGGGTCCCTCGTAGTCTGCCACCTTCAGTGCCCGGGCTAAACGTCACTTCCCCCTTGGCGCCGCACAGTCATCTGGGACCTGTCACGTGTCCCAGATGACTGAGCGTCAAATCACGGCGCAGCGGCTCGTGGAACGAGGGGGGGTCTCGTTCCCCCGCATCGCTGGACCCTGGGACAGGTAAGTGTCCGATTTTTAAAAGTCAGCAGCTGCAGTATTTGTAGCTGCTGACTTTTAAAAAAAATTTTTTTTTCCCCAGGACGGAGCTCCGCTTTAAATACATATACAACAATAAAAAAAACACTACACTGGAGCAAGTTGGGAAATCCCCACAGGTAAGCATTTCTTTTCTTCTGAACCTGAACTGTAGTGTTTTGGTGAACCAAACACAAAAAAGGATCATAAGGTATGCAAGGCCATGGACAGAAGCAAGGAACTCTTGGTCCACCTAGCTGAAACCAGAAAAACCCACATACTTTTAGACAAACTCAGTATCACGTCAAATGGATATGTTTAAAGAGCTCAATCCTTATATGAGTGTGACATAAAGCCAAGAGCAAGTCACTTTTAGCCAGACTTATGCCCTGTACACACGGTCGGACCTTCCGACCACAAAATCCCATGGATTTTTGTACAAACGGCGTTGGCCCCAAGTTGGTGTTGCATACACACGATCGGACAAAGTTGTTGGAAAATTTTGGCAACAAACATGAACATGGTGACGTTTCAACGTACTGACGACATTCAAAAGAGGACTACGTAGAGGCTAGTAGCCAATAGCTTTGGTCTTGTAATGTGATCTGAGCATGCGTGGCACTTTGTCAGTCGGAATTCGCTACACACGATCGGAAAAAGTCCGATAGGACTTTGTTGTCGGAAAATTGGAGAGCAGGATCTCAAACTTTTTCCGTCGGAAATTCCGACGGAAAAAGTCCGATGGAGCCCACACACGGTCGGAATTTCCGACAACACAGTCCGATAGGACATTTTCCGACGGAAAATCCGAACGTGTGTACGGGGCATTAGCCTGGTATTTTGTTAGACTAGCAGGAAGGTTTCACACTGCATTACTGCACTAATCTGGAAGAAATGCACAAAAGGACAACAAAATTCAAGTAATGCCTTGTACACGGTCGGACATTCCGACCACAAAATCCGTCGGATTTTTTCCGACGGATTTTGTCCGAAAAGTTGTCGGAAAATCCGATCGTTCCAAACGAGGTGACATAGAAAACGTACGACGGGACTATTTTGTTGTTGGAAAATTTTAGATCATGCTCTCAAATTTTTTCCGACGGAAAAAGCCAGCTGGAGCCCACACATGATCGGATTTTCCGACAACATAATCTGATCGTACTTTTTCATCGGAATATCCGACCGTGTGTACTGGGCATAAGAATACACTTGTCTTTTGTTTTTAAACAATATTTGCTTATCCTGGACTTCAGCTTTACACTATTTCGTGAATAAGGTGTTTACCTACATGCTTGCAATGTAAAAATGGTATCACCTAGAAGTTGTTCTTATTTGAAAAACAGGACTTTTGCACTCACCATAAAAAAATATGTTTTTCTGTTCCCATTGAAAGACACAGCTTAAATGTAAAAGACTTAGGACGTTTTGAAACCTCTCCTGAATGATTTATCTTGACAGATAGTAACCAATGTTTAAAAAACGTTTTGCCACGTTTACATGCTGTGTTTAGCCACGTTTGTGTTTAGAAAAATGTTTGACTATTTGAAAAAAAACGCATCTCCATTAACCGCTTGCCGACCGGCGCACGACGATGTACGTCGACAGAATGGCACGGACAGGCATAAGGGCGTATAGGTACGTCCCTTTTAAGGTGCCGCCGTGCCATCGCGCCGGTCGGGACCCCGTGAGGCCGGTCGCGGGTCCCGCGGACTCGATCGCCACGGGGACACCCGCAATCGTCTCACGGGAAGGCTGAATGGGGAGATGCGGAAATAAACAGCATCTCCCTGTTCTGCCTAGCAACTAGTGACGCTCTCTGCTCCCTGTGATTGGAGCCGAGATCAGCATTCACTAGCTGACAGCCACGCCCCCCCACAGTAAGAAACATACCTCTAGGCACACTTAACCCCTACACTGCCACCTAGTGGTTAACCCCTTCACTGCCAGTGTCATTTACACAGGAATCAATGCATTTAAATAGCATTGATTGCTGTATAAATGACAATGGTTCCAAAAATGTCCGATGTGTGCGCCATAATGTCGCAGTCACAATAAAAATTGCTGATCGACGCCATTACTAATAAAAAAAAAAAAATTATTAATAAAAATGCTATAAAACTATCCCCTATCTTGAAAAAGGTTTAAATTCTGCGCAAACCAATCAATAATCGCTTATTGCGATTTTTTTACCAAAAATATGTAGAAGAATACGTATCGGCCTAAACTGAGGGAAAAAAATGTGTTTTTTATATATTTTTGGGGGATATTTATCATAGCAAAAAAAAAAAAAAAAAATGCATTTTTTTCAAAATTGTCGCTCTTTTTTGTTTATAGCGCAAAAAATAAAAACCGCAGGGGCGATAAAATACCACCAAAAGAAAGCTCTATTTGTGGGAAAAAAGGACGTCAATTTTGTTTGGGAGCCACGTCGCACGACGCGCAATTGTCAGTTAAAGCGACGCAGTGCCGAATCGCAAAAAGGGCCTGGTCTTTTGGCTGCAAATTGGTCCGGTCTGAAAGTGGTTAAAAACGCCTGTAAACAAAATGCAGCTAAATGCAAGTTTACAAGCGTTTACAAGCTGTTACAGGCATTTGGCATTTCAAATGCCTCTGAGCATCCGTCCTGAACACATTTTTTTGCTTTCCAAAAAATGCTTCTAAACTCAACTGCCTAGAAACGACTATAAACGACCCTGTGTACATGTACTGATAAGATACCATAGAGGAGATGTTCAGGGGAAACTGAAAAAAGCCCAACTGCTCCAAAACGTCCGTTAACCAGCAGCAGTGTACATGAAGCCTTAGAGATATACTGCCACCTACAGGAGAAATAGACACTAGGTACAGGGGGTCCCCGACTTACAAACGACTCCGACTTACAAACGGAGGGAGACAACAGGAAGTGAGAGGAAATCTACCCCTAAGAAGGAAAATTCACTCCTGTAAGAGTTAATATGGGAAAAAGGTGTCTCCACTGATGCTTTACACCAGTCCATGTTTCCCTAACAACCCAAAATTTTCAAAATCCAATTGTCAGCCTCCTAGAGGCTATAACTCTTCCCACCTTGTCAGTTTTATCAAACAGTTCAAATAGAGAAATAGAACATATGAGAGTTGGGAGTTATTTGCCTTAAAGGACTCTAAGTAAAGGATTTTAGGGTGAGTACAAAAATCTTATTTTTTCCAGCAGCACCCCTTGATAATAAGAGACTTAAGCATGTCCAAAAAAAGTCCAAACCAAGGGTCTGGCACAGCATCACAGGTAAACCAACCCAACAAGAAAAGACTAGAAAAAAAAATAAAGGGCATCAATAGCACCGCAAAGCCTTTCACATGAAACTAGCATCTGTGGAGGCAGACACATCGACTGTGTAGTATTTTAAAAAATAAGGCCATAATATCAGGTCAAAGTCTAACAAATCTAAGACACATATGTCTGATGACTCCAAGAAGCACTCACAGCCTTAGTGGAGTGGGCTGTAATGGGAAAAGGAGATGCTTATCTAGTAACAGGCCAGCACAAGAACCCATCAGTTCCACTAGATATAGTGGATCAGGAAGCCAGAGAATATCTTTATAGACAAATGATAGAGAAATGATCAGTCTGACCAAAACAATGAATGACATAAAAGGTAAACCCACCCCACAACCAAGCCATGGCGAGAAATCTCCTTAGAGTGAACTGGTGCCAAAAACAAGGCTGTCAACACAAGATCCTCAACTATGTGAAATGAGGGTTACTTTATGTCACAATTATGTCCCTAACAGTTACAAAAGATGGTCTTAGTAACACTGACAGTGGAGTGGAGTAATAACAGGGAAAGCAATGTGCGTAACCTCTAGAATTAAAGTATGAATTAGTAAATAAATTGCAGTAGGACAATGAAAAAGAATGAACAGTGCAGACATCTGACCTAGATAGTACTATGTGTCAAATGTAGTTGTAGCCTAACTAGAAGAAAAAAAAGAGCATGACCCACCCAAAAAGAATGTTTGGAAAAAAAACCCAGAGAAACACACCAGTGAAATAAAGATGTCCACTATAGATGATAAACTTGTAAAAAGAAGATTTATGAGCCATCAGCATATGCAGGATTACAGAATCCAAAATGCCCCATCTCACAGAACCTGGGTTCTAACAGCCAGGTCATCAAGCCAGTGACTGAGAGGAAGGATGGCAGATTAGTAATTGAGATAACTAGCATGGGCTAACATAAGAGCGAGGTAAACATACCATACCATACAGGAGTCCTATCCAGAGCTACGAGACTGACTGGAAATATCACAGTCCCAAGCATATGAAATATATAAGGCACAAGTTCCAGTAGATGAAATGCATAGAAGAGGGTATATACCAAAACAGAAAGACTATTTCCCCTGGGTCCAGATGCTGTCTGCTGAGAAAATTGCTTGACAGTTTTTTTTCTCCCCAGACAGGCTAAATTCTGCTTCCATCACAACACTCCCAGTGCCCCCCTAAGATTAATCTAAAGCCCCATACACACGGTCGGATTTTTGCATGGATTCTGTCCGATCGGACAATTTTGTTGAAAAATCAGACCGTGTGTATGCACCATCGGACAGTGTACGTCGGATTGTCCAACGGACAAAGTCCTATCTCCTGCTGGATAGATTTTCCGACAACACGGTCCGATCACACCAAATCCGATCGTGTGTACGGTTGTCCGACCGGACAAAGTGCTACGCATGCTCAGATCACATTACAAGACCAAAGCTATTGGCTACTAGCCTCTACGTAGTCCCGTCGTAGGCAACAAACGTCACCACGTTCAGAATGATCGGATTTTCCGACCGTGTGTACGCAAAACCAACATCAGACAAAGTATGACGGACATGGTCCGACGGACCTGGTCCTCGGATAATCCGCGCGTGTGTATGGGGCTTAAGACAGAACTGTGGCATTGTCAATTGAACCTGACCAGACAAAAAAGGGTCCAACAAAGTAACAGCTAACTAAATGCTTAATGTTAATAGGAACCGGAGCTCTCCCTGAACCCTGAAAAGAGAAAAAATCCTGAATGAAGCCCCAACCCAGAAGACAACAGTTCTGGGGGCAGAAGCTGCCATGACAGAAACATTATAGTTTTGGGGATGCAACCAGATTGCGTTATCCAGAGAAAAAAATTGGATGGCCACAATCCATGAGAATGTTTTACTGACACGTTCAAGGGAAGAGTAAGGCTAATATGACTGCTTCAAACGTATATTAAGCAGCTTCTAGCAATGTAATGAATTCAATCATGATTTCCCAAAGTTCAGGATCCATCTGAAGTCTGCCAGGTCCACATCATTAATGTCACAATGAAGTCCAAAGGCAGAGAGATGCATGTTCACAGCAACAGATCATCCATTTAATCTGATGATCTGAATACCTCACAGGGCATAAATAAGAACCGATATGGAATCTTTACGTTTGGGAGCAATATCAGTTGATTGTGGTTACTTAGGAACAAACTCATTCATAATGGATTTATGTGATTACTCATCCAACAGAGTATCTGTAGCAGAAGTCTCAGAGGCCGCTACAACTGCAGGATTAGTAGGACTCTGGGGGTAAAGGCATAGTATGCTTAGAGCAATTAAAGCTGTAATTTTTTACCCCCAAAATCTAGCATAGCTGTAGGGAACTCTTCCCATGATAAGGCTAAAGAGGAGGCTGCACCTGTAGGAGCCAGGGGGGGGGGGGGACTTCAAGGAGTATATGGTTTCAAGTCACCCTGAATCTGTTAGTAGATTTTGAGCAGAAGATGGGCAACATAGCAGAATTGCTTCCCTTCCATTTGGGACCTGACATATTGCACTGATAAACTGAGGCAGCTTAACTTTCAAAACCCCAAGAAAGACCTTACATACTCACAAATCAGCTGCTGAGAGCAGGAGAGGTTAATGGCCAGACATCACTTGGTCACTATAGGTGGCAGCAAGGACTAACTAAGGTGAAAACTGAATGTCTCTTGCAAATAGAACAAAGGTGGAAATATTCTGCCTGCTGAAAAAGTGGAAAGCAGAATATTCAGAGCATGTGCATGACACTGCATTTAGTGGTAAAGCACAAAATCCTCCAGCATGTTAACCCTTTCCTTCAAACCAACAGAAACAGGGGAAATGGTGGTGTTTAACAGTAAAAGATGTATTAGCTTCCAATGCGCAGATATAGTACAGGAGGATCCTCAGAGACTTTTCACATTCCAGAACCTATAAGTGACTGGGAAGCACCACAAGCAGAGCTCGGTGCTCAAAGGTTACAGTGTAGGTTATCCTTGGACATAAACAGACAGTCTTCAAAGCCTGTGTCACACCAGAGACTGTGTCCTATTTCAGGACCTGTAAAGTGCTCTGCAGCTAACTAATACAGTACACAGTGGTCTGGGAAGCATCACAATCAGCCACAGTCTTCAGTTCAGCAGAGTCTAGGTACAGCTTCCAAGGCATCCTCAAGGATTAGCCAATACATACTGCTGCAAAAAGAGCTAATCTCAGCAGCATAACAATGAATGTTGATTGAAGGAAAAAATGTCTTGACAGAATGAAAAAAAAAAAAAAAAGACTTGTATAAATTATAAGATTTTTCTCTGCAGAAAAAAGCCATGCCTCCTCCTAGAACACTAGCAAAAAAATGAAGCATAATGGCAGTGTGGAGGGATTATGTCTGGCTGACCAACAGCTTTTTTAAATTAAATATAAAAATACACTGCGCTCAAAGATAGTGTAAACTAATATAAACATGCTCCCAATGCTGCTACTTCATAAACAAAAATTTACTTTATAGGGATATTAACTAAAGATGTTATTTCACCTTTTTTAAAGTAGCTTTTTTTTATTTGCCAGTGTTGAGTTCCTCCTAAAGACAGCAGCATAACCCAACTGTCTATGAAATATTACTAATCCTGTGTCCCTTAATTAG
>CM053026.1:155269902-155310913 GCA_028564925.1 Lithobates sylvaticus
CTTTTTCTTATACCGGGGCCCTGTGGGCTCAGAAGATGCTCTCAATTCATGCATGAATGAAGGTCTTTGGTCTCATGGTTGCCTCCTTGAAGGCTGTATTGTACAGTCAGTTTTAGACCAGACCACTGTAACTCAATATTCTGGTGAGATAAATAATCTTGGTACTCTAGCATCTCCATGCACCTGCCCCCCAAATCAAACATTCCCTAGTGTGATGGACTGCCAACCCAATACTGGAGTTAGGGAAGCCCTTTCATCAACAGTTGTGGAAGGATGTTGGGCTGTGGAGCAGTTGTAAACACCCTATAGGTTCCTGGGTACCAGGTTGTTAGAGGAATCTAGCCTTGCAACATTTTGTAACTCGATTTGGTTGTTAGCAGATGGTCTGTGGGCCCTTCCAGGTCATCCGGATCCTTCTGTTCCAAGGAATAGTGTTCCATTTCTCGGTCGCTAGGTTTTGAAGTCGCCATCCTAAAGGAATAGAGGCGTTTTAAATTAAAGTAAAGTAGAAGTAAAAGGCAAAACTTTTTTTTTTTTTGGATAGATTCACCGCTTAAGGACTGCCTCCTGCACATTTACGTCGGCAGAATGGCACGGCTGGGTAAACCACGTACCTGTACGTGGTCCTTTAAGAGCCCAGCCATGGGTCGCGGCGCCGGCTCGTGACCCGGTCCCGAGCTCCGTGACCGCGGCCGCGGGACCAGCGGACCCGATCGCCGCTGGTGTCCCGCGATCGGGTCACAGAGCTGAAGAACGGGGAGAGGTCTGTGTAAACAAACCTCTCCCCGTGCATTCCTACACTGCCTGTCACTGATCGGCTGTTCCCTGTCATCGGGAAAGCCTATCAGTGATGTCAGCTGTAAAGCCACGCCCCTACTGAAAAAAAAAAAAAAAAAAAACAAACACACACACACACACTTCACACTAACCCCTCCCCGCCCCCTAGTGGTTAACTCCTTTACTGCCATTTACATAGGAATCAGTGCATTTAAATAGCACTGATTTCTGTATAAATGACAATGGTCCCAAAAATGTGTCAAAAATGTCCGATGTGTCCGTCATGATGTCGCAGTCGGACATCGCCATTACTAGTAAAAAAAAAAAATATTAATAAAAATGCTATAAAACTATCCCCTATTTTGTAAACGCTATAAATTTTGCTCAAACCAATCAATAATCGCTAATTGCAATTTTTTTTACCAAAAATATGTAGAAGAATGCGTATCGGCCTAAACTGAGGAAAAACATGTTTTTTTATATATTTTTTGGGGATATTTATTGTAGCAAAAAGTAAAAAATATTGCATTTTTTTCAAAATTGTCGCTCTCTATTTTTGTTTATAGCACAAAAAATAAAAACCGCCGGGGGGGATAAAAAACCACCAAAAGAAAGCTCTATTTGTGGGAAAAAAAGGACGCCAACTTTGTTTGGGAGCCACGTCGCACGACCGTGCAATTGTCAGTTAAAGCGACGCAGTGCCCAATCGCAAAAAGCGGCCTGGTCCTTTGGTTGCAAATTGGTCCGGGGCTTAAGTGGTTAAGGGAGGGTTACAACCCTGTCAGTTTTTTGTTTTTTTTTGTCCATCTGGGTCCCATATGGGAGATTTCCATTCACTTCTTGTTCCATAGCCAAAACAGAAAGTGGGAGGAAATACCTCTAAAGTGAGGGAATCCCCGATTATGACCAGGGTTACCAGAACTAGTGTCCCCATTTGAAGATTTCCCCATGATTCCTGTTCTGGGGACGACCAAATATATGGGTTTTTCCTTCATTCTCAGTAAGAACAGTAAACAGGACAATTGGAAAAAGTGGATCTCCTTAATGAGGGTACAGACAGCAATAAAAACCAGACAGGGGTTCTAATCTCTCTCCACTCAACCCAAAACTAAAAAAAGGTTTTGCCTTTAGTTATACTTTAAGTCATGTCTAACCTTTTGAAGGCTAGGAAGTCGACTTTTTATAAAGTCTACCATTAAACCTAAAAGGCCTACTTTGCTTGGTGTCTACAAACTTTTATCCTAGATAAATACTCTCTGGGATGTACTTTGCCCTTCTGGCAGCATTGTCTGGACCAACATTTGGCCTTAAAGAGGGATTGTACCTGCAAAAATTTTTTTTTAAAAGCCAGCAGCTACAAATACTGCAGCTGCTGACTTTTAAAAAAAATGGACACTTACCTGTTTCCCAGTTCCAGCGATGTCGGCAGCTCTCTGCTGTTGCCGGCGCCATTCTCGGTGAGGGAATCAGGAAGTGTCGCCTTTGTGGCTTCACTTCCCGGTTCCCTACTGCGCATTCGCAAGTCGCACGGCGCAATGAGAATCTTCTGCACTGTCTGCCGGGACACGTGTGTGTCCCGGCAGACAGTGCGCCGGGACAGGAAGTGACGTAAACTCCGGCAGGAGTTTATGCCCGGAAGTGGGTGCAGATACCTGTCTTAGACAGGTATCTGCACCCCCCATCCCCCCTGAAAGGTGCCAAATGTGACACCGGAGGGGGGGAGGGTTCTGAAAAGCGAAAGTTCCACTTTAGGGTGGAATCCCGCTTTAAGGTCCAAAACTCTCTTCCCTATTCTGTTTCAGAGAGGTTTGGCATTTCACTCTCTGGATAAGGCCTTTTTTCAGGGAGTAGTTCACATCTCCCCCCTGGTTTGTGCCCCTGTGTCTCCCTGGGATCTCATTCTGGCTCTCTCCGCTCTTCAGCGGCCACCTTTTGAGATATTTCTTTGCCAGACTTTACCCGCAAGGTGGTCTTCCTAGTGGCCATCACCTATGGGAGGAGGAAATATCAGAGAAAATATATTCTACAGGATAGAGTTGATAGTTAACAGAGCTCTGTTAAGGCACAGACTGTAAACGATCACCTTGTAAAACAACCCATTCAGTTTAAAATTGAAATGAAAGGTGTAGAGATATTAAAAAAAATGATAAATACCTTTTTTCCACTTTTTTTTTTTAGAAGTGATCACTTTCCCTCTGTTCACAGCTGCATAAGAGCTGGGGGGGGGGGGGGAGTGGCAGCACACTAAACTTTTCAGTGAATGGCTGTGTGGGATGGGGGCATGTCAGGACACATCTGATCACTGGAGGAGAGCAGGCTGAGTTCCCAACATGCCAGGGAACTGACCAAGGTGTGTTCTCCTGCTTAATGTGGTACCTTTTTAATAGGAAAGCAGAGACACTGGCAGGAATACCCGGGATTTCACACAAAGGAAGCAATACAAAGAGAACAGGATACTGTTTTATACAAGTACAAGGTACAACAGGCACATATCTGGAATATGAAATGCTGGGGTAACAAACACTTGAAGCAGATCTGTAAAGGCTTAATGTTTTTTTTCTGCATCAGGTGTCTGTTTCTTAGATTTGGAAGGCTGCCACCTGGGCTTATGTTCATTCCTTTGTTAAGTTTGATCAGGTGAATGTTCAAACTTCATCTGATGCCACCTGCAGGCACAAGGCCCTACAAGCTGCTCTGAGTGTGTTGATTACTTTGTGACCTGTTACGTGAGCTTTATTGCATTGTTTACCGTGTTGCCCATCCCTGCTTTTAAATGTTCCAGTCATATTGATTTAAAGAAGCCCGTGTTATGTATTGTATAATTAGGAAAGTGGATTTTTGACGTACCAATAAAATCAGTTTCCTGGAACACCGTACAGGACCCACCCCCTCTGTTCTTATGATCTCCTTGTTGCTTGCTACAAAACTGAGGCTAGCTTAGAGTGGAAGAAGCTATAGTGTCGTAGAAAAAAATGTTGATATATTTTTTTGACAATACATAGATAAAAACATATGTAATGGGGTGTACATGTCAGCAATTACTGATGGTGCAATATTTACAAGTAGATGGTATGTAGAAATTAGGGTGAAGGATGATTTCTACATACCATCTACTTGTAACTATTGCACCATCAGTAACTATTGCATCAGTAATGGATGCCATGTATACTCTATTACATATGTTTTTATCTATGTATTTTCAATAAAATATATAAACATTTTTTCTACTACATTGATTTGTGATATTTATCTAAGTGCCGTTAAAGTCCAACCCCAAAGGGAACCCCTCTTTCTCTATATACAATGCATTATTCAACATTAATGCCTACCCACCACACTCCTCTTCACAAACAGACTTGCACTGCTGAGGAATAGTAGAGGAGATTTGTTTGACCAGGTCTGCTAGATTATGGAGTGTACTGGGGAGCGCAATCAAACTGTTTTAGGACAACACCCAGGCTACTCTGACCTTTTCTTGTAAATCAGGTCATTTTGGGATTCAGTATCAATGATAATCAGTCAGTGAATTATGTTCATTGTATATCACGATTAGACAAAGCTCTCAAAATGGCAAGGACTAAAACGAATACTACTTTTTAGATACATAACAACATGAACATAAAAAAATATTAGAATCCCTCAGAGTTCCCAGACTTCACTAATTACTTAAAAAATTAAAATAAAAATAAAAAATGTTGGTCCCAAAATGATTAATAAAATCCTGAAAAGCTATTTTGCTGCTCTAATAGGTCAGGTTGTATGCCCCTACATACTCTACACTGTACAGAGACTTTACACACAAGAAATAAATATTAATGAACAAAAAGCTCTCAACGGTTTGGTTATATACGGTTATTGACATTTTCGTACACAACATTACAACATGGTTAGAATGCTATATTTTCTCTTGTGAAATAAAACAGAGAAAGGCTGCTATGTAATCAAAAAGCTTTAAGAAAAGACTTTCACAATTTATTTAAAGAGATATATACAAGCATAATAGGCACTAGTTATAATATACAATGGCAAGATCAATTATCTTTAAAAAAAAAAAAATCCTTTGTCTGAAATGTAATAATTGCTATGGGCAACAACATAAGGGGAAAATGTTGAAGTTTACAAAAGCAATTTCATTAACATATTCCGCAGTGTTTATAGGAAACAATGAGCCATTCATTTCAGTCCTCGACAGTGAAGGGGCTTCCATAATGCTTCTAGCACACAAAAATACAGACACTCCATCCAATGGAAGTGGACAAAACGGATTATCCCATCTATATAAAAATAATAAAATAATAAAAATACTTATAAAATTATAGATAGCTATATCTATTTATATATTTTTTTTTTTTAACTGTAAAAGGAAAGCTACAGAAATTGGTGGGAGACACAACTTCCATGCAGACAGTGTTCAAACCCAGGACTTCAGAGCATTGGGGAAAAAAATAAAAAAAATAAATATATATATATATATAAGCCATACTTCTTACGTGATGACTGTAAAAGTCTACATTTGACTCTTCAAATAGTATTTAACTTGCAAGCGACAGGTCACAATATATTTTAAAAAGAACATATTATCAGGTCAGCAAATAGATAATTTTTTCAATCTATAGAAAACAAAAAGAATAAATAATACATTTTAATTGACATTGTTAAGTCAGATCTGATATATAGATATATAGATATATTTATTAAGTATGTTAGGCAAATGCATCAAATACCGTCAGAGCTGAAATATGCAAAAAAGACGAAAAAGGTACTATGTTTTACCAAGTGGCCTTCCAAAGTCACAGATGTACTTATCTATTGCCCCAACACTGTCATGTAGGGGTTGGGTGTTCAATGGCAAAATAAGCTCTGACCAAAAGGACCTGGTGATTCTACAGAGCTTTTTGTCTTTGTCTTAGTGTGTGAACTGATCCTTTTGCTTTTTAGAGCAATTGCATGATAAAAAAAAAATAAAAAAGACAAAAATGTTCTAATTGATTGGAATATGAAGTTTAATTTAATACAGAAAAATAATCTGTATAAAGGGAAATGCAAATTAAACATTATCTAAACATAGTATGTTTGAAAGTTAATTTTTTTAACCATACTTCAAGCAGAAAAACATCACATGTTTTGTATTATATTGTGTAGTTTATTTCAAATGCCTTTTCTGTGAAGCTGTTGCCCAAACATCCAGGACAGTCCCACAGACAATAGAATGAGTTAAAATGGCCTTGTGCTTTACTGGTACAATCACCCTTTAAAATTATGTGCTTTAAAAAAGGTCCTGCTAGAACAATCCAGCTTCACTGTAGCTTCTCTATGGCCTGAAAATATTGAGTCATTGAACTCTGGACATTACAAAAATAAATAAAAGAGCAAAAATACAAGGCACGCAATTATGGAAAAGAATGGATGTCTTTATGCAACTCGTAACATCAACGACATGCATTCAAATCAAATTCTCACAGGAAGCTGCAACCCAAATAAAGCAAAAAACTGTCAAAAAATACCTGAAGCCGAGCATATATAAAATAGCAAACACAACACAAAGCAATGTCAAATCAGAGTACCACAATTCTTACATTTTCTAGATCCTACCTGATCCCTTGAAGGCCACAATGTTAACTACTGTTACGCGGTTTTAAATTTTATACCGTGAAAATAATAATCTTACTGTTGAGAAGGTGCTCAAAAACTGGCGTCCCTTTTGGTCACCCCAAGATGTGACCCAGGGCTGTCAGAAATGACAAAGCCTTGATGACGCAGCCAGCACACCCAATAGGACAGTGAAGTCTGACCTTCAAGGCTCCTGCTACCAAAATGCATATGGATAGGCTGAAAAAAAAGAAAATGTATGTACTCAAGGTTCACGCAAGTTTGGCAACAAAGTCTGCATCTGTTCTAAAACAGGTGCATGTCAAAAGCACCAATACATGATGCTAAGGAAAAGCTTTTAAAGGTGGATTTTCTGAACTAGGCTCTGGAATATAATGGATCATACTGACCTCTGTTGCTTTTTACTGTTGATTTTTATTGCAAGTCAAATCCATGGAAAATTCACTGAACAAAACTAGAGCTTTGAAATACATCAATGTCGACACGACTGCTAAAAGATTAAAATGGTATAATTCCGCTGTAAAAGCTTTTGCTAAGACATATTGTTGGGAAAAATACTATCAGATCCTGAACAAAAGATTAAGATGCATACATTTTAACATTTAAAAAGGGCTTTATAAGTGATTTATAATTTTCTCCTATTATTCTTAGGAAAACATTGACCCATACCTACTGGAAACAAAACAACACATTGCATCTGTCTTTTGTAGACCGCCCCATGCTAATCTGGAAAGAATGCAGTAAATGTATCTTCCACAAAGGCTTAGCAAAGCTTTCCTTAAAACATTCAATTCTCCTACTGGTAACAGTTAGTTTAAGGCTTGGTAGAAAAAAAAAAAGCTTGCCTCAAATTTAAACCACACAATCTATTCACTACCCTAGTCTTCTTTTCTAAGCAAACAATTGTTACCTTTAGGAGGGAAAAAAAAAAAATTATATATATATATATATATATATATATATATATAATAAATATAAATATAATAAAATTAAATAAAAATATTACCATAAGCTGATTACAAAGAAAAACATTTTCAGAACAGGATTCAAAAACTGTAAAAGTCCAGTAATTACCGGAGTTGATGCAAGGCGATCTTTAATGCATGGCCTGGCTGTGAAGGGGTCACTTCTTCAGAGCAATATAAATCAGAGTCATGCTGAAAATTGTGCTTGTAATGGCTACTGATCATTATTTATAGGACACTGAAGCATTTCACAGTGTGCATAAGTTAATTCAAAATATGTCACTACAAGAACTACAATTACATTCTAGAACGTAAAAAAAAGAATGAAAAGAAAACCGTAAAAAGGTTACCGTTTAGGCAGGTCTCACAAGATCACCAGCTTTCATATAAAATTAGATTATATGATAGATTATATACAGTCATGCTCAAAAGTTTGCACACCCTGGCCGAAATCATGAAACTCGTGAAATTTTTAGCATCAAAAAAAAATAAAAATAAAAAAAGACTGATCTTGCCAAACAACTTTGTCTTTTATTTAAGACTAGTGATCAAATGATCATGATCATGACATAGTTGTTTGGCTCCTTTTTAAAACATAACAACATTAATAACCCAAATGGCCATGATCAAAAGTTTAGCCTTGGTATAGACACAAGGTAACACAAACAGGTTTAAAAGGCAATTAAAAGGTTAATTTCTCATATATGTGGCTTTTTACATTGCAATTAGTGTCTGTACAAATAGTCAATAAGTTTGTTAGTTCTCACATGGATGCACTGAGCAGGCTAGATACTGAGCCATGGGAAGCAGAAAAAGAACAGCCAAAAGACCTGCGTAAAAAGCTAATGGGACTTTATGAAGAGACATCCAAAGCCTTGAATATGCCAGTCAGTACTGTTCAATCCCTTATTAAGAAGTTGAAAATTCAGGGATCTCCTGATACCAAGCCAAAGTCAGGTAGGCCAAGAAAGATTTCAGCCACAACTGCCAGAAGAATCATTCAGGATATAAAGAACACAGATAACCTCAGGAGAACTACAGGCTGCTCTCGAAAAAGATGATGTCATTGTTTCAAGGAGCACAATATGATAATACTTAAACAAAAATAAGCTGCATGGTCGAGTTGCCAGAAAGAAGCCTTTACTGCGCCAATGCCACAAAAAAAGCCTGCTGAGGCATGTGAAGGTATTGTCAGGCATACTGTAACAGGTTTTTTTGTGGCATTGCTGCTATATTTATAATATATTGTGAGGGGTTAGCTCGGCAGCGGGTGTGTGTGACCCCCTGGATGGGTTCACAACACAAAATCAGGCACAGCAGACAGCGTTGTAGGTGAAAAAAAACAAAGGTGCGGTGTATTTATGCGACATGCAGTGAAAAATATAGCAGCCAAACAAAAAGAAACATGAAAAGAAATCCTGGTCAGCTTGACCTCTTACTACACATGTATATACCCTGTCTATCAACTGAGTGCAGCCTTGTGCTGCACCAGTCCCTATCTCTGTTGTGGAGGTTTGCCACACAGGCATTAACTCACCGCACAGAACAGAAGTCACACTCCCCAGTCTATACAAACACAAAACTGGTTCCAGGATGGAGCATCTCCCTAAGCATGCTGGGGTTTTTTGTAGAGGTCTTAATGAGCCCACTTACTTCAGCTGGGCTCATTAACTCTTCCACTATAGGACTCCCATTACTCCCCTCTAGTGGTATAAGTCTGCATAAAGCCTGAATCTAGGGCATACATATTTTCCATCCTGAACACAACCAGGTGATTTTACCTGCCTGCTGCCACAATATATATATATATATATATATATATATATATATATACACACACATATCTATACATACATACACACACACACACACACACACACACACAGTACGTAATGCAGCATGATGTGCATTGCATTACATTCAGTGGGAGCACAGGGGAGACATGCAGGGTCTCAAAGTCTCATTAACCACTTGCCGACTGGCTCACACCGATATACGTCGGCAGAATAGCACGTACAGGCATATTAACGTACCTGTACGTTGCCCTTTAAGATGAGGCATTGTGGGCTCACGCGCCTGCCGCAAGCTCCTTGAGTGTGATTGCGGATCCCACGGTCTCGATGTCCACGGGGATACCTTCGATCATCTCACAGAGAGGAAGAAGAACAGGGAAATTCTGATGTAAACAAGCATTTCCCAATTCTTCCTAGTGACAGGACACTGATCACAGCTCCCTGTGATAGGGAGCAATAAACAGTGTCGTGACACACGTAGCCCCCCGCCCAGTTAGAACACATCCCTAGGACACACTTAACCCCTGCAGCGCCCCCTACTGGTTAACCCCTTCACTGCCAGTCACAGTTACATAGTAATCTGCATTTTTAATTGAACTGATCACTGTATAAATGTGAATGGTCCCAAAAAGGCACCAAAAGTGTCCGATCTGTCTGCCATAATGGCGCAGTCAGGATAAAAATCTCAGATAGCCACCATTACTAGTAAAAAAAAAAAAAAAAGTTATTAATAAAAATGCCATAAAACTATCCCCCATTTTGTAGACGCTATAACTTTTGCGCAAACCAATCAAACGCTTATTGCGATTTTTTTACCAAAAATATGTAGAAGAATACGAATCGGCCTAAACTGAGGGAAATTTTTTTTTTTATATATTTGTTGGGGGAAAATGGACGTCAATCTTGTTTGGGAGCCACAACGCACGACCGCACAATTGTCAGTTAAAGCGACGCAGTGGCAAAACGCCAAAAAGCGGTCTGGCCTTTGGCCAGCCAAATGGTCCGTGGCTGAAGTGGTTATAGAGGACATGTCACCCAAAAAATCATCACACAGGAGACGTTTTGTCCCCTATGTAATGGAAAAAAATAAATGAAATTTATTGTAAAAAATAAAGTTACACCCAAGCACATACACCGCCCCCAAATAAAATTGAGGCACCCACACATATACGCACGTGCAAATGTAAATGCACACATCTGGGTGCCTATGCTTGAAAATGTTCATTGCGATACACGTTACATATCACCAAGCACGCCGGAATGAGAGCGATGATTCTAGCACCAGGCCTCCTCCGTAATGTTAAACACTGGTAACCTATAGGAGGACTTTTAAAGTGTTGCCTATAGAAGATATAGAGTACTGAAGTTTGTTGCCATTTCACAATCACACGCAAATGTAAAGTTTGATAAGTTGGATATCTACTCGGCGCAACCTCTGCTTTTATATTTTACCAAAAAATTGGGTGATTTATTGCAACTTTGTGATCCCTAAAATTAAATTTAACCACTTCCCCCCTGCCGTCTAGTAAAATGACAGTAGATGGGATGCGCGCTTGTTCTGGGATGACGTCATATGACGGCGCCCCAAAACTGGCATGCAGAACAGCAATAGTTCCTAGGACATGGTGCGTCCCCGATCTCAGTACAGAGCCAATGACGTGGCTCTTTACCCATGTGATAGGCTAGTGTCCAATAACAGCCAGTCTCATGTAAACAAGGAAGTGCCGTTTATCAGCTTCCCTCAGCTCACACTGACAGAGTGTGGTGAGGAGAGCCGATCAGCCGCATTTATTTGCAGGGGAGACATGTACAGGTAATCAGGGCACTGATCATCAGTGCCCTGATTACAGTACAACCCTAGCCGTGCCCATCAGTGACACCAATCAGTGCCGTCTTTCAGTGCCCATCAGTGCCACCTATCAATGCTCATCAATGTGGCATTTTAATGCCTCCTCATCAGTGCCAACTAATCAGTGCTCTTCGGTGCCACCTCATCAGTGCCCATAAGTGCCGCCTCATCAGCGCACATCAGTGAAGGAGAAAAGTTACTTGTTTACAAAATTTACTGACAAAGTAAGAAAAACGTTTGTTTCAAAACTTTTCGGTCTTGTTTTTTTTTTTTTTAGCAAAAAAATTTACAAATTCAGGGGTGATTAAATACCACCAAAAGAAAGCTCTATTTGTGTGAAAAAATTTAGAACAATTTCATTTGGTTACAAAGTTGCATGACCAAGCAATTGTCATTCAAAGTCAAAACAGAATGCTGAAAATTGGCCTGGGCAAGAAGGGGGCCAAAGTACCCAGTAGGCAAGTGGTTGAAGTGGAATTGAAACTACCCCTATTTTATTCTCTAGTGCATCTGCTTTCAGAAAATGTATAATGTTTTTGGGGTTTTATGTAATCTCCAGGCCTAAAATGATTGATTTTTTTAAATGTGTGCAAAAAAACCTGCAAACACGGCTCAGGAAGCCACATCAGCGTAAGGAACACTGCTTTAAGCTCTTTAATTTGGACTGTTTGGGGACTTTTTTTTAGAACTAGTGGTATTAGTATTGCTATTATTACGCCAGTGGAATTTAACATTTATTATTTTACACAAATTAAATGCATCACACTGCACATATGGTACATTTCATATAATAACTGGATACACATTATCATGTTGAAGATTAATATTAAATTATTGATTTACATATTGAAAACAATTGATTATGTATTGCTATTTATTCATGTTTAATGGTATATATATATTCATTGTTTTACTAAGGAATTATAATTAGACTTTTAGCAGCGCAAGCACACATTATTATTTAAAAAAAAACATTTTTTAACTACACTTCAAGCAGGAATACATCACTGGGTTAAAACAGGGAGCTGTGATGATGTGCACATTGGACAAATACTGAATCTGTCATTTCTATATAAAAGGGTCTGCCCATGTTTGCTGATGACAATATTTTATTTTATGATGCTCAAAAAAAATAAAAATTAAGGTCACCCAATGGCAGACGACATCAAATCCAGCAAATCTTTGACAATCTGTTAGCTGTGATGAGGACAACTAGTGATAAGTAGAAATGTGTGCTGAGTGTAAAAGACAAGGGCAAGCAATGAAAGCATAGTTTTAATTTAAAGACCCCATGCAATTAATCACAGATCACAAGACCTGTCAATAAATGTTTTTAATGAAGACTGCTGTATACTCATTTCTTTCACAATTTAACAATTTTCTAAAATAGTCTCAGTGTGCTGCAATTTAATCTTTTAATGCAATCACATTCGCATGACTTGAAATTGCATTTAGTTTCATTAAATCACAAATGATTTACTAAGGAGAACCAAATGGGCACATACAAAAATAAATAATACACTTTATGCTCCAAGTCTGTATAAACACTACTTTTTGTTCTGCATGAATAATTTCAAAAACACCAAAAAAAGTTACTGAAAACTATATAAAGACAAAAACACCTACAGGCTGCAAGTAAATTTCAGACTAAACATATGGAACCAGAAGGTCAAGCAGGTAACCACTGGGCAATTGCTGGGTCATTAACAGCATGGAAATGTGTCTAAAGCATTTTTTGCCATCTGTGTTATGTTGGGAAAAATGTATCTTTACTTTCCAATCTGTAGGCACAATAAAAACAGGCAGTAGAACGCTTTCTTTTAATGTTGTAAAGTGCTGCACAAACTGTTGGCGCTATACAAATCCTGTATAATAATAATAATACTATTATTATGATTATTATTATTAATAGTGTTATCACCGAAACAAGGGTCTCCACAGAAAAAAATTGTATTTTTTTGAATTACCGTAAAATACATTTCTCTGAGTTCATTGACAGAAACAGCCTTCTTTATTCAGAACCATAGGGTTATATCGCCCCCTACAGGAGTAGGACACTAAAATTAGAAAAAAAGGAGTTCAACCTGGACAGCAAAAAAAAAAAAAATCTTAACAAAGGGAAAAACCCTCTAGACCGCAGCCTGCAGAACCTTGCACCAAAAGAAGCATCCGCAGATGCCAGCACATCCACCTTGTAAAATTTGGTGAAAGTATGCACCGACGACCAGGTGGCCACCTTGCAAACTTGCATCACTGACGCCTGATAACGGAAGGCCCAGGAGGCACTCAGCCTTCACCAGGAAGGGAGGAACCCGACCCTTGACAGAATAGGCATAAGTCACCCTCTGTCTGATCCATCTATAAATGGACGCTGAGGAAGCAGATAGCCCCTTCTCTGGTCCGTCCGTGTACACTAACAGGGAGTCTAACTTTTGAAAAGACTCAGTGGCTGATAAATACACCCTGACAGCCCGTAGCACATCTAAGGTGTGCAAGGCAAATTCCCTCGGATGTTGCGGCCTGGGACACAGAGAAAGCAACTCAATGTCTTAATTTAAATGGAAATCAGAGACAACCTTTGGAAGGAAAGAAGGACAAAGACGAAGCACCACCTTGTCCCTATGAATCACCAAGTAGGGCGTGCAACAGGATAGCGCCGCCAACTCTGACACCCTGCAAGCAGAAGTAATAGCCACCAAGCAGGCCACCATCTGCGATAGCGTGAGCAGGGGAATTTCTCAAATATTTTCAAAAATGGAGGCTTCTGTAGAACCAAAAGTACAAGATTCAAGTCCCACGGTGGCAAGGGAGATCGCAACGGTGGGACCACATGTCGCACTCCCTGAATGAAGGTACGCACCAGGGAATGCGAAGCCAGGGAGCGTTGAAAGAAAACTGCCAAGGCCAACACCTGCCCATTGACAGTAATCAAAGCATTCTTTTCAACACCCCTCTGAAGAAAAGTCAAAATCCGAGTCGAAAAGGAGCGTGGGTGAAACCACACTGACTCACACCAAGAAATGTACGCTTTCCACGTCCGATAATATATCTTCCTGGAAGTAGACTTTCTAGCCTTGAGCAGCGTCAGAATCACAGACGCAGATAAGCCCCTATCCTTCAACACCTGGCTTTCAATAGCCAGGCCGTTAAAGCCAGCGACGGTAAAGCAGGGTGGAAGATCTGCCATTGGGATAGCAGATCGTCCCTGAGAGGCAGCCGCCAGGGAGATTCTGCGCCAGACGAGGCCAGTCCAGGGCCACTAGAATGACAGGAATTCCTTCGGTGACCACCGTCCAGTACAGCGGGAAAAAGGATTTTCCCTGTCGAAGAGCCGGGCAACGAAGCCACCAGATCAGGGACCCTTTGGTTCCTTGACTCAGCCGAATCTGACTGTCTAGAGACTCTGAACATTTGTCCCATTTTAACAAGATCTCCCTTTGCAGGGTTCTCATATTGGAAATGAGCAAACAGGACCGCCTCGATCGTAGACACCATCAGTGCCCAGTACCCGCATGCAAGTCCACAGGGAGACCCGCATGCAAGTCCACAGGGAGACCCGCCTGCTAGACAGCAGCAAGAAGGCTGCTGTCTAATTTCTGGAGTTTGTCCTGCGGAAGGACCACTTTGGCCTGAGCAGAATCCAGAGTCAGATTCCGAACTGGAATTAACACAGACGACTGGTAATTTATCAGCCACCCAAAATCTGCCAGAGTCTGAACAGTGATCTCCACGTCACCCCTCAGGGCCACTGGGGACTCTGCTCGCAGCACAAGGTCGTCCAGGTAACCCAGAAAAGCAATTTCCCACTGGCACAGCATCGCCAGAACCGGAGTCAACACTTTGGTGAAGACCCAAAGAGCGGAGGGAAGGGAAGAAAACACAGGAGTCAACACCAGGTTAAAAAGGAGGAGCTTCCGCCTGCCAAAAACGCTGGTCCTAGGCTACACAGTAATGGCCGCAATTGCCTGAGCCAAAATCCACCATACCATGCTGGCCGAGCTACACAAACATGGCCGCTGGCCATAGGAAGTCATCAGGCACTGGGAAAAGGGAAGCCGGCTATGGCAAAATGGTCCCTGGCCATGCTATACGAGACTACCAAAGATGCAAGAGAACCCTGTAGCCTCCCAGGATGAGAACTAGAGAGAGAAAGGATCCGGGCACCGGACCCAGTGGCTCCCCCCTTCCCAGTAAGCACAGCACCTAGGCGGCGCGCATTCCCAGCCCACCAGTACTCAACCCCGTCCCCCAGAACCCACCACAGGCACACTACCCCATATGGAGGGGGGAGGAAGGGGGGTTACCAAGGGACCTCCAGGGCCTGGAAACGGAGGGTGCAGGGACAGAGGGGACCCACAGGACTGACCCTGGGAGGGGCCAGCGTCCGCCCCAAAAAAACCCTAAGGGGAGAGGGGGACATTTACTCACCATACTATATCCAAGCAGGCACCGCTCCAGACAGAACCTCCTCGCCACCAGTGGGGGCCGTCTGCTATGAGGGACGCTGCGACTCGAACAGAGACTCAGTCGTATGCAACCTCACAACACATTTAACTCGCAGGGCCAGCCCCTGTCCAGGGAGGAACAAAAAAGTGGATTCTACATCATACCAATTTCTGGAAATTGGTCTCTGGCTTCAAAACTTTCAGTATCTTTGATGAAAGCACAGAGGCTACCGTTGCAATTTTTCATTCTGCAATGTTAATTGCCTGATTTACTGATAATATGAAAGCCTTAGGGTCATTCTAAAAGCCAGACAACAAACATTTTCAGAAGGAAGTCAGCTATGGTACCCCCATATTTATTTGCTCCAAGTCAGGGACTCTAAGTACTGAAGTTTTGACTCAAAATGACACTAGAAACTAGCATTTTCAGAACACGCAACACACAAAACACAACAATGCAAAACATACAAAAAAATAACAGATTCAACATATTTCTCCCAGAAGTCTTCTTTACATTGTCATATGCCAAAAAAGCTGACAATGAAAGATAAAGATATTCAGCTACCATGGAAAAGTTTGTCAGAAGCAAAATGGGCATGCTTATTGCCGCATGGTAAGGTATATGTAGAAAAAAACTCTCCTGTTTTACACCTGATCATTATACGGAGAAGATGATAAATAAACTTGTCCATGGCATGACTTTGTCCAAGAACAGGAAAATAAGCAAAATAATGGAGCAGACTAATGCTAGAAGCTACAAGCTGACATAGCCAAAGACTTTTGTTTCATTTTTCTTTTTATATTCAAAAGCCTAAACATAGCTTATTGTCAGAGAGGTACTTAGGCAATTTAGCTCCTAATGTCCACTAAAATATGCATAAAAGGCAGAAGCTTAAACCTGCGATCCTCCTTGCAAATGCCACCAGTCATTCTCATTTATCTCTTACAACTCAGCATATTCCTTGTTAATGAAGCAGTGAAGTCCTCTGCGAAACCAGCACTATAATGAGCTTACATTTAACTCAAAATACTGTACAGCCATTTGTCTATAATAACCTCTTATTCCTTTTATCCTGTATCAATTGGTTGAAATATATGACTATAAAGTGCACCGCTCACACAAAAACAGAAAAGGTGAAGCCAGATTAATCCAATTTGGTCACTAGGACTAGGTCAATAATTGTGGCACAAGCCTCATTAGATGCAATACGTTTAGGCTGCTTTCACACTGGGGCGGTTTGCAGGCGCTATTGCGCTAAAATTAGTGCCTGCAAGCCGACCCGAAACAGCTGTTGCTGTGTCTCCAGTGTGAAAGCCCTGAGGGCTTTCACACTGGAGCGGTGCGCTAGCAGGACGGTAAAAAAAGTCCTGCTAGCTGCATCTTTGGAGCGGTGAAGAAGCGGTGTGTTCACCGCTCCTACCCATTGAAATCAATGGGAGAACGCGGGGATACCGTCCGCAAAGCGCCGCATACCGCGGGTTAAACGATGGTAAAGCAGCGCTAAATATAGCGCTGCTTTACCGTCGCCGCCCGCACCGCCCCAGTGTGAAAGCAGCCTTATAGATGGTACCATGTATGCATTTACATGCACTGCAAACACATGGTTACGGAGACCTGTCCCTGGCAACACACAGCATGTGCTCTTGGCCTGGCTACATTTCGAAATTCGACTAGGTACATATAAACTCATGAAGACAAGCATAGAAAAATTAATGAAAAAAACCTGTGAAAAACAGAAATGCAGAGGTGTGAAGCCAGACTAATACTATTCTAATCTTTTTTATTGTATAGTATAGAAGCAAGAGATACAGGACCAGTTAACCTAAAACAGAAATGCGTTTTAGGTAAAGGTTATCCATGTAGTTCTCAATTTAAAATGTAAACCAAGAACAAAAATGATATAGATTACAGCTTACCAGTCCTTGGATGTAATGCAGGGCTCAAAATTTCAAGTCCTGAGCCACTAGCCAGGCCTTAAAAGTTACTTGCCACCAGTTGCCCCACCCAACCCCTCCCCTGCCCCGCCCCTAAACACGGCCTCATAAATGATCTCATAAAATGACATTGTTAAATGTTTTATGCAGAATTAAGTTCCAAATAATAACAACTTTAACAATATTAACATAAAGCATATCAGTACCCATCAGTGCAGCCTCATCAGTGCCCATGAACGCAGCCTCACTGTGCCCATCAAATGCAGCCTCACTGTGCCCATCAATGCAGCTTTACTGGGTCAATGAATGCAGCCTCATTGTACCCATAAATGTAGCTCACTGTGCCCATAAATGCGTCTCACTGTGCCCATAAATGCGTCTCACTGTGCCCAAAAATGTAGCCTCACTGTGCCCATAAATGTAGCCTCACTGTGCCCATAAATGCAGCTCACTGTGCCCATAAATATAGCCTCACTGTGCCCATAAATACTGCTCACTGTGCCCACAAATACTGCTCACTGTGCCCATAAATACTGCTCACTGTGCTCATAAATACTGCTCACTGTGCCCAAAAATGTAGCTCACTGTGCCCATAAATACTGCTCACTGTGCCCACAAATACTGCTCACCATGCCCAAAAATGTAGCTCACTGTGCCCACAAATACTGCTCACTGTGCCCACAAATACTGCTCACTGTGCCCTTAAATGTAGCCTCACTGCGCCCATCATCGATACAGACTCACCATGGAATGTGTCATGGAGCCGGGTCTGTGTTCGGCGGCGCCGTAGCAAGGTCCCGCCCCCCTAGACCGGCTCATGTGATAGGCGGATTACTGATTTAATCTACTATCACACGAGTCGGTCTGGGGGCGGGACCTTGCTACCGCGCCGCGGAACACAGACCTGGCTCTAACACACAGCCTGCATCTCTGTGACACACAAGAGGAGGAGAGAGGGAGGGAAATGCAGCAGCCTCCGCTCAAAGCGGTCCCAGTTCAGTCCGGTCCTGCCGCTCTGTGTCCTCCAGCTGATCGCTTCTGGCAGCGATGCAGGCGTTTTTTTACAGAACATCAGAGCGGCACGGAGGGGGGATTCTCTGACCCCCCCCCCCGCGCCCCTCTGATGTCCTGTAAAAAAGCCTGCACCGCTTCTGCCAGAAGCGATCAGCTGGAGGACACAGAGCGGCAGGACCGGACTGAACTGGGACCGCTTTGAGCGGAGGCTGCTGCATTTCCCTCCCTCTCTCCTCCTCCTGTGTGTCACAGAGATGCAGGCTGTGTGTTACAGAGCCGGGTTGTGTTCCGCGGCACCTGGAAGCTGTCTGCCTTGTGCACCCCTGCTCCTCACTCGCCCTGCCCTAAATTCCACCTCGCAGAATGCGAGCAGGCGAGTGGAATTTTTGAGGGCTGATGTAATGATTGTATTGCCTTTCCTTTTTTAGACTTTTTTTTCCCCCTTTATTTCTATCTGTTAATTCTTCTCAATCACTGTATAGTATCCATGGCCGAGTAGCATGGTTATCCTAGGTTGCTTGTGTCTGCTTTGGAACATTTCCCCCTCTCTTCATCTCCATAACATGAGAAAGAGTTGTTTAACCACCTGTCCACCAGAGCAATTTCTTTATTTTCTGCACTCATTAAAATCTTTAAAGGTTTTAAAAGGCTTTAAAATGTATCTAAAGTTTAGAGTTAACTGTGAATTAGTGCTCTCACTCTAGTGTTCACAGCGCAACCTCATGTTTGTCACAATTTATGCTTGCATACAAGTCCGCTCTCTATTCTTCACATATGAATCGGGGTATGTACTGATGTAAGGGGTGCTTTTAAAAAAAAAATTGATTTTATTTGTTTTATCACAAGTTTTTATTAAACGTTTTTTTTCCCCATTTAACTTTATTTCTATCACAAGGAGGATAGACAAGCCCCCTATGTGAAGCATGGGCAGGTGACATGTCCTTTTTATTGAGACATCAGGGGTCTATTAAACCCCCAATGTTTCCCCATATAGTGCTTGGTTAGCTGCATCCTTGTCTACAGTAGCTGAGGAATGACAGCTGTGAACCTGGAAGTAAAATACTACATGCTGCTTCCGGGTTCATTACTTATATATGGATGATCTTAAAACCACTATCTTACTACCCTAAAATCACTAGCTACATAGATGCAGCAGCAGCAGCAGCCTTGAGCTTGTTTTAATTCCTTGTATACCAGAATGTTTATAAATGTACCTTGGTAGAAAAGAGGTTCACCTTTGCACTGTGCATTTTTTCAAAACCATGTTTAATTTACTTGCAGTATTTAAAAAGGTATCTTCAGCTATCTGGGAAAGAGTTAAAAAGGAGTGTTTAGTTCCGCTTTAGATGGCCTTCATAAAGCAAACCACCATTCAGTGTACCATCAATAAGAAGACTTGCAGATGTACTCCACAATATCTTAGGATTGCTGTACAGCCAGTACTTTATAAAGAATTACCACTATGTTATTAACACCTTGCACTTGTGTATAAGGGTTTAATATGGTATATATCTTTTGGATATGGAGTTTGGGTGTAAGCTTTTGTAACTCAAATATTTTCAAAATCAGACGGTTTTGCTCCAAATGATCAGGTGATTTGTTGATCACCCAGACTCCTATGTCAAATTAGTGTGTCAAATTAGCCTTTTACCCAGATAAAGGTGTATTATATACTGTACATATCGGCATTGGCCCTTTCCAGTCTTTGTAAGCTTTAGAATATTCTGAAAGTACTGGCTATGCATCAAACCTGCAATGTTGTTAAATTTATCTTGACTGATGTGCAATTGTTTGCAAAAGTTTATTCATTTAGGACAGGTGGCCGTCATTGTCTCACAATGTCTTAGGAGCTGAAGGTGCTCAGATACGGCTACATTTTCTCATCTATAATAAAAAGCTGTTACATTTGAATTGACTATTAAATCTGTGAAGCAGTGTTCAATTTCACTTGAGAAAAAAATGAATATAAATAGAATTGAATGACTAGGTAGCTATACATGATCCTTCAATAGAGTTTTCAATCTCTGGATGCTTTATATTCAGTACTAAAATCAACAATCCTAATTTTTAAAACACTGGGTAAATACATGTGCATATTAAGTAAAATTAAACTAACAAATGCTGGATTAGTCTTACAAGCAGAAACTAAATTTAAAAAAATGTCAGTGACATCTGTAGGTACAGTACAAATCACATGTGATGCCTGATGAGTAGTAAGCAATTTGGATCGTCAAGGTTTTACATTAACTATTCTGCTGTTCAGACCTATGCCAACCATGGACATGTATATCACTCTACAGCAGGGGTGTCCAAACTTTTTTCAAAGAGGTCCAAATTTCACGAAGTGAACATGCAGGGCCAACCATTTTGCCTGACTTTTTTTTGAACCATTAAAATTAAATACAAATTAAATATTTTATGCAAAGTTTATTGCAAACGGCATACTATTCATTTCATAACATTGATAACAATATATGATGAGATATATATATATATATATATATATATATATATATATATATATATATATATCTCTTCTCCACTCAGGGTAACGATGATCTCAGGCGTGTTATGTTTAAAATATATATGTGTGTGTGTGTGTGTGTGTGTGTGTGTGTGTGTGTGTGTGTGTGTGTGTGTGTGTGTGTGTGTGTGTGTGTCGCCCTCTCTGTCTGTCTCTCTCTCAAAAGGAACTGAGTTCCAGTTTGATGTGACCCCCCAAAGCTGAAGCGTGTTATGTTTTTTTTGCTGTTAATATATCTATCTTTTTTAGCCTGAAAAATCCCCAAGCACCACGCTCATTCTTAGTATGAGGCGGGGCGTGTGGCTGGGCATGTTCACAAGTCTATGTGCCCGAGCCCGCAAGGAAGCTGACAGCGCACAGCACCACCACCAATCACAGGCGATGTGACATTTCCCCGATCTCTGCATCTGCAGTCAGCAGATACAGAGATCGGGAATAGTCACAGTGCTTGTGATTGGCTCTTCGCGCTGTCAGCTTCATAGCGGCTCTGGCACATCGACTTCTGAACACGCCCAGCCACATGCCCCGGCTCATACTAAGAATGAGCGCGCCACTCTGGGATTTGTTAGGCTAAAGACGATAGATATATTAACAGCATAAAAAACATAACACGCTCGAACTTTGGGGGCCACAGATGGATATACTTGGCGGGCCACAGATGTGTATATATATTGTAGCAGAGCGTCCCAGAGAGAGCCAGGAGAAGTCCTGTTCGGGGTTTAGACATCTCCCAGGCTCCTCTCATATACATTCAGAGGTCTCTGAGACATGATCCAGTTCGGATCTTAGTCCTCCTTTCCAGGCTAATTTAAGCTCACCTGAGCAAACAGCCTTTGCTCTCTGCCTGGGACACACAAACAGGGATGGTTTGTGAAGAGCCAAAAGGTTGGTAAAACCCTTTAAAAACTCTTTACAGAAGCTGACAAGCGGTAGGCTTGCTCAGCCTGATAGTTAGAGACGGTGTATGTTATAGTTAGAGCCGAGACACGGCTAGGACTTTTGTTTGGTTATTTCTGTTTTGATGTGTTTTCTGGAAGACTGTGCAGCACCTGTGTATGGACTTGTATTTAAATCAAATAAACCCAGCACTGTTTTCACTATCTCAAGTGGATTTGGTATCTGTGCCTTACTAAACAGCCCATCCCAGTGAGCTTTTGAACCTGCTACCTGTCCCCCAGGTTACAATATATATATATATATATATATATATAAATATATATATATATGCAAATTCCACATCAAACCGGAAAACGGGCCGCAAATGGCCCGCGGGCCGGATTTGGGGCATGCTTGCTCTACAGCTCCACTGAGACATAAAAGAGTTGGTCATTCATAAATGCTGTCCCATCACACATGAAGAGACCAGCGGCTGCTTGTATGAAACAGGCTGGCAATTAATCCCACAAATCAGTAGATTACAATTATGTCCAAACACACAAAGTGATACTTGACCATGTCATCTATCAATAGTGTAAAAACTGCATGTGTAGATATATATAATATAATATATATATTTTCACACACACACACACAGTGCCTTGAAAAAGTATTCATAACCCTTTACATTTTCCACATGTTGTCATGTTACAACCAAAAACGTAAATGTCTTTTATTGGGATTTTACGTGATAGACCAACACAAAGTGGCACATGATTGTGAAGTGGAAGGAAAATGATAAAATGTTTTTCTAAAAGCTTTACAAATAAATGTGAAAAGTGTGGCGCGCAGCCCCCCTAAGTCAATAATTTGTAGAACCGCCTTTCACTGCAATTACAGCTGCAAGTCTTTTTGGGGATGTCTCTACCAGCTTTGCACATCTACAGAGTGGCATTTTTGCCCATTCTTCTTTGCAAAATAGCTCAAGCTCTTTCAGATTGGATGGAGAGCGTCTGAACAGCAATTTTCAATTGGAGTTAGTTCTGAACTTTATCATTTTCCTTCCACTTCACAATTATGTGCCACTTTGTGTTGGTCTATCACATAAAAATCCCAATAAAATACATGACAAAATGTGGAAAATGTCAAGGGGTAGGAATACTTTTTCAAGGCTATATAAATAAATATATATATATATATATATATATATATACACATACATATACACACACATACACACACACACACTGTATACACATTATATATTAATATAATATACATACATACATACATACACACAGTGCTGTTCAAAAGTTTTAGGCAGGTGTGAAAAAAAATGCAGCAAATGAAGAATGCTTCCAGTAATAGAAGTATTAATAGTTTATTTTTATCAATTAACAAGATGTTAAGTAAATGAACAGATGAGAAATCAAAATCTAATCAATATTTGGTGTGACCGCCCTTTAAAAGAGCATCAATTTTTTTTAGGTACACTTGCACACCGTTTTTGAAACAGGTCGGTTTTCTGACTGGCCACAATGCTGTGTATTATAGATCAGAAGGTAGGTTGTTCCAAACATCTTGGAGAACTAACCACAGATATTCTCTGGATGTATAGTGGTTATAAAAAGTCCACATACCCCAGTGAAAATGTCAGGTTTCTGTGATGTAAAAAAATGAGACAAAGATAAAATAATTTCAGAACTTTTTCCCACTTTTACTGTGACCTATAAACTGTACTCAGTTGAACAAACTGAAATCTTTTAGGTGGAGGTTAGTAAAACTAAAAAAACATGGTTGCATAAGTGTGCACACGTTTTGATTCTATTACTGTCTTTTGGGGTATGAGTTTATCAGCATGGCACATCTTGACTTGGTAATATTTGCCCACTATTCTTTGCATAAACACTCCAAATCTGTCGGATTGCGAGGGCATCTCCTGGACACAGCCCTCTACTGATAACCCCACAGATTTTTTAATCGGATTCAGGTCTGGGCTCAGGCTGGGCCATTCAAAAAATATAATCTTCTTCTGGTGAAGCCATTCCTTTGTTGATTTGGATGTATGCTTTGGGTCGTTGTCATGCTGAAAGATAAAAGTTCCCCTTCAGGTTCAGCTTTCTAGCAGAAGCCTGAAGGTTTTGTGCCAATATTGACTGGTATTTGGAACTGTTCATAATTCCCTCTACCTTGAATAAGGCCCCTGTTTCCAGCTCAAGAAAAACAGCAGCAAAGCATGATGCTGCCAACACCATGCTTAACTGTGGGTATGGTGTTCTTTTGGTGATGTGCAGTGTTGTTTTTGCAGAAAAAGGAAAAAAGGAGGGCACACCGACCTTGTGCATTACTACTACAAAAGCTTTATTTAAATATAAAACAGCAGATTTTATACTCACAAACGAGTATTGATAGAAGGCATAAACAGTAAACTAAGTCCACTACTCGGAACTTCAACAAGCCAGTACTTGATGTTGAGTGGATCTGACGATTCATCAAAAAATGGCTGACGCGTTTCTGGGGCGAACCCCTTTCCTCAGAGCCTAAAACGGGCAATCAGGCATTACCTTGAGAAGCTGATTGCATCACGTATTGAGAGACTAGACACCAGAGCGCAGGAGAATTTGTTTTGTGTTGTTTTTGCACCAGGCTTGAATGTTATTCTTCCTAAGAAAAGGCTTCTATCTTGCCACTCTACCCCATAGCCCAGACATATGAAAAATACAGGAGATTGTGGTCACATGTACCACACAGCCAGTACCTGACAGAGATTCCTGCAGCTGCTTGAATGTGGCTGTAGGCCTCTTGGCAGCCTCCCTTACAAGTTTTCTTCTAGTCTTTTCATCAATTTTGGAGAGACATCCAATTCTTGGTAATGTCACTGTTGTGCCATATTTTCTCCACTTGACGAGGACTGTCTTCACTGTGTTCCATGGTATATCTAATGCCTTGGAAAGTCTTTTGTACCCTTCTCCTGACTGATACCTTTTATCAATGAGATCCCTCTCGTGCTTTGAGAGCTCTATGCGGACCATGGCTTTTGCTGTAGGACGGGACTAAGAAAATGTCAAAGAATACCTACTAGAATGCCTTTACTTTATTTGGGGTTAATCAGAGGCACTTTAAAAGATGGCAGGTGTGTACTGACTCCTATTTAACATGAGTTTGAGTGCGATTGCTTAATGCTGAACACAGCTACCTCCTCAATTATAAGAGGGTGTGCACAATTATGCAACCACATTATTTTAGCTTTTTATTTTTACCCCCCCCCCCCCTAAAATATAGGTCACCTCATTGTTCTTCTGCAAAATAAATTTGGGGCCAATCACACGCCTCCCTGATGGTATGGCATGATGGATAAGTGTCTGCCTGTATTTCTCAGCATCGAAGACACCATTGATCCTGACCAAATCTCCAACTCCATTTGCAGAAATGCAGCCCCAAACCTGCAAGGAACCTCCACCATGCTTCACTGTTTCCTGCAGACACTCATTGTACAGCTCTCAAGCCCTTTGGTGAACAAACTGCCTCCTGCTACAGCCAAATATTTCAAATACTGACTCACCACTCCAGAGCATGTGCTGCCATTTTTCTGCACCCCAGTTCCTATGTTTTTGTGAATAGTTGAAGCGCTTAGTCTTGTTTCCACGTCCCATGCTCGACAATATAGCCCCACTGTTTTGATTTATGTACTTTTTCTGTAAGGAAAACTACCACCTGTTGATCCTGCCAGAATATCCGAGTCCTTGTAACTTCCTCACCTGGCAGGATCACAAGCGAAAAATATGCTAAAAAGGAAACTAATGCAGCCCCCATATCTAAGAACCGTTAAGCTGTAACATTGTATGTGTTTTGTTGTTTTATGCCACTTTCATCATATAAAAAAATGCATACCCTGTTGCCTAAACGAATGTCATTTGTTTAGGCAACAGGGTATACATTTTTTTTTCTCCACCAATACAGCCTTTGAATAAAATATCCAGGGATATTATCCTAGGTAGGGGCAATAGCTGGAAAATATTTTCTGACTCGCCACAATGCTGTGTATTATAGGACAGCAATAAGTACACAGAGGCCAAGAAGAGGGCAAGCCTATTGTCTGGATGGAACTGACCAACACTGCAAAAAATCTCACCACTATGGCGATGGCATTAGTTAGATACGCTTCTGCAATCATTCAAAATTAGACCTGCAGTTGATCTCCTCCTGACCTGCTATGAATCAGTTACACAGGTTTAGTGGCCACGGATGGTCAAAACACCTTGGATCTCAGCCACAAGTATTTGTGGTAAATTTTTATGCAGGATTCCGCAGGAGGACTCTTTGTGGCCCAAGCGCTCTTAGCAATTATCAAATTTATTAACCACTTCCCCCGGGTTGATGTCATATGATGTCAGGGACTTCAAGTGGAGATATTGGGATTATGCCTGACCAGAAAGCTTTTTATTTTTTATTTATTTTTTATTTTTCAGAAGGCAATTCGCTGCAATGTAAAAGCCATCATAGAAGCTGTTTATCAGCCTGATTGCTTTTACAGGCGGGAAACCAAGGCCATCTCTATAACCCTTGTAAACCAGAAGAGACGTTACTTCTGGCAACGGCAGATGTAAACACTGCGTTTTTTTGTTTTTTTTTGCGTGAAAGCTTGAGATTGATTTTTTTTTTTTTTTTATCTCATGCTGTCCAGCATAGGAGTTGAGATCTTATGACTTTGAGATCCCTGATCTCTCCGTAAAGAGGACCTGTCATGCCCTATTCCTATTACAAGGGACGTTTACATTCCTTGTAATAGGAATAAAAGTGATAAAAATAAAAAGAGAAATTAAAATGGGAAAGTGTAAAAATAGAAATAAAATAAACAAAACGTTTTTTTTGATAAATTAAGTGGAGTCGAGTTTTATAAGAGAACAAGTCCCAAAAATGTAAGTTTGTAATAATTCAAACCTGCACTCAGATTTTAGCCAAGTGAAGTGTCCTGTGAAAAAAATATATAATTTTATTGATAAATCACTGTAGTATAGGCTTAGCCTGAATGCAGGGCTAAAGAAAGAAATATTGACTCTGCCAACTGAGAAAGGATTTAGTAAAGCAAACATATCCATGTGACTATCACAATATTGTCCATGTTAAAAGATAACTAAACACAAAAACAATGAAATATATTGCCGCTTACCAGTTCTTAGATGTAGTGGCTGTATTTGCTTTCATTTTAAAAGGCTATAAGAACAAACATCAGCAAATACAGACTGAATAACTGACCAAATAAAAAAAAAAGTTTATTTTCTTTATATATACACCATTACAAAAAAAAAATATATATATATCTTATGTATGATGTGACATGTAAGAATATCCAGAAAGTGCAAGTTTAGTGCAACTGCTTGCCCATGCAAAGTTGTCCTAATATACCCCATTACCATTCATACGTGGACTGTACATGTAACAACGCTCTTAATATAATTAAGAAATGGAGACTGCTGTGTATTACATTGTAGTACATACATATATATATATATATATATATATATATATATATAAAATCAGTGAGTTAATACCTGGGATTACCGCACTTTTATTAAAAAGTTCTTAGTATTCCCTTTTTGTTTAAATTTTGACAACACTTTTTTTTTTTTTTTAAAACAGTTTTATAAATCATACTAGACAGCCGGTCAGCCTGGAGAACATTTCTGTTAAGAGACGGTGTGAATACTAGACAAAAGACAACCCTTGAGTGCTATGAGTGCACTATTCTACCAAGAGGGACATTTCAGACTATTAAAAAAGCATACTAATGACTGGTTCTCTTTAAAGCTTAAAGCAGAATTTCACCAAAAAGGGGCAGTTCTGCTAGTCTACCCCCTCTTCTCTTTAACAGGATCGATGTAGAAATCTGGTTCCGAAATTGCCCAGTGGAAGGGGCGAAACACGTCAAGCGAGGGTGTACTACACGAGGCAGTGTGATGGCTAGCAGCAAGCAAAGGCAGCGCTTTTTACCTTGATGCAATCTAAGTGCATATAATTTGAGTTTTTAAATAAATTAAAATTACTTGGCAAAATTACGCTATGCACATTTCTCTCTCCATTTGATACACCATACACTCATATCAACACAATGGAGATTGGGCTACTTGAGTAATGATAACAACTAGGATCACTACTGAAAGCAGACACCCTTTTCTATTGATGAAATACAAAGACCCCGTGTTTAAAGGCATACGGCTGGTGAGTGGGGACCCAGGAGGGGAGCACAGAGTGGCACTGGAATCCTCACAAGCAGGAATTGAACACGTGTGGACACATTTTATGCACAGTTGGACTTTATTTGATTGCACTATATTTTTATTTGATATTTATCCAATAGCACTATAGATGCGTTTGTATTTCAGAAATTATTAATTTAGTCATTGGAGCAGCGCTTAGTATAATTTCATTAATCACTTCTTAGTGTTTTTTTTTTTACTTTACACAATAGCAGCAGCCCATTATACAGTATATCTTGATTTAATAAATGTTCTCCACAATGTACACACCATAGCGCAGGTATTAGACTAATTTCAATCCTAGTGGAACTTCAGCGACCCCCGCCTTCCCCCCCCAGCCTTCAAAAGTCCCAGAAAGCTGAGGGACCATTCACAAAGTGCAGCACAGCTCGCACATGTGTAGTGGGAAGCTGGTTGTGAAGCCGCAATCAGTAAAGCCGGCCTCCCAAAAAAGGCTGTCTTCATGTCCAGACGATGGCATGCTTAAGAGCCAGCTCGGCTGAGGACAGTGCTGAATGTCTGGACAGGTTGTGTCCTATTATTAACAGCAGCTACAGTATTTGCAACTGCTGACTTTAATTTTTTTTATTTCTAGGGTGAAGATCATCTTTAAATTTACCTAAAAACATTATTTTTTTCTCTACAGCTTTAGTTACATTACTTACCTGTAATAAAGTATGTCCCTCAATGTGCGGGCAGCTGGATTCTGAAGAAATCACTGCAGGACTTCCCTGTCCTCTTTCTGCTGCTCTTCCATTGCTGTGGGGGTTAACAGCTTTAGGTCTTAAAGCCAGCCGTAAACGATTCGAACCATGTATGGGCAGACTGATTGTACCAAAGTTGATTGATGAACTGATTGTACCAAAGTTGATTGATCAACTTGGGTAAAACCAGCCTGTTGGATTTTTCAATACCCCATAAAGACAAACGTTAAAGACGTTTGTTTTAAATCTTAGCAAATATATATATAAAAAAAAAAAAAAAAAAAAAAAAAAAATCACATGTACATACAGTAAGTATTCCCAGCCTTTGCTCAATACTTTATTGAAGCACCTTTGGCACCAATTACAGCGTTAAGTCTTTTTGAGCATGATGCTACAAGCTTGGCACACCTATTTTTAAGTAGTTTCTCCCATTCTTTGCAGGGCCTCTCAAGTGTCATCAGGTTGGACGGGGAGCGTCGTGCACAGCCAGTTTCAGATCTCTCCAGAGATGTTCAATCAGGTTCAAGTCTGGGTTCTGGCTGGGCCACTCAAGGATATTAATAGAGTTGTCCTGTAGCCACTCCTTTGTTATCTTGGCTTAGGGTTGTTGTCCTGTTGGAAGATGAACCTTCTCCCCAGTCTGAGGTCCAGAGTGCTCTGGAGCAGGTTTTCATCATGGATGTCTCTGTACATTGCTGCATACCCCTTTCCCTCAATCCCAACTCGTCTCCCAGTTCTGGCCATTGAAAAACATTCCCACAGCTACCATCACCATGATTCACTGTAGGGATGGTACTGACCAGGTGGGGAGCGGTGCCTGGCTTCCTCCAGACATGATGCTTGCTTTTCAGACCAAAAGAGTTTAATCTTTGTTTTATCAGACCAGAGAATTTTGTTTCTCATGGTCTGAGAGTCCTTCAGGTGCCTTTTGGCAAACTCCAGACGAGCTGCAATGCGCCTTTTACTGGGAAGTGGCTTCCGTCTGGCCATTCTATCATACAGGCTTGATTGGTGGAGTGCTGCAGAGATGGTTGTTCTGGGAAATTCACCTCTCTTCCCAAAGAAATACTGGAGCTCCGTAAGAGTGACTATTAGGTTCTTGGTCACCTCCCAGACTAAGGCCCTTCTCACCAGATCTCTCAGTTTGGCCCGGTAGCCCACTCTAGAAAGAGTCCTGGTGGTTCCAAACTTCTTACATTTACAGGTGATGGAGGCCACTATGCTCTTTGGGACCATAGTCAAAAGACTTGAGACTGGGGCAGAGGTTCACCTTTCAGCAAAACAACGACCCTAAACATACAGCCAGAGCTACAATGGAATGTAGGGTTGCAGCAATACCGAGCATTTGCATGAATACTTGTACTCGTGCAAATGCTCCGATGCTTAAACTGATATCTGGGCAGTCAGGGGATGATCAGTGCAGCGGTGGGGGCCGTTACAAGCACCGGACTCTCTGTATAGATTTCAATAAAAGCAGCTAAAAGCTGCTTCTCCTCTTCTCCCTCCAGCAAATTTAAGCTGCTTTATTGAAAGCTATACAGGGAGATCAGTTCTTGTAACTACCCCCACCACCACACTGATCATCCCCGACTGTCCCGTGTCCTCATCCGTGCTCCTAAGGTCCCCCACCATGTCCTCCGCTCCCCCACCATGTCCTCCTCTGTTCCCCCTCTGTAGCTCCCCCCGCCTCATATCTGTCAGAATGGAGAGTGGAGGAAAGAGCCGGTAAATCTGTCATTTATCTGATCCTTGACTGTCCATTCATAACTGAGCATTGTAAACTATGTTCCAGTCTATGAACGAACATGAGCTTCTGTCTCATGTCCATTCATCTTTAGTGCAGCTGAGGCTGCAGAGAAAGGGACTGGGGAATCTGTGTCCTCACTCCCTTTCTCTGTCTCAAAGTCTAGATGTCAAGGGTCTATTCAGGATATCTGACCAAAGACCCCCCCCCCCCCAAAAGAGAATAAAAATACTACTGATACAGTCCACGCGACATCAGTGTCACCTTATCAGTGCTACTGTCACATGACATCAGTATCGATCGGTATTGGTGAGTACATGAAGAAAGTATCGGTACTTATACTCGGTCTTCATAAAGTGGTATTGGTCGCTAGTAAAAAGGTTTGATCCAAATCAACTAGTTTTTTAAATCATGATTTTTAAAAAGCAACTGTTATCTCTGTCCTGCAGCGGCTCCTCTGACCCACTGTTGACTCACCGACAGTTCCAATTCACTTTAATGGGACGGCTGGTGATGTGGCAGTGACACAACAAGGTGAGGGTTGTGGCGGCAGCAGGTGAGTGGATGTTCGCTTACAGGTGCTGCCATTATGGATCTGAATAGACCGGTGCTCTTTAAATGTAAGGACTCATTCTTGCTGGTAGTTTAGAATCTTTAATATTTGCAAACAAAATGAAGATTTTCAGAAACAGCGATATCGGAACCGATTTTAGGTTAATGGGTTAATCACACATAGTTGGAAAACTATTCAAATTTATTTTATTAATACAATACCATTGCCAGAGCATGTTATCTCAGCTTGCAGAGCTCGGATTCATTGAATGAGTTTTCCAAAAATTTAAATATTGCAGAATATACAGCCTCATGCTACATAACTAAGCGCCATTTCATGCTGAATAAACAAAATGATTAATGAATCTTAAATAGAAAACTTTCTTTAGATTTTTACTCCAAAGCATTTTATTAAAATTTTAATAAAAATCCCCAAAATCAGATTTTAAATAAAAAATAAATAAAAAATCGATTTGTATTCACCCTGGTTCACTTACTCCATTGCTATGTTTTTCACCATCTTTAATTCATGATGTCTGATAACCACCTTGACTGTCTTCCTTAGTAGAGCAGAGAGGGGAGCCAAGGTCAAATACACTTGCTGCTGAAGTCTCTAGAACTTCAAGGTTATCATATCAACATACTACCTTGTTTCCCCCAAAAATAAGACCTGCTGTGATTTTCGAGGAGGGCTGCAATATAAGCCCTACCCCGAAAATAAGACCTAGTTTAAGGTGGTTGTGGAATCCTAGGATATCAATTTATTGAAGTGGTATATGATGTGAGCTGTGTGCGTTTTTGTGGTCTGTTTGTGCCGGATGCCTTCGGTATAGCACCGTTTTCTTAGCTGGCCTCCCGCTGCTCTCCTCCTCTTCTCCCAGCTGTCAGCGGGGGGAGAGCTCTGGCAGGCCATGGAAGTGTCGAGTGGCTGATCTTCGGCTGCTCTTCTCTACTGTCAGCAGGTGCTCTCGGGCCCCCCTCACTCTGCAGTGCTCCGGCGGGTCACAGGAGCGGCGCAATAGGAAGGTGTTTGTCACACATGGATTGCAGAAAGGTACAGTTTTCATTGTGTGATACTGTAATAAGATGCATTCTGAAGTTTTGCAGCCACTTTTATTCAGTTCCACTGGGGATTCAGCAGGGAGGGAGATGGGGAGAGAAGACCGCACATGACAAGCCCTACCCCAAAAATAAGCCCTACTGGGTCTTTTGTTGAAAAAATTAATATAAGACCCAAGCTTTTTTTCGGGGAACACACAGTAACTACTACTGACTGAAAACGATACCTTGTGTTTTGTTTTATGGAAGTATTTGAAAGGTTGCATAGTCACGGTACAACCCAGAGGAAGGGCTGTGGTCTGGCTTAATCATTTGTCAATATGTGATTATTTCAAATAAGTATCCACAATATTGTCTGCTGGCTGAAATTGCTCATCTGTTAGGATCTCATTTAGGATACTTGGGATTCTCAGCAGTCACTTATTGTGTTTATGCAGTTAATTGCTACTTGTAAAGTATGATGAAGAATGGCTTTTGTACAAGCAAGCTTTTTTTTTTTTTTTTCCCCAACTGCTACAAAAACCTTCAAATGATTTGCTCAAGTAAGTTTTTATTTTCCATAGAAAGGAAGAAAATATAGTTTTAATTTATGAAAAACGTTTTTGTAGCTTTATTTATTTTGGAAAGAAATCCTGGCTCCCAAAAACTAATAAGGAGAGGGGGAAATAATGTGATACTGTCATGGTTTTGCCTGAATTATAGGTCAATAAATAAAAGCAGCGCCAGGATTACTGTAAAGCATGGTGGATGATTTAGTCTTTCTTGGGATCCCATAAAAGTAATGTAAGAAGAATTCTACTGTATGAGCCTTTAGCTAGACGTGCTTTGATATTTAATGTTAAGTTTTCAATTTGCCATATGAATGCAAAGTGCATGAGTAAATGAATTGAAGTATAATATAACATTTAACGCTGATCTCCAGGTTTTCTTTGTGTAGCGGCCATAACCCCTTGGGGCGACCTTCAATTTTCTGGGCTTACCAATTACCTCCTCGTAGCTCGTCATTCGTTGTCTAGGGGCACCCAGGGTTAGTACCCAGTAACTTCAGATGCTGACACACAAAAGTCCTTTTGAGGATTTTTATTCTGCAGGGGTAACATCCAACTTTAACACAGTCTCAAGTAAGAATAAAGGGCACGGGTGATAAAACTCAGGCACTTAGAACTGCTGACATCAATTGAATGTCTCTCAAATAACCCAGAGAGTAGCCACTCGCAACTGGGTGCTTCACTGCTAGATAAACCTCCTAACCATAGATTTAGCAGCCAACGTGTGATCCGGATAATTTGAGAAATCTCTGCCACAGACTAGATTGTAACTAAAGTATAGTTAGGAACCTTTCCCACAGTACCTGGATCTTTCAGCCTTCTTGGCGATACTGTGAGAAGTGTGGATTCTTTAGTGTCCATACAACTTCAGCTCCCAGGCTCTTACCGAGCAGCCAGCTTCTTGGCCCTCCTCTGAAGAGTCCTCCCCTGGTCGCTTGTACCAGTTGCCGTGTCTCTCCAATGCCGAGAGAACACCGGGACACCTCCGAATCCTCCTTCAGTTGCTGGGCCTCGAACTAGCCAGTTCCGAGGCTTGGGAATGGACTGATCCCCACCCCAGACCATGAGGGCCTCTGGGGCTGGTCAGGGTGACCATGCTTACAGGGACTGCAGACACTCCTGGGTCCGGGACCCCTCACAGGGTTGGTCCGGAACCAGGAATCGCCTCAGCAGCCGAACCCTGAACACGTGACCTCAGCCTCTTAAATACCCCTTCCCAGACTACACAGCCTAGCCAGACGCGCCCACTGATTGGCTCCGAGAAAGATTGGTACCTAACACGTCCAACCAGGCTTGGTTCTCAGCCTGTCACAGGTGCCTCACTGCACCTATGACCAGGCAGAACTCCAGTACAGCCCAGCCAAACTGATGCCAAAGTAAAAACCTGTACAATTAACCCCCAGAACTCCTGTTACAGTTCTGGAAAACTAAATTTACATATATAGCACACACTTTTGTAAAGTGTCGGTGCTACAGTTAAATTGAACGCGTTCGTTTGGTGGACCAAGCTGATAACTTCGGGTTGGTTTACTAAAACTGGAGAGTGCAAAATCTGGTGCAGCTCTGTATAGAAACCAATCAGCTTTCAGGTATTTTTGTCAAAGCTTAATTGCACAAAATTTGCTGTGAAACATTGAGAAAAATCAGAATCAAAAACGTTCGCCCGATTTTTCTTGTGTGTACCGCACTTTAGTGTAGTAAATTAACCCCACAGTGCTCGGTTTGAACTGAGAAACAGAGACTTCCCGTCTCACACCCGGAACAATACAGAATCAGTCTCAGGTGCTCAGCCATTCATAGGCATCTTTATGTTCTGTTAGTGAATTCAAAGCTTCCTCTGAATGGCTGAGGCGGAGAGGTGGGCAGATGACTGCCAACAAGTGGTTGAATCAATCAGTATCCATTTTTTTTTTTTGGCAGTTTTAACCCTAGGCTTATTTTATGTGAGGACTTTCCTTTAGGGTTTAAATGTGATTTATTTCATATCTACTCGGCCAAAACATTTGGTAAAATGAATGATAAAGCTATTGGAACTCTCCTAGTCTGTTGTTGATGCTGGCATAGCAAAGCAGATGATGGTGATTCTGTATGTCATTGTAATTGGTAATGTATATGACAGTTTTATTTATTTATTACAGGATTTATATAGCGCCAACAGTTTACGCAGCGCTTTACAATATAAAAGGGAGACAATACAGTTATAATACAATAAAATACAAGAGGATTAAGAGGGCCCTGCTCAGAAAAGCTTACAATCTAATAGGGTGGGGGAGGTGATACAAAAGGTTGTAACTGTGGGGAATGAGCTGATGGAAGTGGTAAAGTTGGTTAATGTATCTACTTATTTTTCCAGGTGAAGGATGACTTATTGGAAAAGATTGCCTCTAGATGTTGGAATATAACAGAAATCAACATTTCAGACTGTCTGAATGTGACAGATGCTGGTATCTGCAAACTGGCGATGAATTGCTCAGGTCTGGTGAAATACACTGCCTACCGGTGTAAACAGCTGTCTGACACATCACTTGTTGCTTTGGCTACACATTGTCCTTCCCTGAAAAAGGTGCATGTTGGAAATCAGGATCGGTTAACAGACATGGCACTCAACCAGGTACGATCACTAATATTTGATGCCTTCATTGTAAATCTTTTACCATAAGCATATTGCTGACTTACATTTTCTACACCACTTTTCACGCACTCCTTAGGCATATTGGGTTAAGCTGGCCATACGTCGAAAATTGGATGGTCCTTCTGTGTGGTCATCTTCGATTGACAGAAGTTGATTGTTCGATTTGCTTCTGTCAAAGGGACATGTTGGAAGTGGATTACAAGAATGTGAGCATAGCCTTCATCAGAAAATCATACAGCAACTTCAGGCATCCATGCCCTTTCTAATTACTGAGCTGCAGTATGCAGTGAAGGTGGAGCTCCACATCGGCCCATCATATAATTTTTATTTATTGATAAAAATACAAGAAACTTCCTGAATGGCTGAGAGGCCACATGACCGACTCTTACTTTCCGGCCACAGAAGGAAAGTGTGTGGGACAGCAGCAAAACAGAATTCATTTCCACCAAGCTGGCCCAAACAAACTTTTTAAATTGACAGGAAACATGGACTTCTTGTAGTTTGCACCATCCTGAATTGATGAAGACTGTCATTGTGTAGTGACATTAACAGTGGAGCTACTGTATGGGCAAAATAAAGAAATGATATATAGTAGAATTAACACTGCATGTTTTTCGGAGTCTCCCTTAACATAGTTTTATTATATGTTGATCCTGCCAGTAGATTAATTATTTTTCTTTCCTTTTTATAATAGGGCTATAAAACAGTTCATTCTGCACAGAAGCATTGTATAATTAACTTACATTTAAATATAATTTAACCACTTGACCTACGCAAGATTGCCCCCCTTCTTGACCAGGCTTGTTTTTGCAATACGGCACTGTGTTCTTCTAACTGACAATTGCCCGGTCATGCAATGCTGTACCCAAATAAAATTATATATATATTTTTTTTTTACCAAAGATATGTAGAATACATATCGGCCTAAACTGAGGAAAAATATTTTTTTTTATATATTATAATAAATGTTTATTTATTATAGCAAAAAGTAAAAAAATATATATTTTTTTTTTCTTTTCAAAATTGTCACAATTTTTTTGTGTATAGCGCAAAAAATTAAAACCGCAGAGGTGATCAAATACCACCAAAAGGAAGCTCTATTTGTGGGGGAAAAAAAGGCTGTCAATTTTGTTTGGGAGCCACGTCGCACAACCGCGCAATTGTCAGTTAAAGCGACACAGTGCCGAATCGCAAAAAGTGCTCTGGTCTTTTTCAAGCCAAGTGGTCCGGGGCTTAAGTGGTTAAAGAAAGTAAAAGATAATAGACCTGTTGGCCATATAAACTGATAATAAAACCATGATTCTAGGGAATACAGATCGTATCGGTTGCAGAGATGAGACAAACCATTTAACACTAGCAGTGGTGCTTAGAATGATCAGCTTAAAGCGGGAGTAAACCTGCTGAAACTTTTTTTTTTTTTTTATACACACTTGTAAGGGAAAAGGCATAATGGGCTAGTATGCACCGCATACTAGCTCATTATGAAATACTTACTTTAGAATGAGGCATCGGTAACTCACCTGGTCCACGCCGAGGGAGTTGACATGTTGCCTCGGCGTGTCTTCCGGGTATCTCGTCACTCCCGCGCATGCGCACGGGAGACTAATTCCTGGCAAGGTTCGGATTCTGCCGGTCTTTCTGCCGAGAATCTCCTGTGCCCATGTAACGCTGCAGTCAGCGGCTCATTGCACTGGGAATATCTCCTAAACCGTACAGGTTTAGGAGATATTTTTTTTACCTACAGGTAAGCCTTATTATAGGCTTACCTGTAGGTAAAAGTCATTTTTTGGACTATACAACCGCTTTAAATTTATTCAAGGAAAAACTTGTTTGCTGTAACTGCTTAGAACATATTAGCTGGAGTTTGGCTGTTTTTTAATGTACTAGTACATCCAATCCCCCCCCCCCCCCCCCCAGACTGACAATACTGCTGTCCAAAGGTGCCCCTTGTGCTCCTTCATTCAGAGTAGAAACACTCTGATACAGGAGGTATGTTACTGGTCAGATCACCAGGTTGAAAATGGAGGGGGAAAAGCCTAATGTCCTGTACACAGGAGCGGATTTTCCGTCTGAAAAAACTTGGATGTTTTTTCCGACGGAATTCCGCTCAAGCTTGGCTTGCATACACACGGTCACACAAAAGTTCTCGGAACTTTCGACCATCAAGAACGCGGTGACGTACAACACTACGACGAGCTGAGAAAATTAAATGCGTCAAATTGTTTCCGAGCATGCGTAGGTATTTTGCGCATAGGAATTTGTATAGACGATCAGAATTTCCAATCGGAACTTTTTCCAACCGAAAAATTGAGAACTTGCTCTTAATGTTTTTTGCTGGCGAAATTCCGCCAGCAAAAGTCCAATGGAGCATACACACGGTTACATTTTCCGACCAAATGCTCTCATCGGACTTTTGCTGGCGGAATTTCCGATCGTGTGTACGGGGCATAGTAAAAGAAAACTCTAATGATTGGTAAGCTCCAACATAATATATGTTTTGGGTTAAATACCACTTTAAGGAGAACCAATCAAAGTAGTGCCTATCTAAGTAGTCAGTATTAAATCATCTTTAAAGTGGAATTTTATTCATAACAACTTGATAAAAAAAAAAAAATTCTTTTAGCAACATGCATTACACATTAATCATTATGCTACCAAAATTAGTGTGTGCTGTACTGTAAATTGCCTCCAGCATTGCTCTTGAGTCTTTCTATTGCAGGCCACCATTTTACTGAAGCCCAGAGCCCCTGAACAGCAATAAATCATTTAGTGGCACTAAACCTATTAATTTAATGGTTTAAAAAAAACAAAAAAACTATTACATTCCTGGCATGCCAAGATTTCTAACTGTAAAATTTGCTTGTGTGCTCAGCTAAACGTCAAACATCAAATGGCTGGTGTCATAACTGATCACGTACTGATCACGTACGTCTGATCAAGTGGCTTCCTTGGCTGTAAAGGATAGGAGGGTTTAAAAGAGAAGTATCAAGCATACTTACCTAGATAGATGCTGCATCTGTCCCCCGACGCCTCCACACTGAGAACCAAGTGATCGAACACTGCCGATTGCTCGGTTTGCACAGCTCCTTGAGCAGAGATCTGTAGACTGTCAGTCACAGCTCTCTGTTCTTCCCCCTCTTCGCTCATTGGACGGTGGAGGGGGCAGAGCGGCCGTGTCAGGCTCTCAGCGGCTTGCTGAGAGCCTGAGAGAACCATCTGTGGAAAGCCGCTCACTGTTCTCCATTATGGTCAGATCCCTAGAACTAGAAAGGTCAAAAACGTTCATGTTGATCAGATTTAAAATGTAGAAAATCATACGGTAAATGGAGATTTTCACATGTGTATATGCTTCACCATATCCTTGGATATTTGGATGCACCTTTCATAAACCTAAAAAAAATATAATTGCAGTGTTTGCAGTAATGTTCAGCAATAGGCATTAGCTCACTCATGACTTGTTTTCTGTAACATGCGAAACTGACATTTCTTTCCCTTTAGATTATTGCCCTTGGATACATTCAGCGAGTTATTTGAATCTTTCAGCAGTTAGGTTTCACAAATATTCATCATCATTATTACTTAGCTTTCTTTTTGGCTGATTTTAAAGACTAACCAGTTTGAGGAGGCTTAAAGTTAAAGTGGTTGTAAACCTCTAACATGAAATATGAAAAAAACCTATCCCTCTCTAATGTGTGCTTGCCTCTATCCTGAGCACTGAGTGCCATTTCTGCTGCCTCCTTCCTCTGCTATCTTTGAGTCTCTTCTGACAAGTTTTCCTAACAACAAAAGATGAAAAATGGTGACTTTGCACTGCAAGTGCACTTGGAAGTGCAGTCACTCTAAATCTAAGGAGTAGATCTGAAATGACTGGAAGCTCTGCTGGTTTTATCATCCAATCATGTGCAGGCTAAAATGCTGTTTTTTATTTTCCTTGCATGTCCCCCTCAGATCTACAGCGACTTTACTTCCAAGTGCACTTTTAGTGCAAAGTGGATTTTCCTTTAGTAAATAACCCCCCTATGTCTGAACATAGGTGGAAATGTATCTGCATGAACACTTAAGAGGGCCAGTGCTACATTTGTTCTAGTAATTATGTCTGTAAATGCAGAAATTGGGTTGAAAACAGCATTTCAAAAGCTCCTAATGTTTAGGCATGACTATAACGTATGTTTCAATGTCCCCATTTGTCCGCAACCCTCTCCAACATAAGTTCTCACCAGAGTTTGAAAATTTGGCGATAGAATATGGAATATGGGATAAGATACCATCTTAAAGCGGTTGTATACCCGTTTTTGCTATTTTTTTTTTTTTTTGTGTGAACTACCCGCAAGACAAAGTCATAATGAGCTAGTATGACTAGCATACTAGCTCATTAGGCATCACTTACCTTAGATCGGGGCCCCCGATGCCGCCCTCTTCTCCCCCTCCAGCCGCAGCCATCTCACTTCCGGGTATCGCCGCTCCGGCCAATCACAGCGCCGCTGCGGCGCTGTGATTGGCCAGAGCAGCGAAGACGTCGCTCCGCACATGCGCACGGGACACTTCAACTGCGGTGAGCCGCAGTTCTGAATGGGGATTAACCCTGTAAATGCACCGTTGTCTACGGCGCACATGCGCCGTAGACAACGTTGTCAAACGTTCTGTGCAAATATCTCCTAAACCGTGCAGGTTTAGGAGATATTTCTTGTACCTACAGGTAAGCCTTAATCTAGGTTTACCTGTAGGTACAAGTTGTAATTGAGGGTATACGACCCCTTTAGGTGAATTTTTGGGGCAGTCTCCCAGTGAGATATACATTTTGGAGCCCGAGTAATTGCGCTGAATGGCTTTTTGCCACTGTTTGTCGATAAGGCATAGTTCAAGTTCTTCCCATTTAAGTAAGGGGAGGGGGTTTGACAAAGATCGTTTTTAATTCTAAAAGATTCCTTTTTTCCATGGGGTGGATTGGCTTTCATAAATCCGGACTCTGGGATTGTCAGATCTGTAAGTGAGTATTTGCAGAGGCAGGCAGCCAATTTAGCATATAGTAGAAAATCAGATTGTGGTATGGAAAATTGTGTAGTAAGGTCCTGGAATGGGGTTAATTTAGTACGTTCTTTTAAAAGTCCTAAATACCCACAAACTTTGAGTCTGAGGCACACAAAAAGTTTAATTTGTGATAACCGGTTTCTGTCTATCAGTGGTCTTTTGTATTTTGTTGCATGATGCGGTTCTGATTTCTAAAACTTGTCTACAGCTGGGCTCCAGATGCAAAGATTTGAGAGATATACATTTTGGACAGTGCTACAAAATCTCTGATGAAGGAATGGTCGTAATAGCTAAAGGTTGTCCAAAGCTACAGAAAATTTACATGCAAGAAAACAAATTAGTAAGTGCATTTTATATTCTCAGTTTGGTAATCTGTTTTATTCATTGCTCAGTATTAAATGTTGAACATTTGAATAGCAAATGTGATGGTAAACTGTAACCCATAGCTACCAATTAGTCTTCAGCTCATGTTACTCTTGAATTCACTAATTGATTAAAATATACCTAAATCCAAACACAAAACATAATGAGTCAATATCAGATGCCTGAATTCATTTTTCTTTTTTTCAAATCTGGTAATCATGCAAATAGCAACATTCCTGTACTTTGGTGGCTAGGCTCACGCTTCCTGTGTATCTATGTAAGGGGCTATGGTTGACACCTAGGTAATTTGCTCTGCCTGTGTGTCCAAAGATTTCA
>CM053026.1:155311371-155376268 GCA_028564925.1 Lithobates sylvaticus
CTGCTTCACAGTATAGTGCATTGGGGTGCCATTCACAATAATGGCATTACAATGTACTGTACATAAAATAGGTGTGTTGTCATGTATTGGGCAACGCTTGTAAACGGTGTTTTAGTGCATGTTTCCCCAAGTGCCAATGGACCCTGAAAGTTTTCTTCAGCCTCCAATCAGTGTAACCTTATTGGACAATTTTCAAATGAGAAAAAGAATGAGTTGCAAGGAATAATTGGTGTATATACAAAATCAACCTAGTTCCGTTTAGTTTCTGTTCTGTTTATTAAAATGCCTTCAGTTTTCAAATTCTTACTTAAAGGGGTTGTAAAGGTAAAAGTTTTTTCACCTTAATGCATTCTATGCATTAAGGTGAAAAAACATCTGACACTGCCGGCCCCCCGTTATACTTACCTGACCCCTCAAAAGTCCCGCGCTCGCCCCCGACGTCCTCTTCTCCGCTTACCCTGGCCGTTGATTGGCTAGAGTGGATGGATTGAAAGCAGCGCAGCCATTGGCTTGCGCTGCTGTCAATCACATCCAATGAAGCGGCGTGCCGGGGGGGCGGGGCCGAGTGATACAGCGAGCGGCTATATGCGTCGGCTGTATCACGGGAGCACGCCCGCAAGTACTCCACACCATGCGAGAGAGCTCGCATTTAGGTGAGAAGTACTTGCTGGGGAAGCCGAGACAGCCGTCAAGGGACCCCAGAAGACCAGGTTCAGGGCCACTCTGTGCAAAACAAGCTGCACAGTAGAGGTAAGTATAGCATGTTTATTATTTAAAAAAAAAAAATTCCTTTTAGTGTTCCTTTAAAGCAGAAATTAAGAGATATGACTGTTTTAATTTTCAGGAAGTCAGCTTTGTGATTCAAAAAATGCATCATCTTTTCTGGCAGGGAGGATCTCTTAAAACAGGGATTGCATCATATCCTCTTACTCTCTAACTGTAATCTGCCTACATTTCCCATGAATGCTTGGGATGCAAGTGAATGTGGGAGGTACACTACTCTTGTACATGTAAATGTGAACTCTCCCACTTTGACATAAATCACACCCCTCATTCGGCAACCAGCAAGCCATACATAACACACGGTATGATAGGTTAGAGCCATATAAATGCAAACCAGTGCAACATGTCGGGGACCACCAGAGCCAAATGTCAGGGACCACCACCAATGCCGAATGTCGGGGACCACTAGAGCTGAATGTCGGGGACCACCACCAGTGCCGAATGCCAGGGACCACCACCAGTGCCGAATGCCAGGGACTGCAAGTGCAGCATGTCTGTCCCACCAGTGCAGCTTGTCAGGGACCACTCATGTAGAGCAGAGATTATTTTTAGATATTGCTTGTATGACACCGCAGTGTCAGGTATTGTATAAGTGAACACCGAGCAATGATGTCCCGCCTCCTGGTATGATTGACAGCGCACTGTGCCTAAACCGGAGGGAGGTGGACATCAGCGATCAGTGTTCTGATATACTATACCTGACACAGCGGGACATCCCGCTGTGTCATTAAAATGATTTCTAATAATAATCCCCACTCTGCGTGGAGATGGCAGGTGGGGGGTGGGTGGCGGCAGGGACATTGCTGGCAGGGAGGAGAGAGGAGGAGTATACCTCCTCCATGGGCGGATTCATCCCTGAAATGGAGAACAGGGACGCACCTCACCGGACCCTTGCTGTGAGCCACATCCTATCTAAGTGTGAACCCAGCCTTTAAGAGAAGTATAAAAAAAAAAAAAACCTTCATACTCTCTGCTCTGTCCCTCCAGCGCTCACTGGAGTGCCAAACTGTGGAGGGGGCGGGAGCGGGTTGCACAGGCTCTCAGCGGCGCTCTGAGATCTCTAGGCAGTGGCGCTCTGAAAGGCTGGGCCAGCTGCAGATCCTGGCGTTATTGTAAGGATTCCTTCAGAGCCTGGATCTGCTCTGTGATGTAAGCTGACAGTGGGACACTCCTGTGATCCATAGGAGAAATTTGGCCAAAAGAGCTTTGACCATATTTCTCCTTTAACTGCTTCCGGACTGCCCAGCCCAGCTGCGCGAAACAACATACCTGTATGTTGTTTCCCCTTCTGGAGCATGCGCAAAGCCGGTGACACAGCGAGAGCCAGTCAGCAGGTTCGGCAGTCCAGAGGACTGCAGGGACCCGCCGATCATTCGCTGGAGAGGCAGTAAACAAGGCGGACCGTCATTCTGTCAGAGGGGAAGAGAGAGATCTTGTGTTCCTGCTAATCATGAGGACAGATGTCTCTCTTCCTCCAGTCAGTCCTTCCCCCACAGTTAGAAATCACTCCCTAGGACACACTTAACCCTTTGCTCGCCCCTGTTAACCCCTTCCCTGCCAGTGTCATTTATACGTCGACAGTGATTTTTTTTTTTTTAAGCACTAATCACTGTATTAGTGTCACTTAGTGTCCATTTTGCCTGCCGCAATGTCACAGTCCCACTCAAAATCAGACACAGAGCAGCGGCTCGGGAGCTCCTATAGTAAGCTGCTTGCTATGGGGGCAGTAGGGGGGGAAGGGCAAGGAGTTTCAGTGGGGGGCCCGAGAAAAGGTGGATCAGGGCTGCTATGTGCAAAACCATTGCACAGAGCTGGTAAGTATAACATGTTTATTGTTTAAAAAAAAAAAATCTACTTTTAATATCACTAAGAATAACTAAACACTGGCAGTGTAGTTGAAAATCCTGTTTGTGTGTTTCATTCATTTTTTCAGTAAACATTTCTGTACTCACTATTGTTAAAGTTCTCTGCCTCGCTTGTACTGCTTTGAGAAACTTAATTGTATATAACTTGTATATCAAAGAAATTACTTCAGTGGAAAGCGTTAAATTACAGCTTGCCAAAGTTTGAAGTAAGTGGGTAAGCAGACAAGTAAATGAATGTTACCTCCAACTGCACATTAAATGGGCTTAATTATGGCCTATTAAACTTGAAAACTAATTGGGCACAGCTGGAAAGGATATTTGAAGTGTGCACTAAATCCTCTGACATCAACTAAGTTAACATGTATTTGCTGCAACTTCTGCATTTAATGTAAGGTGCAAAATGAGCTTATCGGTGCACTAAAATTGAAGAATTCTTTGAAAACTCATTTGTTTTACTTTCATAGCCCTTTTTTTTTGGTGTGTGATAATCTGGCTACAGATGCATAATTGATATGCCTAGTACAGTTGCCTTGTGGGGTTTTCCTTGCATTTATTGTAACTGCATTCTTACAGTTATGTTTTTGTTTAGGCAATATTAAACCCAGAAATGTAATTAGTTTGCAGCTTACCAATCCTTTGATGTGGGGGCTGCATTAGTTTTCTTTTTTAGGTTTTTCCCTGTTGTCATCTGGTGATCTGGCTAGTAATACACCTCCTGTATTACTGTGACCCCCCACTCTGGATAAAGGAGCATAGGATGCACATTTGGACAGCAGCATTGTCAGTCTGGGGGAAGGGGAGTTTTGGATGTACTGTACTTGCAGATTTAAATACACTAACAAATTGAAGCTTAACGCCAGCTAATACTTTATAAGCAGTTACATCAAACCGGTTTTCTTTTTTTTTTGATGGGGTGGGGGATAGTTTACATAAAGAAAAAAAAGCTGATCATTGTAAGTACCCCGGCTGTGTTTAATGGTTTGTTTCGTCCTTGTAACTGATACATTTGCAGGAGAGCTTATTCTTTTGAAAAACAACAAACTGACTAGCTGGATCACCAGATAAATTAAGAAAAAAAATTAAAACAAAAGAAGCCATCACATCTAATGCTTGACCCTACATTACAACTATGTTGTAGGATTTTCCTTTAGATTTACCAAAACCATATAATAAGAGGTCAAACCTAAACACTTTCAATGTGTATGCAAACAGGCAGGTCCTTGCACTACATAATTGAAGGTAAATCTAATTGAAGGTAAAACTCCAGTCCTCAAGGCGCCCCAACAGGTCATATCTTCAGGCTTTCCATTATTTCGCACAGGTGATTTAATCAGTTTCAATGCCTTAGTACCACAGCCTTTTCAGATGAGGGACATCCTGAAAACATGACCTGTTGGGGCTCCTTGAGGACTGGAGTTGAGAAACACTGCTTTAGATTTACGAGTTATGTAAACCCAACATTTCTAATTCCTGATATGTGCCTGCTGTACTGTGTACTTGAAGATAAAGTATCCTGTTCTCTTTGTATAGTTCCCTTCAGTCCCTCTGCTTTTCCATTAAGTGGGAGAGCACAGTGTGGTCCGTTCTCTAGCTATGCTGGGAGCTCAGCCTTCTCTCCAGTGATCAGACTGGTCCTGAACCCCCTTTCCTGGGATGTTTAGCCGCCTCCTCTTGCCCCTATGCAGCTGAAAACAGAGGGAATGTGATCACTTATAAAAAAAAAAAGGAAAAAAAAAGGAAAATATTTATAATGCTTTTTTATATATCTATACACAAATGTTTTTCATTTAATTTATATTTTAAACTGAATGGGTTGTTTTATAAGGCAAGGGTGTGCAATCGCTTTAAAGTGATACTAAAGAGAATATATATATATATATATATATATATATATATATATATATATATATATATATATATATATATATATATATATATATATATATATATATATATATAGTGTATCTAAACCCAAGATCAAACCGTTACACAGCATTGCAGCTTATCAGTGCTTAAATGTGGTGACTGCATTTGTTTTCTATTTTCTTACATGTTCTTTCCTATATTTTAACCTGGAGAGCCTGTCATCAGCCCACTTCCATCCTAGGGTGACAGCTGAGCAGAGTGTGAGTGTGAGTGTGTGTTTAGGACTACATAACACCTCTCTCTCTTCTCTGTAATAGGTGGGGGTATTTTGTAGACCAGAGAGCAGGGAACAATGCTAAATGACAACAGTACACAGGCAGCTTCTACAGGAGGTTGTCAGCTCACAAAATTGTTTGCATTTTTTGAACCGATTATAATAAAATTATTTTAGTAGTATAGTTAACAGACTAGAGTAAATCACATGAATTTAACGTTCGACAAATATATGCACTTTAAAGGTTAAAAAAGTATGTAGTTTTGAAATTTTGAAGAATAATGTTTATTTGATATACAGAGCAGTTCATTGTCAGAGAAATTCATTTTCTTTTTTTTTTTTTCTCCATCAGGGCGATACAGTTCAGAGAGTGATGTTTGGAGTTTTGGCATTCTTCTCTGGGAAACCTTCAGTCTGGGAGTGTGTCCTTATCCAGGAATGACCAATCAACAAGCACGGGAGCAAGTAGAAAAAGGTTAAGTACAGTGTTTAATATTACATTTTACTGTCTCTAACCCAAACAGTTTCTTCAGATAATGAGTACTGAATGAAGCATTTAATCCAGAAACTACCAGGCAACTGGGATTTTCATAATGAGACATTATACCTCTCAGTAGTACTATTAGAGCATATCTAAATACAAAAACAAAATTGTAATATATTGCAACTTACCAGGCATAGATGTTCTGTTTTACTTTAGTTTTCTTGGTTTTCTTTTTATAGGCTTTTATTTCCTTTTTCTCCTGATCTTGCCAGTAACACACATTCTCCCCTAGGATAACAATGTTTACTATAGGCTGTTTTCTGCTGATTTGGACTACAAAATACCATCCAGCTTATCATTTCTGTTATGCTGGGGGGGGGGGGCGCGGCAGCATAAGATTGCGAAGAAGAATGCGAATATTTGGTAAGTAAAGGGCACAATATTTCCTGTAGAATCAACCGGTATTTTTCTGTACTTGCACAAAGTGTACTTAGCCTTAAAAATTCTTACCTAATCACTACATCTAACTGGTAAACTACAATAAATTCTGTTTGTTCTTGGATTTAGATATATATTAAAGTGAACCTGTGCCCAAATCATGCATAATATTATTAACAAGCAGTAAAAGCTAATTGTATCTTTGTTTCCTTAATCCAGTATTGGTTGTATAACTTGATATAGGGGGCTTCAAGTGTGCCCCCTGACATCACCAAAGGGCTTCATGTAATATTTAGTAAATGTATGGCAACAGAAAGGTGTCTGCAATTATACAAAGGGATAGTCAAAGTCTACAGACAAGCTACAAAAATACTAGAAGATTGCAGATATGCTATAGGAGTTGGAGACTGGGGATATTCTTCAGAAGACAGTCATAGACTATTTATACATTACGTGAGACTACTAGAGATTACTGCTATTACAGTAGAAGGCTTCCACATTTGTGCTCCCTACAGACCCCTAAATTTACTTGTGCAGTGTTTAATATTTATTTTCATAAGATCAATCATAAAAGATCATAGTAAAAGAAAACATAGAAAGAGAAAATGGATAGAATAGAAAAAGGTGTACAAAGATGGTATCAAAGAAACAAACCAATTTACCAATGGAAGATGGTCTAAATAATATCTTTCCAATCACCAAACACATCTCATATATCATCTGCTAGGGCTCCATGGGTCAGCACAGTAAGTGTCAAAAGAACATAGATTGGGCACCAGGGCTATAAGAAATTTACATTTTTTTTTCTATGTGAGCAGAGCTTGGTGCCTGTCAGCCTTCTAAAGTAAGCCACCAGCAACGGTTTCTAAGCTGTAAGAAACTGACTCAAACCCAACTTTAGTCTCTAATGTGATCTTTGAAAATGAATAACTTAATTCTCAACACAATACAGACCCTCCCTGAATCAGGACGTTGCTCCAAACTGGATAAAAGAGCCAGGAGTAACCGAGAGGCCTATAGCAACTCTAAAGCAGTTGCAGGAAATTTATGATAGAGTGGTCATTGTGTGCATGTGACAGCAATATCCCAAATTCTCCACAAATATGGCTTGTATTGGAGGGTTGCAAGAAAAAAGCCACTCCTCAAGAAAGGCCACATGCATTTACAACTGAGCTTTGCCAAAACGCACCTTGAAGATTCTGGGGCCACATGGAAAAAGGTGTTAAGGTCAGATGAGACAAAAATGTAGGTGTTTGGCCTCGACACCATATTAGAAAGTCTAACGAAAATCCAATACAGTTTACCATCCAAATAACACCATTCCTACAGTAAAGCATGGAGGTGGTAATATCCTTATATGGGGTGTTTTCCTGCAGCAGGGACTGAAGCACTTGTCGAGATATAAGTAATAATGGATGGGGCAAAATACAGTCAAATTCTTGAGGAAAATCTGCTGCCCACTGCAAGAAAGTTGTTAATGGAAAGCTGGTTTACCTTCCAACATGAAAAAAGAAAAAAGTGATTGAAGGAGAAAAAGGTGAATGGCCTAGTGTAAAATGTAGGAGAAAACTTCTCACAGACACGTGTAATGTCAACAGTGTCTTTGTAGGCGTTTTGTTCAATAGTCAGACTGTCTTAAAATAAAGTGTGAGTTTATTTGATCACACTTGGCATCAACTTGAAAATAGAGTTAAAACTTCATACAGCTTGTTGAAGAAAAGCAAAAGATATTATGAACAAAAACTGTAGTAAAAGAAAATACAGGAAGATAATTAGGTTCTTGCTTTCTCAATTGTCAGAGAAGTTTCTTGTTAGAATAGCTGTTAGGAGTTAGGCTGTATATAGGCCTAAATTAAGCAAGATGTCTTCTTCAGTGTACATGTAAGTGTCTCCTTCTGTGTGTGTGTGTTTGTGTGTAGAAGTGAAGTGTCCTTAGCCTTGTGTCACACTGTTCTTTATACTATTTCAAATCTACCAGTCAGCAAAATGCAGCCATACCCATATATAGCTTGGACTAAAGATGAAATTATCATATTCGTGATCATACTAAATATTCACTTAGCTAATAGCCGACAAGTCTTTTAAACTTCTTTGATTGACAGAAACACATAACAGTATTCTATAAAAAAAACTAAGGTGTTGACCCCTCTGCTAGATGACCACTTCTAGTAATGGATACATTCTTAAAGTAAAAGAAATTCAGTTCTGTACCAAAACTTACAAATGCATGATAAACTATAATTTAATATATATATAATTTCACACAAATTCTAACTAGCTAATTAAGTAACTATGTCAAATAACAAACTATATTATGGATAATCTATGATTTACTTTTTAAAAGATTTCCTCAAACATTTTTGCTCATTTCTATGACATTCTCTGTGTATTCTTATCTGTGAAACCACTGACCCACTGACCTTTAGTCATAAACTCTGGACACAGAGAACAACTGGTACAAAAATGACTTTCACACACCTAACTATTTGAAGATCTGTCCTTGGCTGAGTTAGCTTTTTCAAAGTCAAAGCTAAAAGGGAACTCAAACGGCATAAATACAGATTTTGGTTATAAAGCCAAATTAATATAATTATTCTACACCTAATCAGAGCCCAGATTTAAACCCCATTAAAAATCTGTGGAATGACTTAAGGACTGCAGTCCACAAACACTCACAGTCAGACTAAATGAACTTGAGCAGTTCTGCAATGAAGAGTGGGCAAATATTGCAAACTTAGTAGAGCCATATCTCCACAGACTAAAGGCTGCAATTAAAGCAAAGGTGATCCAACAAAATATTGACACAATAGGGTGATCCTTTTTCCAACTCTGATTCTTTTTTTTTTTATTTAATTTTATTTTTTTTCTGACCTGGTGTTATATCTTTCACTTGAATGTTATTAGTTGCACTAAGTAAATACAGCTGGATAATACAAAAATGGTACCTGTTTTTATTTCAGGCTGCAAAGCAACAAAATGTGAAGTTGTGCTACTACTTTTAAAAATGAAAGTGTAAAGGGATCCTTAAAAATAATTATATTCAAGTTGGTATTCTTAACTCAAAGTACCTTCTATTGTTCTCAGCCGCCTCCAAATTTATTTTATGCTAATTTTTTATTTTTTGTTGCTGTGGTCCAGCTACCTGTTAGAGGGTGGCTATGTTTGTTCTCCATGGTCTTATTGTATGTAGGAACATAGCTATCCTCTCTTGTTCCTGAGATGGACTATGGAATTTATAGGGTGCACAGTGCATGATCCATAACTAACATGCACTGCCTGTTCCAAATTAATGAAAGTGAGACAGAAAAGTATACAGTGAGGAAAAAACACATGATACAAATTTTATAAATTGAGTTGCAGTTCAGTGAGTAAAATAAGTGTTTGATCCGTTACCAACCAACAATAATCCTGGCTCCCACAGACTGACTACAGTATATGCTCATGTGATACACAAATTAGTTCTGTCAATTTAAGAAGGTGCTCCTAATGACAACTCGTTATGTGTAAAAAAGACACCTGTCCACAAAATCGTTTTCTTCCATTCAAATGTTAACATCGTGGGAAAGACCAAAGACAAAGGATGCCAGGGACAAGATTGTTGACCTGCACAAGGCTGGAATGGGCTACAAGACCATCAGCAAGAAGCTTGGTGAAAAGGAGACAACTGTTGGAGTGATTATTCACAAATAGAAGAAATACAAAAAAAACATCAATCGTCCTCGGTCTGGAGTGCCATGTAAGATTTCGCATCATGGCGTAAGGATCAGAAAAGTAAGGGATCAGCCCATAACTATATGGGAGGAGCTTGTGAATGATCTCAAGGCAGTTAGGACCATAATTCTCAAACAAACCATTGGTAACATAATACGCCGCCATGGATGGAAATCCTGCAGCGCCCGCAAGATCCGCCTCCTCAAGAAGGCACATGTACAGGGCCATCTGAAGTTTGCCAATGAACAGCTAAATGATTCAGCGAAGCATTGCGAGAAAGTGCTGTGGTCAGATGAGACCAAAAATTGAGCTCTTTGGCATTAACTCACCATGCTTGGAGGAAGAAAAATGCTGACTATGACCCAAAGAACACCGTCCCTACAATCAAACATGAACGTGAAAACCTTAGGCTTTGGGGCTGTTTCTCTGCTAAAGCTACAGGCTGACTTTGCCACATTGAGGGGCCAATGGATGTGGCCATGTATTGTAAAATCTTGAATGAGAACCTTCTTCCCTCAGCCAGAACACTGAAAATAGGGTTGTGAATGGGTCTTCCAGCATGACAATGACCCAAAACATACCGCTAAGGCAACCGTGGCTCAAGAAGAAGCATGCTAAGGTCATGGAGTGGCCTAGCCAGTCTCCAGACCCTAATCCCATAGGAAATTTAGAGACGGAGCTGAAACTTGAGTTGCCAAGGAAACCTTAAGGATTTAGAGAAAATCTGTAAAGAAGAATGGACCAAAATCCCTCCTGAGATGTGTGCAAACCTGGTAACCAACTACAAGGAATGTCTTTCCTCTGTGCTTGCCAACAAGGGTTTCTCCATCAGGTACTAAGTCCTGTTTTGCTTGGGGATCAAATACTTATTTTCCTGCAACTCAATTTATAACATTTGTATTGTTTTTTCTGGATTTTTGGTTAATATTCTGTCTCTATTATTTAAAATACACCTATGAGAAAAATTATACAAGCATCATTTCTTTGTAAGGGGACAAAATCTGCAGGGGATCAGATAATAATTTTCCCTATTGTAGGGCCTGTTCTGTGGTTCATGGAGGATTTTTCAAGGAGGCAGAAAACAGTAAAAAGCTATTTAATGAAAACATGGTCATTAAATAGTGGATGTGTATTAATTTATTTTTGTGAGACTAAGACTGCTGTTTAGTGTCACTTTAGGGACTGTCATTAATCTCCTTTAAGGAGTTCCTTGTGTACTCTGCCCTATCAGTGATTGGTTGATTTCCCTAGTCGAGAGAGCACATCATCATGGGTGGTGTTGAGCAGTACTTCCGGACCTAGAGAGGGTGGAAGGTCATGTCCTCCGTCTCTCCTAAAAATGTCTGTGGATGAGACGGAGTCATGTATTTGTGATCTGGATTTTGCCAACCTCCTTAGCCTAGGGCAGTGATGGCGAACCTTGGCACCCTAGATGTTTTGGAACTACATTTCCCATGATGCTCAACTATACTACAGAGTGCATGAGCATCATGGGAAATTTTAGTTCCAAAACATCTGGGGTGCCAAGGTTTGCCATCACTGGCCTAGGGCGTTGTTAAGTATGTCCCCTCCGTGGAAGGAAAGAAGAGTCATTGACTGTCATTGAAGAATACACAGAAGTGTTCTTGTGGAAATTTATATCACGATGTGGGGTCTGTACTTGAACTTTAAAATTGGGAATCGCTTTTGTTATACGCAGAATAATGTTTTAGTAATGAAAACTCAGAAGTTGATTACACACTGTGTGGATCTTGATATCTCTTTACACACCTGATCTAGAAAAAAATGCAAATTCTTTAGAAGGAGAAATGGGCTAACACAGTCTGCAAAAAGGAGGCGAGTGCAGAGTTTTTCAGGACCACTGGAAAGCAGCAAGAGCCATAGAGTTAGGGTGGCCTTCATATTGGAAATTGTATAGTCTTCTTCCCAGAGAAGTACAGAGAGAGATCTGAAAAAAAATGCTGTTCACTAGTGATACGTGATAACCTGTTCATAATCAGCTGGAAAGGCTCTAGTTAAGGGGTAGCAAGCTTGAGAATTGTGAAGAGTGTGTGTGTCAGCACTAGGTTGGTTTAATGAGTGGCAGCGTGCAATATGTGTAGATATACAGAGACAAAACAATGAGTAGAGGTTAATGCAGCGCTCTAAATAATGAAATCATTTCTTTCATTCAATCTCAAATAAGTGTTTAAAGTGAATATTGACATTCAATATTATAGCCAAAACTGGAGTGATGTGGTATTACACTGCATCCACTTTTAGTGGAGGTTCCCACACAGTTGATTATCTTTGTTTTTATATGAACTTTACTATTTGTTTATGCTTTAAGGACAATATTTTGGCGCAATGTATGCGGTGTAATACCACGTCACTTCAGTTTGGTCTATAGTAAAACTTGAGAATTAGTGAAGTCCTGTCAATGGCAAGGAAAAGCACACCAGGAGGAGGGGAATGACCTAGGAGTTTGTAAGACCTGGGGAACTACAGTGAGAAATGCTTGCAGAGACGCACCTCAGTAAGAAGTCCTGGTCTGCTATGGCCTAGTTGCCAAAAAAGGTTGTATGTGCTACAGGGTATAACTATATAGTAATGTATTCCAGTAGCTGTAGTATTAACTTTTTAGGTCCAGAATCATACAAGTTTAGGTACTTGCCTTGATCTTCAGTACAGGGGTATCTTGGATTTCAGAATGCCAAATGCACTGGTTACTGGTGATCCTTTTTTGTAGACAGTTTTTTTTTTCTTGTTTATTTTATTCTTAAAATGCTTTTGCTATGTACTTTTTAGGTTATCGAATGTCCACTCCACAGAAGTGCCCAGAGGAAGTGTTCAAAATAATGCAGCGATGCTGGGATTACAAGCCAGAGAATCGGCCAAAGTTCATTGAGATGCAAAAAGAGCTGGCTGCCATCAAAAAGAAAATAACATAGTATCCAGCCCACTAATGGACTTATTTTGAAACAGTAGTTCTCTTTGCCCAATTTGATAAACCACACTGCATTTACCAAATACTGCAATCAATCTCATGTTTAGCCAAACTGCATGTGCCTTTTTACTGAAAATCATAAAATGCAGACCCCCCTCTACAGTTGTCCAACACCTTCTTCCTGTCATTAATATTGTGCAGCCTTGACAAAAACCCTTTCTGAAATGAACTTGATCTAGTTTTTACATTGGCGAGTTAAGCTGGTCATACATGAACAGAGACTGGTGTCTGAAAAAAATTTACTTTTCTTGTTGCCTAAAACTATTCATATGCTGCCCTGCACTACAAAGTTTCCATGAAGAATGAAAAGGGCAATCTAGTGCATTTGGTACTATTTAACAACTTGCTGTAGTCATGCAAAAGTCACACAGGGAGGTTGCTTTACTAAAGGCAAAAATACTGTGCACTGCAAGTGCACATTAAGTACATTTGCTCTAGATATGAGGGGATGCGCTGCTGATTTCTGTCATCCAATCATGTACAAGTAAAAATGCTGTATTTTATTGTCCTTGCATGTGATTGGGTATTCGTTGCAAAATGAAGCTTTACCTAATTTACTAAGCTCTGGAGCAAGTGCACAGTATATTTGTCTTTAATAAATCAACCTCAATCAATTGTCTGTCTGGCTGACGTGTATCAAAAAACCTTTGGAGACCTGCATCAAATGCGAAAGGTGTGAAAGACTCCAAATTTTCAGTCCATCCCCAATTACTCTTTGCAACAGGGGTAAACTGATATTGAGCTTCACTTCCTAGGATGAGCTTGTCTGATGTGTACCTAATGGTGCATTATGGTGTAAATTGAATAGTATGTTCATCTGATTGTTTTACAGCATATTACTATTTGTTTCTTTGTCTGTGGGCAGATGGGGACTTTTTTTTTTTATTATTTTTAAAAAAAGTTAAGCAGATAGGTAAAACTGTATTGAACAAAAAAGCACACAGTGGGGTTGATTCACTAAAACCGGAGAGTCCAAAATCTGGTGCAGCACTGCATATAAACCGGCTTCCAGTGTTTTTTTTTTGTCAACGCTTAATTGAACAAGCTGAAGTTAGACTCTGGCTACCATGCAAAGCTACACCAGATTTTGAGTGTTCCAGTCTTAGTAAATAAATCCCAGTGTGTCATGACTGTTGAGGTGACCATTCATATGGCATTCATCCACTAACTTTGACATAATAGCTAAACGGTAAAGAGAAAACATTTGCATCCAATGTTCACAACAGCTCATGTGCCCTCTGTAAATGTTCCAGCAGTTCATCATAAACCGTTTACATCATTTCACCTTTTTATGTGCTGCAAATTTGCCACTTACACAGACCTGGACAAGCTGATGTGTTTGACTCCTGAATAGCATTAACCAGACGATTGGATTCAGTAAAGAAAATATTGGAAGCCCTTTTGTTGCTTTTCTTCAGCTCTTATATCCCCAAAATGCTTCTTTTTTTTTTCTTCGATATTTCAAGATTAAGAGCTTGCTACCTAATCCAAATTTTCCACCAATTAGGACTTTTTGAGACAAATGATGAAATCTGATCTTTTAGTGGATCCATTGCCTCCACATATGTCATTGGTTATTTTATATTTGAACAACTGAAGTATTTGGTTTTAGGATCATTATAGGAGTTTAGCAGAAACAGCCAATATTTGGCAGCAAAAACTTAGTTGAAGGAGTTGTGGGTTCCCTGGAGACTCCTCCTTTAGAGCAAATAGTGCTATATTTTCTAGGCGAACTTAATGATACATATTTGTTTGTGTGTTAGGCATTTACATGATTTCTTTGTGCTGGATATTTGTTTCTTCCTGTGCAATAGAAATGTTAGGTCCATATGTATAGTCTGAACTAAGAATTAGAACTTTGGTATAGCATTCCATGTTCTTTAAGAACTGCACTTTTTTTTTAGATCATATAATGCTGGCATATTGATGAAAACATTTATGGCTTGTTTACACCATGTTCATTGAGCTGCATTTTTCTACAGACTGCCACACATGTACGATGTAAACCGGGCTTATAAAAAACAATTTTCTTTGTGTCATTTTCATAATGTGCGGTAGTGTGTAGAAAAAACTCACCTTAAGGGACATTGAGAATAAGCATATGATACTAGATTTTGTAAGATGAATTTGGCCCAAGGTGAATCTATGTGGGCTTGTTCACACAATGTTATTCATTGTTTTGGTTGATGTCAGTTTCTTTTGCAACCCTGAAAAAAGAAAATGTAAAAAGTATCTGAAGGTTATAATGTGTGAAATACAGTTTAGTGTTTAGTAGGCTGAAAACAGGTCAGCTATTGTGATTAACATGGCAGTTTGTTTATGGGCAGTTTGAGTAGTTGCTTCTGCACACTTGCATAACATCCTCTATTTGGATATGTAATCTTTAGTTAGCTTTGCCCTGTTCTGAGGATTTCATTAAACTCTTTGAGCACAAAAATCATACTTTTGCTTAAGTTAAGTACAGAAGTTTAACCGCTTGCCGACCGGCTCACGCCAATATAAGTCGGCAGAAGGGCATGTACAGGCAGATTAACGTACCTGTATGTTGCCCTTTAGGAAGTGGTTTGCGGGCGCACGCCAACCGCGACCTCCGTGAGTGTGGACTCGATGTCCATGGGGATACCCGCGGTCATCTCACGGGGGGGAAGAACGGGGAAATGCTGATGTAAACATGCATTTCCCTGTTCTGCCTAGTGACACTGATCACAGCTCCCTGTAATCTGAAGTGGTGATCAGTGTCGTGTCACACATAGCCCCCCCCCACAGTTAGAATCACTCCCTAGGACACACGTAAGCCCTACAGTGCCACCTAGTGGTTAACCCCTTCACTGCCAGTAACATTTACATAGAAATCAATGCATTTTTAATTGCACTGATCGCTGTGTAAATGTGACTGGTCCCAAAATCGTGCCAAAAGTGTCCAATGTGTCTGCCATAATGTTGCACTCACGATAAAAATCGCTGATCGCCGCCATTACTAGTAAATTATTAGTAAAAATGCCATAAAACTATCCCCTATTTTGTAGACGCTATAACTTTTGCGCAAACCAATCAAGCGCTTATTGCGGTTTTTTTTGTTTTTGTTTTTTTACCAAAAATATGTAGAAGAATACGTATCGGCCTAAACTGAGGAAAAACATATTTTTTATATCTTTTTTGGGGATATTTATTATAGCAAAAAGTAAAAAAAATAATGCTTTTTTTCAAAATTGTCGCTTTTTTTTTTGTTTATAGCACAAAAAATAAAAACCGCATAGCTGATCAAATAACACCAAAAGAAAGCTCTATTTGTGGGAAAAAAGGACGTCAATTTTGTTTGGGAGGCACATCGCACAACCGCGCAATTGTCAGTTAAAGCAACGCAGTGCCGAATCGCAAAAAGTGCTTTGGTCTTTGGGCAGCCAAAAGGTCCAGGGGTTAAGTGGTTAAAAGCGAGATTATCTGCATTGCTTTTTTTTTTTATAAAATTGTATGCAATCGTTTATAATACACACGTGCTCAGAATATTCTAAATGTTTTACAAGCAGTAAAATAGCTTTAAACCAAGCTATCACTCACCCTTAGCTGCTATTTATTCTCAAATGTCCATAAAAATTACAACGAAGAGGGCTACTCAATAAAAGATTTCAATGCCTTTGTTGTGAAATTAGAAAATTAAAGAAGTACAGCCAAAGCTCGTTTGGCTGTACTTCTCCTCTGGATCACATAAGTGCAGTTCGCTTTGCACTCCTGCAAACCTGTTTTTAACAGAGATCGGGCTGAAGTCCCCTCTCTGCTGACATTGCAGAAGTCGGTCCAGGCTCTGCGTCATCACGACAATGGAGTCTGGAGCCGCCAGGTGCCTGGACCAACACATGGCTCAGCCTCTCAGTGAGCCGCTGAGAGCCTGAGCCCGCTGCCCCTTCACAGCTCAGAGCTCCAATGAGTGAGGAGGGGGCAGAGCAGATAGCTATGACTGACGGTCTACAGCTCTCTAATCACAAAGCTGTGAGAACCGATCCATCGGCGGTGTTCGATCACTTGGTTCTCAGTGTAGAGGTGTTGGGGGACAGCTGCAGCATTGGACCAATACTGTATCCGCCTAGGTAAGTATGAATCTTAAGGCCTCATACACACAGACGTTTTAAAAAAGCAGCGTTAAAAACGCAATTTTATTAGCATTTTGATTTGGTGTCAATGCGCGTTTTTAAGCGTTAACGCTAAGGCGCGTTTTTAAAAAAAAAAACATCCCTCTGCTATTTTCTACTCTCAAATTACCCGCATAAACATTTTAACGGTATAGCGTTAATGCGCGTTTTTGAGCTTTTTTCGGCGTCGGCGTCAAAACAGCTCTAGCGCTGGAGCCTCTGAAGGCGCTGGTCCTTGGTTTTTTTTGGAGCTTAAAAACGACCATGCCTGTTACAGCTCAAAAACGCCATGGTGTGTATGAGCCCATTGAATAACATGGAGTTGCCTTCTTAAGCAGCAAAAAAAGCTCAAAAAAGCCGCTGTTAAAACGTCCGTGTTGTGTATGAGGCCTAAAAAATAAAAACTACTTTTCTTTTAATTTCTCCACAATGACAAAAGATGAAGGTAATTGAGGGCTTCTTTTAAAGTGGTTTATACTACTTGTTCGAAACATGCAAATACTTCAGTGTGCATGATCTACACACAGGTTCATTTTTTTTTTTTTTTTTTTATTTAATGCTTTATAGCAACATGAAAAACATCAGATAAAAAAATCAGTCTAATAGAATCGGCATAGTAAATCCAAAATTAGCAGACAATATGCAACACAGATTCAATTTAAAGGGACTTTGCACTTTCATCTAAGGATTTATCCTGTTGCACCTTGAACCTCACCCTAAATGAGCCCTTTTCCTGCATACTGATTAAGAAGTAGCGTCACTCACCTCACACTGGAGGCTTAGACAGCAGCTACAGAGCCAGAGTGCTTGATAACATAGCTTTGATGTTATTCCTCAAACAGCAGTAATTCTGTCAGTGTTCCCACAAGAAATGGCCTTTGTAGCATCAGAGGCTGCTGTGTGAGGCAGATTTGGGCAGCTAAGTTAAAAGCATATGTCTTAATTCAAACTGCAACCAGGGATGGATCTAAGGCTAAAAAAAGTGAAGATAATAAAAACTGATCCCTGTGAACTATTTAACTTATTTATTTATATTTAGCATTAGTTGCTTTTTTCAAAGTTGCATTCTGATATGGGAAATCTGAAAATGTTTCCATGTTAATAGTAAAATAAGTTGTCCACCAACCAAACTGGGGGCACTAAGACAGGCAAGTCAACAGTAAAAGCCTTACAGAGGTTCAAACCAGTTACTACTCTAACCTTAAAAAAAAAAAAGTTTTGTCTGACCTCATTTACGCTCAGTTGCTGTTTTTTTTTGTTAGCGCTTGTCAGCTGTAGCATCACATGCACACTGAAGAGAACAGCCTGCAACCGCATGCTGTAGGACCAAAAATCTATATATTTTTTTTTTTTTTTTGTACTTGTAAATGCTACATGTAGGGACAAAGAAATCATTCATAAGCACTGAGCCCGTGTATATTTGACTGAATTTTTTATTTTTCCTGCAACTTTTTTCCATTTCCAGGCCCATTCCGCTGTCACTTTTGGTTTATAGATACTTTTAGCTCATGTGAGACCGTGTTATCACCATTTTTTCTGCCTGTTTTTCAGCATGTTTAGGGACACTACAAATGTTTGGTTCATCTTTGTCTTTTACATTAAAATGGAACTTTACCCACAACAACTTGATAAAAACAATGTACTTTAGCAAGGAACATACATCCCAGATTAATAATTATGCTACCAAAATGAGTGTGTGCTGTAAATTGCCTCCATTAGGCTGTCGGCAGATAGGCCTCTACAAATTCAGGACAGTGCCTAAAAATAGAGAGCAACTGAGCATGTGCAGAGCAGGGTGAGACAGTGTATTACTGTATTTTAAACAATATAGACACGTATTTTTCATGTTTTACATAGCTATACCCGCAAAAGGGGCCAGGCAAGACTTCGGACTAAAGTTCCACTTTAATTTGTAGATATATAGTGTTTTTACATTAACATTGCTGATAATGATTTTCACAAAATTATCCCTAAATCTTGTGAAAGAGGGCAGGGGTGCTTTAAACATTTTTTGTATTTTTTTTTTTTTTTTTAAATATTTATTTGGGAAGTTTTAATTTTCTTGACCAGTTTAGTCTATCTGCAGTCAACAGTGAAATGGTAAACTATTTGCATAATCCTCTTGGAAAAGACTGTAAACCTTTCTCATGTTGCCAAATGCTTATCATGTTACCCTTTGTATTTATTTTGGAGTGAGGTGGATAATTCTAGCTTACAAATTTACTGTGCTTGTGTGGAATTAGTAACATATTCACGTTTTTATAATGCAATTTTGCATGTAAATACATAATGATAATTTTAACACATTTACTTTCACCGGTAAACCACTAAGACTTAACGCATTTGGAAATTACACATTTGTTAGTGGAGCATGCATGGGCTGTGAATTGAGGCACCTTATTGTAGTTTGTATTGTTTCGTAAAAAACAAAAAGTCTATTATACAAAAAATATCCAGCCAAACTGACATTTCATCTGAAAGTGTTGCCCCCAATATAATATGCTACTCTAGATATGCCAGTATCTCAGGTATTGGACATCTGGCATCCAGTGTGTGTGAATATCATAGAAATCATATTAAATCAAGCCTATGATATTCATAACAATGTATGCAAAGTCCCATTATTTCATATGCTGGTTGCAGCACAAAATGTTTGAAGTTAACCTCTTCCCCCTGCCGCCTTCCAGCCCTTTAGGAGGTACTTAATACCAAGGGGTGGGCATTCTGATCACGTGACCACTGTGATTGATAGTCACAGCGCTCACATGATCAGAAAGCTCCTGATCGCAAGTATGCATTGGGAGCCTCCAATACCCACCAGTAACTCTGTCGGGTGTTCGGACTTAGCACAGAAATGTGTTTACATAGGTTTGCATATATGCTGCCTCTCAGCTTTAAAGCCCATCTACCAAGAGGCTGCATATATGCATATGGCCAGCCAGAAGAGGTTAAACAGGCTGAAAGGTCCTTGTGGACTTTCTTATCAGATATGATGTCTATTGTGCTTTGAAAATTTCTCAACCCAGTATCACAACATTGATATATCATACATTCTGCTAACCTACAGCAGCTTTTAAAATACTTCTGACAATGCTATTTAAAGCTCTTCCACATATCTATAGATTCTAGGTTTATTGGCTCTCCATGAAGCTCCTGATTACTGTTTTGTTACATTTTCCTAAACCTGAGCTATATGCGTTTAGGCCATCTAGTAAAGTTACACACATATAATACATGCTGATTCTCTTGTAGTTCAAAAGTTTTTAACGGATTGGAGATGAGTGAAATGGATTGTTCAGGTAAGCTTGGTAAAGAGGTTCTCGGGTGCTACTCCTGACATTACTAAAATGCTACACATAATGTTCCATGTAAGTAATACTACAGAAAACCATCAAACTAATTCTACTACAGGAGATGATCGATGATGGCGGGCATGCTACAGGATTTGTTTGGAGACTGAGGACATTGGTGCAGGAGGTAGTCAAAGGCTGAGTTTGTGGTACATGAAATTACTAGAGGTTACTTAAATTACAACTACTTTACAGATAAAAGCTTCCTATGTTTGTGATCCTGACAACACACAATTTACTGGTACCAAATATGATTTGCAAGCAAGATCAGAGAACTAAATGCATAGAAAAGGAAATGGGACAGCATAGAAGAAGTAGAATGTGTAAAAGAACTAAACCTAATGCCAGCAAACATGATTTTAGCCAGTGGTGGTAAACTTGAAAACAACACTTCCAAAGGGTCACATGTTAGCATGTTTAGGTGAATTGCATCATGTTAGGCAGCCCATTCAAAATCAGCCGGTAATAATTTACCTTCATTTTGGACCTGCTGCATTTTTGCGGTGCTCCACAATGTACACAGAAGAAAGTGGGACTATAATGAGCCTCATTGTTGGTGTATGTGGCAATATTCGTAATTCCCAGCAGTGGTGTTTTTGGCCACAATAATAACCCCAGCATTATTATTAGTGGCAGTAATAGTAACGCCCTGCTTTGTTGTTGGCCTTGGTTATATCCTCCAGCATTAGTGTCGGTGTCTTTGGTTGCAAAAATAACCCCCAGCCTTGGTGTCAATGGATGCAATAATAACTGTTTTGTTGTCAGTAGCCACAATGATAACTTCCCAAATTTATGTCCATTCATGCAATAATAACCCCTAGCATTGGTGTCAATGACAGTAATAATAACCCCCAATTTTGGTGTCAGTGCCTGAAATATCAAACCCCATCACTGGTGTCAGTGGCAGCAACTACTAAATCTGCACAGCATTGGTGGTTAGTGTAGTGCCATTGACCCTCCTTATTTGTGGTTAGTGTCAGTATTATTTAAGCCCCCCCCCCACATTGATGGTCAGTGGTAGTTCTACTTGGCCCTCTCTCCCCCACATTGGTGGTCAGTGACTGAAAAATGTAATGCCATGGACACTGGTAGTTGCCTGATCACACTCCCACCCTGCTCTTGCCTACCTCCCCACCCACCTGGGAAAATATCTGCACTGTTTGACAGTAACTGCTTTGTTTTCATGTTGGATGATGGAACTCAGAGAGGTGGACTGTGTGTTGGACACCAATGTTTAGGTCGTTAAATCTAAAAGAAAACAATTTTTTTGGAAAAAAAAAGTTTAAACCATATGAGTAAAAGCTTAACAATTTTAAGCAACCATGTCAGTATTGTGTGTTTTTAACTGGACATGTGAATATGTGGAGAAAATGTTAAATATAGGCATATAAAACTAAAGATTTCTTATAATATGCACTATAACCTGAAGTATAAACCACATACAATATAGTTCCCAGGATACACTATAGTGAGCACTGGATTCTGAGGTCAGAGAGTTGCACAAGTTCCATAGGGTCTCTGTTTTGTCTCCAGGGCACAGATTGCTAAATCATTATTGGCAGTATTGGATCTAATTTAATGTACAAGCAAATGTCCTCCTCTCAGTTAACTTTAAAAATTACTGTGTTTGTCCTGATTTACATTTTGTCAATGATTTAAAACCCTTAAATATAAATATGGGCTTTCCCATTGCCAATATGTTTAGGTATTTCTGTGTAGTGTTTAATAACTCTCAGAACTATCATCTGTAAACTGCCACACACACTTTCATAATTTTAGTGCAATTTAAATACATTTTTAAACTTTTTTAAACTTTCACTTTAAAAATGTTACATAAATATCTAGCAATTGAGTGAAACATTTGTAATTCATTGTCACCAGAACGATTGTCCTAACAATAAAAGCTTTGTTTCTGTATCATATATTTAATTACTTTTAAAATTTCTACTGCACACTACTAGACTTTTTTTTTTTTTTTTTTTTTTATAAACAAAAGCACAGCCATGTTGGTATTTTGTATCATTATATATATATGTTCTGTTTATAAAATTTATCTTTTATTGTATTTCTTTTTAGGCAGAGTTATAACTGTTATAATAGTAGAAGATGTAATATAATAAAATTACAGTGAAACCATAAAGTAATAACTATTGGACCAACAAACTCCAACCAATAAAAGAAAACATATTCTTAAAAAATGATTTTGCTGTGCTGTTTACTATGTTTTTACTACTTGTGACATTTATGGACTGAACTGTCAACTGCCAATTTTTTTTTAGCTAACATTTTATGATAAAATAATGTATGGATTTTCGATTTTCAACAATATGTTTAGATATAAAAGTAAAATGGATTTATTTGTTTCAGTATTAAACTAAAATTATTGTAAGAAAAACACGATGATGGTTGACATGTTCAACACTGTCTTTTGAAAATCATTTGGTCTGTTCATTTAAAATAAAAATGTTGAGTTCATTTTTTTTTTTGAATGGTGTATATTCTGGTTTCTAATGTCGGAAATAAAATTACTTCATTTGCGTTTTTATTGATCATGTGTTTAAATACTGTTGCATATTGTAAGCACACAAAGGCAAGGTCAAATGTTAATTGTTAAAGAAATATGTCATAGACTTTAAAGAATTTTCTTATAGCAACTTTTCCTCGTTTGAAGATTAAATTAACATTTGTTTCTGCTTAATTTTTTCAGATTAAATATGTTCTTTGTAGATGGTGTCCTTGAATTCAGTATAAATATCAACTGTTTACAATTTGAATACTATATTCTACAACAGTCTACTTAACTTTTTTTTTTTGTATTTGAATGCTTGTGCATTTTTATTATCCTTTTACTTATATTCATTTCATCTAGTTTGGCTTGAAAACCCAGTTACTGACTCAAAGATTTGATTTAAATCTTAGGTCAAAAATGCCTTTTTATATGTCAGTGTGATGTTTCTGAATTAAAGTAAATATGTGGCTATGGTGAAACAATAAAAGTACCTGGATTTACTGAAGACAAATAGGCTGTTTGCTTTCCAAGGGAATTTGTCCCCAGAGTTTAGTAATAGAGATGAAGCTCTGCTGACTTGCATTTTCCAATCACATGCAAGCAAAAATGCTGTTATCTTAATCATACCGGACAGATGCTCGGTCATTCACAGACCCTGGATTGTAGGCTGCTAACATCAGGTGATTGGACACTGGCAACGTTTTTAGACACCCCCCTTGGGTATACCCATATAACCCGACTCCATTCCGTGAGACCTCATGACCTGTAAGTGATGGACCTCTTGTTTCTTATGGAGAAGTTTCTATGCTTAACTAGGTGGTGGGGGAATATTGCGCCAAACTTACATGAAAGAAATAGCTGCTAGCACAACAATTAGACATAAATTGTAAAAAGATAAATAAACACAAGTGCAGCGCTGTTTATTTATCTTTTTTTTACACTGCAGCCTTCTACAACTATAGATTGGTAAAACCTTGGGGAACTGTACCTAGACTCCATGCTGCCGGTAATGTTGCTTCGTGCACTGGATCCTGCTTGGGCTCTCACCTCAGTACTTAGTGCAATGGGTGTAGCTAGCCGCGGAGTACTATTCAGGTCCAGGGCTGTGGTATATTCCCAGATCTAGAAGACCCCTCTGGGAGTATGCCTACCATGATGGACGAAGTTTAGACCCATTCAGAGACCAGCAATATGAAAAGGTAAGGTTCTCTTATAAGAGTGTTACTGTAGCATTATAGCAAGTATGAGACTTAATATCTCCATTACTTGAAATGTACTTATTAGTGTCTCCTGAATAGTATTAGTTTTTACAGTTAAAACTATCCGGAAACCATGAATTTGTGTTTGAATTTATTCTGCTGTTGTTTTTAAACTTTCAAATTTTGAAAGCTATAATAGTCATCCCTACACTTGGCCCTCCTGATCACATGACGGCCGTGTCCAATCACAGCCATCATGTGATGTAAACCCAGAGCCGGTTGCTAGGCAATCGGCTCTCTTCTCCTCACACGGAAGTTGTCGGTGAGGAGAGGAGTGCAGATCGCTGCAGCCAGCTGGCGATCAGTGAGTATGTGCTGTTTTTTACAGCTTTTTACTCACTGATCACCAACCTAGTGTAAACACACATGTCCCCACACAATGCCCCCAAAACACATGTCCCCAAATAATAAAAACATATGTCCCACTAAAATTACATGTCCCAATGATTATCTGCACACATGTCCGTGATCACCTGCGCACATCTGTACATGATTATTTGCGTACATATGTCCGTGATCACACGAACCAATTATACACTTAACGGAAATCTTTTTACCAAAAACATGTAGCAGAATAAATTTTGGCTTAGATTTATGACAAATTTAAATTTTATTGGATTTCTTTTAAAATAGAAAGAAGAAAATATTGTTTTTCCAAATTTCCGCTTTTTTTCCCTTATATCGCAATAAATTAAAAACGGAGTCGTGAATAAATACCACCAAAAGAAAGCTCTATTTGTGCGAACAAAATGATAAAAATTTAATTTGGGTACAGTGTAGCATCACCGCGCAATTGTCATTGAAAATGCGAGAGCGCTGAAAGCTGAAAATTGGTCTGGGAAGGAAGGGGGGAAAGTGCCCAGTATTGAGGTAGTTAAACACTGATGCAAAAGTTTTGCCGAAGATCCTGGTCAATAGTTTGGTGGGTGTGATCTCCACTTAGGTTCACGATGTCCAAATTGACTTTATGCCAGGTAAGGGTGCAGACTTAAATATTCGTTGGCGCTTTACGAATATCTTGGTGGCCAACTCAACTTCTAGTGTAGTAATGTCCCATGACGTGGAGAAGGCTTTCAACTTGGTTGAATTGGTATCTGTTGTAGGTAAACAAGTGCATTTCGTTTCGTTCCGAATCGAGATTTGGACGAATTTTTCATTATTCGGACATTCGGATGCATCCGAATTACAATACTAACGAATTTAACAGAATCCGAATTTTTTCGAATCGAAAAATCGCGGACGAAATTCAAATCGTATTCGAAATATTTTCGAATCGAATTCGAAATATTTTCGAATCGAATTCGAAATATTTTCGAATCGAATTCGAAAATAAATTTGAATCGAATTAGAAAACGGAAAATTGTATCATACTTACCGTAATTTTCCTTTCCTGGTGCCTATCCATGGCAGCATACCTGTGATAGAGCTCCGCCTCGACTCCTCCCTCAGGACTAGTGAATAGCATAAATTAAAGGCACCGTCCCTCCCCCAACATTCTCTGTAATATAGCATACCGAGGGTGGGAGCGTATGCTGCCATGGATAGGCACCAGGAAAGGAAAATTACGGTAAGTATGATACAATTTTCCGTTTTCCTGGTGCCTCCATGGCAGCATACCTGTGATAAATAACTAGCTGACAAGGGTGGGATAATGCTTGTTAAATGTTTAATCAGAAAAGGACATTGCAGCCTGGACTGCCCTCCTTCCGAACTCAACAGTAGTGAGAGCTCCTGGATCGATATGGTAGTGCCTGAGAAAGGTATGGCGAGAAGACCAGGTGGCGGCCCTGCAAACCGTCTCCAATGAAACATTAGCCCTTGCTGCCCAGGAAGCTGAGACTGCCCTTGTAGAATGAGCATTCACTCGGGAAGGAGGATCCATATTCTTCACCCTGCAGGCCCTCTGAATCAACTCGACAACCCAAGATGCCAGAGTCCTGATGGAAGCTTCCCTCCCCCCGTATTTACCGAAAGGTACCACAAAAAGTCTCTCGGAGTCCCTGAAGGGACTGGTGGCTTCGAGGTAAGCCCTGAGCACTCTGGAGATGTCTAGCTCGTGACAGGACTCTGAATCCGTATTTGTGAATACTGGTAGTGCCCAAGGTTCTGCCATATGGCTTGTGGTAGTGACTTTGGGCGTGAAGCCCCTAAGGGGACGGAGTTCCACTCTGTCCGGGAAAAAGGAGATATGGTCGTCCCCTATCCCTAACGAATGTAGCTCTGAAACTCTTCGGCCAGATGTGATGGCTAGCAGGAAGGCAGTTTTCAGTGATAGGTTCCAGATTGCCACTTGTTCTACTGGAGCAAATGGATGGCTAGATAGGACCTCCAGGACTAGGGACAGATCCCACTTAGGGAACGGCCGCCCGGCCGGAGGGCGGATCTTTAGCACCCCCCTGAGGAAGGTGACCACCAGAGGATCCTCTGCCCATCTTTTATTTGTGGCTGCGGAAATAGCTGCTACCTGCACTTTGAGAGAACTCAGACCGAGCCCCAGGTCGAGACCTGACTGAAGGAAACCCAAAATATTGGGTGTGGAGGGAAGGATTGGGTCAAAGCCTTTATCCGTGGCGAAAGACAAGAATTTGTTCCAGATTCTTGAGTAGATAGCGTTGGTCGCCGGCTTTCTGGCCCTCAGTAGTGTTGAAATAACCCCTGGGGAACACCCTAAGGCTTCAAACCTTCGCCTCTCAACCTCCAGATTCGAAGATCTAGTTTCTGTGGGTTCGGATGAACCAGGTTGCCTTGCGACAGAAGATGAGGGAAAGGGGGGATCCTGATTGGAGGACTCACGCTGAGGCGCATGGCCAGAGGGAACCAGGGTCTCTTCGGCCAATACGGGAGTACCGCCAACACTTGTACTGATTCCCTGAGGACCCTCAGGAGGAACCTGAATATTAGTGGCCGGGGAGGGAAGGCATATGCTGTCGTGAACCTCCAGGGGCACGTCAGGGCATCCACTGCCTCGGCTTGCGTGTGTGGCAGGCGGGAGAAAAATCTGTCCAGCTTTGCATTCTCCGGGGTGGCAAATAGATCCACCTGAGGGGGATCCCACAGGTTGGAGATCTGAAGGAAGATCTGGGGATGGAGCGCCCACTCGTTGATGTCTTGGAAGTTTCTTGATAACGAGTCTGCTTCCTTGTTTAGTCTGCCCGGGAGATACATCGCTTTGAGATCCAGGAGGTTCTTCTCCGCCCAGAGCATGATCGGCTCTACCTCCCTGAGGAGCGATCTGCTGCGCGTGCCTCCCTGCCTCTGCAGATATGAGACAGCCGCCCTGTTGTCCAGGCGTAGGAGTATCCTTCGCCCTCTGACTTGAGATGTCAGAGTGGTCAGTGCCAAAAAGGCTGCCCTCATCTCCAAGATGTTGGATACCACTCCCCGGGTAGAACATGACCATCTCCCTTGAATCCTGGTTTCCCCGCAATGGGCCCCCCAGCCTTGCCCGCTCGCGTCGGATGTGACCGTGGTCCAAGAGAGAGAGCCCAGATGGTGAGGCTTGGAGAGGTTCCCCGGGATTGTCCACCAGCGCAGACTCCTGCGCATTACTCCCGTCAGCAGGATTGTCTGTGAGAGACGCTGTCTCTTCCACTGAGCCAAAAAACCTGTTTGAAAGTATCTCAGGTGCCAATGGGTCCAAGGCGTCAGGGGAATGCAAGAGGACATTGTGCCAATAAGACTCAGACATTGTGATGCCGTCAGATACTGGCTCTGGATGGTCTTGCGCATCCTGCGGATGATGATCCTTGCCTTCGAAGGAGGTAACGACACTGTCCCTTCCTGAGTGTTGAACATCGCGCCTAGGTAGACCATCTGTCGAGTTGGTGTTAATTGACTCTTGTCCATATTTATAAGCCATCCCAGACTTCTTAGGGACTGTAGAAGGATGTCCCGGTGATGTACCAATTGCTCCGGACTGCTGGCTAGTAGGAGGATATCGTCCAGGTAGTGGTATATCCTCAGGCCCTTCTCCCGAAGGGGGGCCAGAGCGGATATCAATATCTTGGTGAACACTCTGGGGGAGGTGCACAGCCCAAAGGGTAGGGCTTGAAACTGTAGGTGGGTTTGGCCCACTGCAAACCTCAGATACTTCTGGAATGCAGGAAGAATCGGGACATGCAGGTAGGCATCCTGCAGGTCGACCGAGATCATCCAATCCATCGGTTGGACTACTTGGATAATTGTTTGCAGGGACTCCATCTTGAAGCTCTCGGTGCTGATGTACAGATTGAGCTTCTTCAGGTCTATCACTGGCCTCCAACCACCTGTCTTTTTGGGTACTAGGAACAGGGTAGAGTAGAAGCCTGTGAAGCGCTCTGACAAGGGAACCGGTACAGCCGCCCCCTGAAGCTGGAGGGATGTTATAAACTGTACTAGGGCCTGCGCTTTTGACGGTGAGGCCGGAATCTCGGTTCTCTTGAAGGATATGGGAGGTGGAGTGTGAGAGAACTTCCAAAAGTGTCCCCACTGGATTGTTGATAAAACCCAGGGGTCTTGGCAATGGGTAGTCCAGACTGGGACAAAGGACCTTAGTCTGGCTCCCACCGATGGTCTCTGGAGTAGCCCGGCGTCAAAAGGACTGCTTCTGCTCCTGAGGGGTCCTAGGGGCTTTGTTCTTTCTGCTCAGGAAGGAAGCTTGGGTGCCTCTCCAGGGCCTTCTGTTGTCTCTGAAGTACCTTGACTGTCTAAAGTCCCTGGCGTTTGACTGGCGGAACCTGGACGGACCTCCTCTGGGTCCTCGCACCCTCTTGTCCTGGGGGAGCATACCAGATTTCCCCCCTGTCACCCTGGAGATAGCCTTCTCCAATTTGTCTCCAAATAGCGCTTTGCCATCGAATGGGATTTTACACCAATTTTGCTTGGAGGCGAGATCAGCCGTCCAGGGCTTCAGCCATAAGGCTCTCTTTGCCATCACAGAATGGAGCATAGACCGGGCCGAGCATCTGATGGTGTCAATGGCTGCTTCCCCGACAAAGTCTGCCGACAGTCTAAGTTCCTCCAAGGCTTTTATTATGTCTTCCCTAGGGACCTCCTGTCGTAGGGCCGTCTCGATGTTGTCTGTCCAGGCTCTGATGGCATTTGACACAGAAGTGAGGGCAATGGCCGGTTTACAGGCGGCCCCTGCGGCCAGGTAGCTCCTCTTAAGCTCCAGATCGATCCGTCTATCTAGAGGATCTTTAAAGGAAGCGGAATCCTCCATTGGGAGGGTGACATTCTTCGCTAAACGCACCACGGCCGCGTCTACTACCGGCATGGAGTTCAGCGACTGCGTTTCAGCCTCTGGTAGAGGATAAAGTTTATTGAGCCGGCCCACGGAGAGCTTCTTGTCGGTCCTTAACCATTCATTTTGGATGACTTCCGTGATCTCCCCCATCAGAGGGAAGAGAATCTGTCTCCTTTTGAGGAATGGGAAGTAACTCCTGGACTTTTGAGGTGGTTCCTCCGCCTCCTCCCAGGTGATCGCGGTCTTGACCGCTTGGATGAATGGTGGGACCAGGGCATAGCTGAATCCAGACGGCTCTGATTCCTCTGAAGAGTCCCCTGAGGGGTCTTCAGGTGGCAATCTCTCGGCCAGCCGTGATGGCGGCGGGGGGGTACTGACTGCCGAGGGGCCTGGGACTTCGTGATCTGTCTCCCCTGCCTGCGTCCGTGGGACTGGCTGAACGGGAACCAGGGCTGCTAGCTCGGAGAATGAGTCCCTCATTGTCCGCTTAAGCAGATCCACGACTTGCTGGCTCTCGAGCTCGCGGTTGGCCGCGTAGTCCCTGAAGCAGTCCTTGCAGACCAGTTTGCCCGGTAGCGGCGTAGCCCCACATGTCCAGCACTTCTTCTTTGCGCCACTTCTAGGGGAAGGCGACCGGTCTCGTCTTCCGGATCTTGACCTCTCTGATTCGTGGCGTGAGGACCGGGACCCATGATGAGAGGAACGGGACCTGCGGTCTGGACTGTCATCATTGTCGCTGCGTCTTGACGACTTCTTGGTGCTTTTGGAGTGGGCAGGGCTACGATGCAAAGAATCTATGTTAGATTCATGCAGTGCACTTTTTTTTTTTTTTTTTTTTATACTCACGTACAGTTGGTCTCATACCTATTGGACGTAGGAGGATCTTTGTTACGAGATGAATAACTCATAGCGCGGTTGGGCAGAGGGATCAGCTGCGGAAATATAGTAAGATAGGGGAAGAAAGAGAGAGAAACGGACTATGTAGATTTAAGCGTATACATAAGTACCCATGTAACATATACTTGCATACATAACCCATGCGCATACATGTGTGCCCCTCCCGCCCCCCCCCCCCCCCCCCCCCCCCCCCATCTCTCTCTTTTTCTTTTTACAAAGACCTCCCGTGAATACACCGCACACAACGTACATTCCCTTATATTTATTCAAAAAAAAAAAGAAACAGCCTAATCATCACGACTTTTTTTTTTTTTTTTTTTTAAAAGTTCACTTGGGAACACCTTACCAGGAGACAGTCAGCAAAGAGGCTCGCAGGGCACAGCTGAAACAGCACTGACAGCCCTGACCCTGCTGCTAACCTTTTAATACAAAAGGGGGCGGATGGGCTAATCCCAAACCACCTCCTACCTGAAAAAAAAGGTAGTGAGGGCAAAACTGGAATTTTTTCCAGAAACCAAGATGGCCGCCGGGCGGTCAGGCCGCTGCGCACGCGCACGCGCATGCGCAGTAGCTAACGGCGCCGTGGGCTCTGTGCGGAGCCCTCGCCAGTCGGCGTCCCCACACTACCCCGGAACGCGCATGCGCCCAGCAGGCAGCGAGGACGCCGAGCACGGGGGGGACCCGACAGCCGAATGTAAGCGCCACAAACGAGCGCTCCTGCGGGCCCCCCCCATGACAGAGTCCTTGAGGACATTCCTGCAACAAAAAGGGGGCAGAAAAGTAACTTCACAAGATAAATCTATATGGAGGGAAGAGAGAGGGGGAAGGGGAGAAGAGAGAGAGAGAGAGAGAGAAGGGAAAAGAGAAGAGAGGGGAAAGAGAGAGAAACAAAAGGTAACCGGCCTGAGACTGCATCAACAAGGGAGGGAGCTGATCCATCTGCGACTCGCTGCGATTCATCCTGGAAAGTGGCAGACTGCGTTCCTGTGAGGAAACTCTGCAAAAGACCCCACAGATCCACAGAGGGGTTCCCAGTCTTATCAGTGCATTGAGCGGACCCAAGAACAGGGACTTCGCACGGGAAAGGCTAAACCCGGCGGACGCTGCCGAAGGCAGAGGTATGGACATCTGCTACTCTTCACCAGCGCAAGAGGTATGAGGAAAAAAAGGAGAATGTTGGGGGAGGGACGGTGCCTTTAATTTATGCTATTCACTAGTCCTGAGGGAGGAGTCGAGGCGGAGCTCTATCACAGGTATGCTGCCATGGAGGCACCAGGAAAATAAATTCTAATCAAATTAGAAAAAATATAAATCGATTTCTAAAAAATAATACAATAAAATAGAATATAAAAATAAAAAACAATAGAATAGAAATAAAAGAATAGTAGAGAATAGAATAGAATGTAATAAAATACAATAGCATATAACCGTCTATATTTTTTTTATTCTATCCTTTTCTACTCTATTCTAATCTTTTCTATTCAAATTTGAATGAATTCTACATGAATTTCGAATTTTAGAAGATGGTTATATATATAAATATTATAAAACCATTTTCTGAAATTCGAATTTCATATAGAATGAATTTGAATAGAAAAGATTAGAATAGAATTAGAAAATAGACGAGAAAAACTATAGAACAGATATATGATATTTTATTCTATTCTGTTCTATTGTTTTTCTAGTCTATTCTAATCTTTTCTATTCAAATTTGAATTCATTCTATATGAAATTCGAATTTCGGAAGATGGTTTTATAAATATATAAAATACTGTGTGATGTCATCACCTCCCCCCCTCCTCCATCTATAGAGAGACATTCACCTCCATACACCATCCAATCAGAGCTCAGCATTTCCATCCATCCCCCCACACTCACTAATACCCCTCACATTATTGTAGCACATCTCCTGTAATCTATTAATAGCTATTTCATTTTTTAGTTTTTTTTGCAGATTACGATCCATTTCCTTTATTTCCAGCATATCTCCTGCAGACTATTGGCATCTATTTCATTTATGATTGGAGGAACGGTTTGAGAAAGAGACCACAAGAGAGACATCATCACCGCTTATATCCCTATACACAGGGAAATGGCTGCTAATAGTTTTCAGGAGACCAGCAATAATAGATGCTTATAGTCGGCAGATCTAATGAGAAAATTAAATAGATACTAATAGTCTGCAGGAGATCTGCAAAAAAAATGAAATAGATGCTAATAGTCTGTAGGAGATCTTATGGAAACGAATAGTAATCTGCAAAAAAATTTTTTAATATTCTGCAGGAGATCTGCTGAAATGGTATCTATATTCTATTCTGTTCTAAAAAAATGAAATTTTTCTAGTCTATGCTCTATTTCTATTCTAACAGTCTGCAGGAGATCTGCTAAAAAAAGAAATAGATGCTAATAGTCTGCAGGAGATCTGGTTAGAATTCATTCTATCCGAAATCTGGTGAGAAAACAAAATAGATACTAATAGTCTGCAGGAGAAAAAAAAAAAAAATGCTAATAGTCTGTAGGAGATCTTATGAAATTCGAATTTAGTATATAATGATTTCGATTTTAATAGAATATAAAAGAATAGACTAGAAAAAAATAGAACAGAATAGAATAAACTATAATATATTCTGTTCTATTGTTTTTCTAGTCTATTTTCTATTTTATTATAATCTTTTCTATCCAAAGTTAAAATTAATTAATTAAAAAATGTGAATTCATACCATTCAAAATTCGAATTTATTCTATTCGAATTTCAGAAGATGGTTGTATAGTCTTTCTATTTTATTCTATTAAATTATATCGATTCCATTTGCTGTATGTCATTGTCCACTTGCCACAACACCTACCACAAGTGCCACGTGACCGGCCACGAGTGCCATGTGACCGGCCACGAGTGCCACGTGACCTGCCACGTGACCAAGTTGTGGATTGTCCACTTGTCACGTCACCTGCCACAAGTTGTGGGGTTCCTAGCACCAAGTGACCCCCAGATATGGGCGATATGTCAAGTACTTTTCTGAAGCAGAGAATGAAATTTTGTGACCCGACTTTGGGGCCACGTATCTCGTGGCCAACTTACAGCTAGAAACCCCAAATTTGGTATGCAAACACAGTAGAACTAGCACTACAACATCTCCAAATTTGGGGTTTACATGGAGATACGTGGACCCAAAGTCGGGTCGCAAAATGTTTTCGAATCCGGTTGAATTAGTATCAACATGATTTGAAATTATTTCAACATAATTTGAAATTATTTCAACCGCATTTGAAACTATTTCAACCGGATTCGAAAATATTTTGCGACCCGACTTTGGGTCCACATATCTCTGGGAATTTGGGGATGTTGTAGTGCTAGTTGTACTGTGTTTACATACCAAATTTGGGGTTTAGATACGTGGACCCAAAGTCGAGTCGCAAAATATTTTCGAATCCGGTTGAAATAGTTTTGAATTCGGTTGAAATAGTTTTGAATTCGGTTGAAAACAAAACGAAATCCGAAAACTAATTTAACGAATCTAACTAAACGAAATTAATTAAAACGAAACTAAACAATTTTTTTCCTTTTGCACATGTCTAGTAGTAGGCCCTTTTATAAGTTTGGGTTTGGTCCCAAGTTTATATCCTGGCTGCAGGTTCTGTATAAGGTGCTGACTGCTCAGGGTCATACTAATACTATATAGAAATATACTGCACTGATTAATATGCCAAAAAAACGATTTCAAAATAATGCTACATCTAAACCTTTGTATAATTGTTATCCAAAATCAGTATATAACAGTCCTTCACCTCCTTCACCAATCCCCTTTTAGGAACACGCTCATTCTATATATTGACCCTCATTAAAAAGGTCTTATTGCACTTTTAATCAATGAATTGGAATCTACAAACCCAGTTGGACTCTCCCAGGGCTCAAACAATCCTCCCTAGAATTCTAACTTGATAAATTCAGCACTGCACTCGGCTTAAGTGATAAAGCATGGATTGGTGCTCCAAAAGAATCAAAAGCTGACCTAGTGCTCCCTGAGGATTCTTGGGTGGAAGGCTCTAACATTGGTAGTATACAAATACTTCCAGCTGCATGGAAAAACCTTCTCTTGCAAGCACTAGCATGCCACACCATATGCATTTCGTCGGTCACCAGACACCAGGCCAGTTATTAGGTGAGCTAATTTTCTTCATTTTTTAAATGATAAAAATACCACAGTGAGCATTGTCCGCTTTTGAGCTGTCACAATGCTCACCGAGTATCCCCCTTCCTTTTTGTACTTTTCTATGATAATTTCACAAAGAATTTCACTGATTAAAAAAAGTTAAAGCTTGGCGGCACCAATTCCTGTCGAGAGCCCTCAAGGTAGTCGGGCACTTCCTCCCACCCTGTTTCCCTGCAGGACTGTCGACACCTGGGTCAGTTATCCCATTTCCGCACCCTACTTTGAGAGTACCCCACAGTGGAATACCCTCAATGATGGCAATGGCAAAAACCAAGGGAATTCTGGCAAAAGCTCAGGCAAACATTCACTTTGCAAAGAGTCTGAAAAGCACTTGAACCATTTTCAGCGACATTGCTGCCCTTGCATTTGAGCAGGACTCTATTTTAACACTTGTCTCTGCATCCAATTCTAGCTCTATCTCACCAAGGAAAGAACTAAGGGCCTTCATTTATTAATCACTGCCCAGGGACCAAAAACTGCCAGCTTTGGAAGTGGAACTGCCTTTTTTCTTTTCTAAAAAAAAAAAAAAAAAATCTAGAAAACTTTGAAAGACCCAAAGTTGGTGTTAGGTAAAGAAGATTTCTTATCCCCAACCTCTCCTATACCTGATGCGATGGCTTCACACAATATACTTGATGTTCCTTCATTCAAAGATTCCACAAACAGGAAATTTAAGACAGTTTAGAGGCTCTCTTGACTCTTACAGGTCTAGCTCTGTAACCAGTTATGGGAAAAGAGAAATTAAATAATTTCTTTACCTGCACAAAGGTTATATATTGTTTATAGGGGCTGCACGTTACCTTGAATGTGAGAAATTTGTGAAAAAAAACACGCACTCTACATGTACATCAACTTAAATTAAGTAATATTGTGTATGACTACTAGATCTCTCAGTGGAAAAACATATAATCAACATGTGAAATCCTATACAATATACACACAAAATGCTTATTTGCAAACAATTAAACAAGATTGCCCCCAGATAACTCCAGTGGGTATATAAGAATGTAAAGTGTCCAAAAAATAATTTTAATATAGTGTCCATAAACTTCCATCAAAAGAAACTTCCAATAGTGCATGAGTTGCCTTATCCAGCAAAAAAAGTGAATGTAGGTCTTCCTCCACCAACACCTCTCACACAGCCTACTCACCGGAATTACATGACTTCCATTACAGGAGTCACATACAGCAGATGATCTCTCAAATGCTAAAAAGATTCAGTCAACATGCTCTCAGAACTCAAAATAAACTGGTATGAAAATCGCTCGCCCTCCTACTATTCCACACCACCACTGCGCACAAAGAAAAATTAATTAAACACCTATGTGTATAAAAATAAACTAAGCAGCTACTTAAATAGATAAATAATGTAAAGTGATTTTAAATGAATAAAAACAGTAGCGCTAAAAATCACAGTGTCTGTGAATAAACTAAATATTTAACCTGTGTAAACAATACTGAAAAATATGTATAAACAGTGCTAAAAAAACAACAACACAATTAATCACCTATATACATAAAGTGAAAAATTAAGTGAAGTGTGATTATATGTTTTTGCAGGTGTCCAAAAAAGGGAAACAAATCCAAACAAAAGTCCATAAACTGTTACTTGTAGTGATAATGTTTCAAAAAGTGAATGAAAAATCCTGAAGCAAATAAAGTTTTGAAGTGTCTTTAAACAAAATTCTTTAAGGATATATACTTTGCTTGATCTCAATTTCCTCGTGTAGGTACATCTCCTTGCTGCAGATACCTGACATAATAGTGACGCCCACCAATGACCAGATCAGCTACACTTGGGAACTGGGAGCCATTTGCTTTGAGCTTTTTGCTTTTCCTTTGTCAAGATGCTTACAGCGAGGGTTATTTGTCATGTGCAGCTCATGCCAGAAGTAGCTTAAGATCATTGTCGTGTCATGTGGCAGGATCTCACTTTGGAGGAACTGTTGGAAAGCATTCTAACAGCACATGCTTTAGCTGTTGAGGGCAGGTTCTCCCTTAGCAAAGTACAACCTTGGATTCAGGTCTGTTGTGAGCTATTTTTTCCAGTTATCTCTCAGGACCATGATGTTTTCACTCCTTTTACTATGTACCAGGTTGGATTTTTGGGATGGTTGCTGAAACATTGTGCAGGTTCTTTTTTTCTACCAGTATTCAGCCTATTCACAACAGGTGGTGTTGGATTGTATTGTTGCTTTTTATGAAGTTGTTTTTCCTTATGGTGGTAAGATGCTTGGCTAATACAAACCCCTCTAATATAAGATTTGAGAGCTTCCCAACATGTCAGTGGATCTGTATCAGTGGAATTGTTGTTTATAAGATAATCTTTTATGGCTTTTTCCAATCTGTCGATATGAAGAATTTGCTAGCATACTATCATTACTATACCAAGTACAATGAGTGTATCGTTGAACTAGAGATGAGAGTTGTCATTACTGTGTTCTGATCAGATCAGGTTCATGGCATAATACGAGAGTCTAGAATGAGTGCTGAAGTGGTGACAGTACCAAAAAGGTGGTCAATATGGGAACATTGTGGGAATGGGAATAGTGAGTGTATTGTCGTCGTTGTAGGGTTGTATTCCTGCCAAGTGTCAAGAAGAGAGTATTGATGTAGGATTCGTTGATATGAAGGTTTAGGAGCAGTAGTTTGGTTTGGGGATTTGTCAAGGATTGGATATATTATTTGGTTTGAGTCACCGCCAATTATGAGGGTACCTTGTTTATGTTTTTCAACTACTGTGAACAAATGGGAAAGAAATGATGAGTTCTTGCTAGGTGTATAGTAAGAAACAATCGTAACCTAATTATCTAATAGTGTTCTTGATAAGACCAGGTATCTACCCTCGGGGTCTTTAAGTTCTTTTTTAATGGTAAACAGTGTTGTGTGGTGGAATGCAATCAATACTCCCCTTTTTTTTTGTTGTGGAAGCAGTGAAAACTTGGGTTTTTTTTTTTACAGCTAAAATATTTTGGTGTGGATTGTTGTACAAAGTGAGTCTCTTGTAAGAAGACTACATGTGCTGATACTTTGGAAAAAAAGGTAAAAGCTTTAGTTCTTTTTGGAGGAGAGTTGAGACCTTGTACATTAAGTGTTAGTATATTTAAGGAAGACATTGTAGACTGTTGTTAAGGTTTAGTAAAGGGCTACTAAATGTAATTCAATATATTACTTCTTTGGAGAAAAGAAGGCTAATGAGGAATGGGTTATTCTGCAAAGTAGGAGCAGTGGACGGATTGCAATGGGGGTTGTATAATGTATATAAACACAGATGAAAAAGTGTTTAAGGGAAACCAGTAATAAAAGGGAAAGGGCTCCCAATTGGAGTGAATATCTAGTGGGCGGTGAATAAACACCAATCATTGGATACAAAATGGTCCAAGGAGTGTCCAAATCAAAGTTGGACACTCAAGGAATGTGTGGAGGCGCAGTAAGCAGTCTCCGGGACTACGACAGCCAGTATACTTTCCTTAAGTTAAATTGTTTGACAAAACGAGTCATAAGTATAGAGATAGTTTAATGTAACAGTGAAAATGTATATTATAATGCAAGGTGGGAGAATTTTGATTATATATGTAATATTAAAAGAAAATTGAAACTTTTAACAAGGGGTAATTCTAATAGTTGAATAATAGGCTTATAATGAAGTAACTATAAAACAGGCCATTAAGTCCTCACATAAAGGGGTAATTACCAGATCATGTGAAGTAATGGAAATATAACATTTAAAATCTAATTTATTTTGGATAAGAATTGGTAAGATCCACATAAGTGTGTCTATAAGTCCAAAGAACGTGTTTGGCCAGATAGGTGCTCTTTACAAGATTTCTGACAGGGAAATGAAAAGAATTACCAGAAGAGTTGTCCAGGAGCCAAGGACCACTTGTGAAGAGCTTCATAAAGACCTGGAATTAGCAAGTACAATTGTTTCAAAGAAAACAATAAATAATGCACTCAACCACCATGGCCTTTTTGCACGCTCATCATGCAAGACTCCGTTTCTGAAGAAAAAGCATGTTGAAACTCGTTTAAAGTTTGCTGCACAACATTTAGACAAGCCTGTGAAATACTGAGAGAATATAGTCTGGTCAGATGAGACCAAAATTTAACTCTTTGGAGGTCAAATGGCACTGCACATCACCCCAAAAACACCATACCAACAGTGAAGTTTGGAGATAGGAACGTCATGGTTTGGGTATGGTGGCTGCCAAAACTCAGATATTTTTTTTGTAGAGTGGGCGATCCTCTTTCATATAAAAGTGATCCCGACAGCAGATTTGCCACAGGGTCATTTCTCCACTTACCAGAACGCTCGGTAGAGGCAGAAACAATCCAATCCCATGGAGTGATGGGCAGGAAGTCGAGTGAAGGCAAGATGGCCCCCACTCGACTCTTTGCCCTTGGAGGACCGGAGCCACGCCTGACGCCACTTTTGACACCAGATCTTGCCATAAGGAGGACCTGTCATGCTTATTTCTATTACAAGGGATGTTTACATTCCTTGTAATAGGAATACAAGTAATAAAACATTTTTTTTTAGGGGACAATGTAAAAATAGGAAAAAAAAAATGTAAGCGCCCCGTCCCTCTGAGCTCTCGTGCAGAAGTGAATGTATATGTAAGTCATACCCACATATGTAAATGTTGTTTAAAGCACACGTGTGGTATCATCGCAATCCTTGGAGCGAGAGCAATAATTCTAGCACCAGACCAACTCTGTAACGCTAAACAGATAACCTATAAAAAAATATTAATTTGTTGCCTTTGGAGATTTTTAAGTATCATAGTTTGTTGCCATTCCACGAGCGTGCACAATTTTGAAGCATGACATGTTTGGTATCCATTTACTCAGCTTAACATTATCTTTCACATTATACCCAAAAATTGGTCTAACTTTGCTGTTTTTTGTTTTTTTCTTTAATTAATGAAAGTGTATTTTTTTCTCCAAAAAATTGCGTTTGAACGACCGCTGAGCAAATACAGTGTGACATAAAATATTGCAACAACTGCCATTTTGTTCTCTAGGGTCGCTGCTAAAAATATATATATATATATATATATATATATATATATATATATATATATATATAATGTTTGGGGGTTCTAAGTCATTTTCTAGCAAACAAATACTAATTTAACTTGTAAACAAGTGTCTGAAAAAGGCCTGGTCCTTAAGTGGTTTAAATACATGCCTATTTGATTATCCCCATTATGTTAGTGGGTAGCATGTCCTAGATGAATGGTGATGCCGCCTGGTGCATATCTTGCTGCATGTATACCTTCCTTGACCAACTTTCGAGGGACAGTCACTGCTGTGTGAGATGTTTGTTTGGAAGACTAGATCCTGGATCTAGAGAATCAGCTGGCAACTCTGAAAAGCATCAGCAACCTGGATAGGAGTGGGGACCCTACCTGTCAGGTGCTGGCTGTTGCCGGTATAGAGGAGTATGGTGATATGGCAGTGCAGGTGCCAGGAAGTAGGTAACTGGATTACAGTCATAAAGTAAGGTAGATGGAAGAGCATTAGAGAGGCTAGTCCTGAGTACATCCCAACAAATGTGTTGAGTTGTGTGACGTTGATGATATCAGCTCAGGACTGGCATTGCTGGAGCAGACTATCTCCCCTAACTGCCAGGGAAACAACTACTCCAGTAAGGATGGGGCAAGATTATAGGCAAGGATAGACAGATAGGTGTCAGCGCATAGTTGGACTTTTTTTCATCAATTATAAGGATTCACTTTATAAGTGCGGGTGATTGCTTTTATTTGCCTGCAAACGATTTTATCCTTTGCGTGTTAATATTTTATTCATTGTAAGTAGCCATTTGGCTTCCCTTTCAATAAAATTACCTTAATAGTATTACACTATTGGAGATTTTCCTTTTATATGGTTCTTCTCCTAAAAACATAATTCCCATAGACACCATCCTGAGCAGCAGACTGGATTACACTTCTTTGGAATCTCTGTTTTTATGGTCACATCTAACCAGAGCGGTTTAACCACTTTCAGACCGGACCATTTTGCAGCCAAAGGACCAGGCCCCTTTTTGCGATTCGGCACTGCGTTGCATTAACTGACAATTGCGCGGTCGTGCGACATGGCTCCCAAACAAAATTGACATCCTTTTTTTCCCACAAATAGAGCTTTCTTTTGGTGGTATTTGATCGCCCCTGTGGTTTTTATTTTTTGCGCTATAAACAAAAAAGAGCGACAATTTTGAAAAAAAACACTTTTTTTAATTTTTTGCTATAATAAATATCCACCAAAAATATATAAAAAAAATGTTTTTTCCTCAGTTTAGGCCAATACGTATTCTTCTACATGTTTTTGGTAAAAAAAAAATCGTGTCTCATTATTTCTGTCAGTGGGAGGAATAGTGTCCCATTATTGGTGTCAGTGTGAGGAATAGTGCCCCATTATTGGTGTCAGTGGAAGCAATAGTGCCTCATTATTGGTGTCAGTGGAAGCAATAGTGCCTCATTATTGGTGTCAGTGGGAGGCATAGAGCCCCATCATTGTTATTAGTGGGAGGAATTGTGCCACATCATTGGTGTTAGTGGAAGGAGTACTGTCCCATCATTGGTGTCAGTGGGAGGAATAGTGTCCCATCATTGGTATAAGTGGGAGGAATAGTACCCTATCGTGATTTCAGTGGGAGGAATAGTGTCCCATCATTATTGTCAGTTAAAGGACTACTGCCTCATCATTGGTGTCAGTGGGAGGAATAGTGTCCCATCATTTATGTCAGTGAAAGGACTACTGGCCCATTATTGGTGTCACTAGGAGGGATAGAGTGGCAGGAGCTATGGACGGGGCTGCTGCAAGATGCCATGGGGGCCCCATAATGCCTACATGACCGGACCCCACTCACCAGGTAATATCAAATGATATTTTTTGCTAAAAATACTCTAAAATCATTATTATATGACGTATTTACCGGCCAATTCCACCTCTCTCCATCCTGAAATATCCCCTTGTGTGCCTGCAGCAGCTGCGGATGGGAGAGGAAGGAAGCTGGAAACACTCCAGGGAAAAGGGGCACACACGGTGGCCTGAAAAACAGGGGGAAGGGTACGCAGATGGTAGAACTGATCCCCCTGCAGCACAGCTGGTGGGAGGGAGTGGAGGAGAGGCCAGCAGCGCTGCAAGGCGAGAAAGAAGAGGAACAGTGTCTGCAGTAAGGCAGTACAGCTGGCCCTCCTGCTCAGCAGCTGCCTGGGCCCCCGACCCTTTTGAACTGATGGGGATTGGGCCCAGTACAGGAGGGCTGGCTGTACTGCCTTATCAGCAGCCCTGACTATGGATCACTGTTGCTGACAGTGGGGGGGGGGGGACTAATGCCCCAAGGGCCGGATAAAATCAAGCAAAGGGCCACATCCAGCTCTCGGGCTGCAGTTTGGAGAACACTGGTCTAAAGTGTCTATTCCAAAAAAAAGGAAGGCACTCCCCAGTTCAGGAGTCCAGCATTGTCTTCACCAGGGCTGATTCTGCACTGGTCTTTTGATCCTGCAATTTCACACTCCCCACTGCAGATGCACGAGATGCACTGCACTTTTAGACAGGTCCTGCAGTGTCCCAGGAGGTTGCAGGCGGGGGCAAACTTCCACTATTCTCACCTAGGTGAGGAACTTCAGAAGTGGAAGTGGGGACTTGTCAGAAAAAGGTACCTGCTCTCAGAAAAAAATAATTGCCAATAAAGAGGGTGGAGGAGGAGGATAAGTGGAACTTTAATTTTTAAGTAAAGTTCTGATTTAATCTTTTAAATAACCATTTTAAAATATTGTTTTACTTTATACATAATATGTCTGGGAAGCTAAAGTTTGAAAATAAATTATAATCCTTAAAAAAAACAATACTAAGACAAACATATAAAGTATTTTATTGCTGAGCTCTCCTTAAAATGTTATGTAGCTGGTTCCCATGCTAACCCATTAGTTAAACAAGGTCAGAAGTTCTGATTTTATCTGCCGTTTTACTTTTCCAGGCCATTTGCCCATCAAATTAACAGTTCAAAAACCAGAGTCAAAAGATATGCAGCCAAATTATGCAGTCTGCTTATGGGTGCCTGGGCAAAAAAATGTGAACCTGGTTAATTCTGTCTACTTAACCACTTAAGGACCGAGCCTCTTTCTGGGATTTGTTGTTTAGTTAAAAACATATTTTTTTGCTAGAAAATTACTTAGGACCCAAAAACATTATAATTTTTTTTCTAACACCCTAGAGAATAAAATGGCAGTCGTTGCAATACTTTCTGTCACACCGTATTTGCGCAGCGATCTTACAAGCACACTTTTTTTGGAAAAAAATTCTGAATTAAAAAAAAAGACAACAGTAAAATTAGCCCAATTTTTTTTTTATATTGTGAAAGATAATGTTACGCCAAGTAAATTGATACCCAACATGTCACGCTTCAAAATTGCGCCGCTCGTGGAATGGCGACAAACTTTTACCCTTAAAAATCTCCATAGGTGACGCTTAAAAAATTCTACAGGTTGCATGTTTTAAGTTAGAGAGGAGGTCTAGGACTAGAATTATTGCTCTTGAACGTGACTATTGCTCTCGATCGCGGCTATACCTCATGTGTGGTTTTAACACATATGCAGGCGCTACTCACGTATGTGTCCACTTCTGCACGCGAGCTTGGCGGGATGGGCGCGTTTACATTTTTTTTAATTTTTTTTCTATTTATTTTACCTTTTATTTTTTATTTTTACACTGTTCTTTTAAAAAAATAAAAATTGTGTCACTTTTATTCCTATTACAAAGAATGTAAACATCCCTTGTAATAGAAAAAAAAGCATGACAGGACCTCTTAAATATGAGATCTGGGGTCAAAAAGACCTCAGTTCTCATATTTACACTAAAATGCAATAAAAATAAAAAATAAAAAAATGTTGTCATTTGAATTTTTTTTTTAAAAAAATGGCACTTTAAGAGCTATGGGCGGAAGTGAAGTTTTGACGTCGCTTCCGCCCTGCAATGGTATGGAGATGAGTGGGGGACATCTTCCTCTCATTCATCTCCATACCACACACAGAAGAGGACCGATCGCCTCCGCCACTGCCGCCGGCTCTGGTAAGCAGTGGAGTGCACCGGAGAGTGGCCGGAGGGGGCTCACTCCCGCCACCGATAAAAGTGATCTTGCAGCGAATCCGCTGCAGAGACCAATATTATCTTAAACCGAACCGCCCGCTAAGGAAAGGGATACCAGGGCTATGGCAGCTAGCTGTTGCCATAACAAAGATATCCCTCTTCAAACAGCCGACGTATATCAGTGTGTAGCGGTCCGGAAGTGGTTATATAACCATCACTCTAGGTTCACACAGATTGTGGCTTTGCAATTGTGTGACTTCACTTTAAATTGCACAATTTCAAAACCGCATGTCGGTGCAAATTCAGGTGTGACTTGGCTAACATCTGTGCAGCTTCATGCACATATGTCTATGCAAGTCGCACCCGAAATCGCCAAAAGTAGTGCAGTAGCTACTTTTTCAAATCAGTGCAGCACCGCAAAGTCGGCATTGCAACAATTTGATCAGTTTTATTACCGACCAAAGGGCGCAACTTGTCATAAGATTTGACCTGACATCTTTGCCATTCTAAAGCTTCCCTCCAACCACTTTGCATATTATTTTATATATACTGTGATATAGATTTTATATCTATATACTGTGTGAAATTTGTACCCACTGCATACTTATTCTCAGTCATGGATTCAGAGGGTACTGTATCCAGAGACAGGCACCTGAAAATTTAAAGGGGTTGTAAACCCTCAAGGTTTTTCATCTTAATGCATTCTGATCTGTCTGATGTGTGGATCACCTAACTCGGGTTTCACACCATCATAATTAATAATTAAATATATAAAGATATGCATATCTGCAAATCTTTAGACAAATGCAAAATATTAGCAATTTGCCTTATGTGCAAATTCATTCGCTCTTCTGTTCAAGCCAAGACATGGTAGGGTAAGACAGTGTTTGTATTTGGTAGACTATGCCTGTTTAAATCCATTATTGTCTTCTACCTGTAGGAACATTGAAACTGTGGGATGATCATAATCCAAAACTTAATATGGAAACATCAATTTAATTGTTGGAAGTGTTCTAAATTGTAACTTAGAATATTAAATTCCAATAGCTGATTTGGATGTTATTAACAAATCCCAGAAGCTTCAAAAAAAGAAATAGTGAATAGCCAGCCCGTCATTTAAGTGCTCAGATTTGTGATTTGCTGGTTCCGTTCTAATAGGTCACGGCATTTGGTCTTGTGATTTGCAGCCAGGAACTAGAAAGTCATTGTCAAAATAAATAAAAAGTACAATCTATTTTGTATTGGGTAGAGGACATTAATGTCATTCTCCATCTAATGTTTATCAAATTCAAGGTGCTGCTATTTTCAGAAGTTACACATCAAATGAATCACTGTGTCCCATTCACTCTAGACTAAGTGATGAGAATATTAAACTTTTATGTCAACTGTTTTAAATTACTTTATCTGTGCCTTCTAGATAGTCACTGAAAGCATTTTAAAATCACATTTTTTCTTTTTAGATTGCTTATATAAACAGTTTTTTGACAGCACAGGCAGAGTACTACAAAGCACTTACAGATATGCTTTAAAGAATATGTAATTAAAGTAGTCAATCAAATGTATTTATTGTAAGCATGTTATACTTATTTTTTTAATAACACAAAAGAAGTAATTGTATTTAATATTGCAAGTACTTTAATTACATAATGACTTTTGTTATTAATGCAAATCGCAGTGCAACAAATTCTTCACATTTGACTGTATACAAATACAAAAAATTGTTGAGTTAAGCGGACCTAGGGCTAGCAGCAAGGTTCATTTATTAACTGTGTTTCCCTCTCCCTGATGCAAAATGCTGCAAAAAAAACCTGTAGGATTAAATATAATATTCTTACCTTTCCACTGGCACCTGTACTAGAGCAGGGGTAGGCAACCTTAAAGAGGTGGAGATCTACCTGAACAACATGGCAGTAGTCAAAGATCACAGGGCTATGACTAAGTGTAGCAGACCCGCAGGAAAGCTGCAGGTACACTGCACCCACAGTGTGGGTAAACCGCAGCAAATCAGTGTGAAACAGCCCTATACTAATATGCCCAGTGTATTGCTTCAAACTGACCTGAAGATCTCTTCTTTCCTGCTGCTGGTATCACTCTGGAGACCGCTAGCTGGGATAAGAGGTGGACTGCAGTTGGTATCACTCCGCATGGGACAGGAGCCAGCACTACAGAGGAGGCATCGGCTTATGCGGCTCTTGCTTCCTAATACAGCTCCAACTTTACATGTAGTCCCTCTGCATTGCACTCTGATGCTCTGGGATGGAGCGTCTGCAAGCCCAGACCGTGATCTACCAGTCACCTGCCCGCGATCTACTGGTAGATCACGTTCTTCAGGTTGCTGACCCCCGCTTTAGAGAGTGACATCATGTTGGTGGTGACAAGATCCCAGGGAATGGAGGATAGACCAAATATTGTGAGATAATACTATAGCATAGTGCAAAGATGTGGGCTACTCTGTATTGCCCCAGATTTTGCTAGAAGGAGTGACACATTGTTTTTTCCCAAAGGCAGTGTAGGCAGAAGCCAAAATAAAGGTAAGTATACCGTATAATAATTATTTCCCAATAGGTTTGTTTTAGTGGGTATTTATGATGGGGGAGGGGACCCATGTAGATTAGGCATTTTTGCTGCAAAGTTCACTTGAAGTAAATGTCCACAGTTTAAATTACCATAGCCAACACCTTGTCTTATGCTTTGGGTTGGAGGACCTTTTATTTAAGATAGACTTTCTACTGTCTCAGTTTGAATTTGTTTCTGTATAGTATAATAGGGGGAACAGATTTCCATTATTACGTACTGGAATTACAACTAGAAGCAATTCAAACCAGACATTTTCTATTGGAGAGCACATTGATATTTAAAAGCTGATACATATCAAACAAATGCTACAGTTCATAATTCACCATATGCTGTTCTTCTGTTTTGGACTGCAAAAACCTCCTCCCCTCCTGATCTCTATTTTATAGTGGGTGGTGGGGGGGGGGGGTTGTAGTTCACAGAAGTGAGCTGGAGAAGCTTATAAGAATGTTTGAGGTTACTGTTCAGTGCACAGGAAGTTACAAGGATACTAAAATACTGGTAAATAGGTATTTTTCTGCACTTGCAGAAAATGTATTTCGTCTTAAAAAAGGTGCTAATTCAGTCACCACATCTTAGGACTGGTAAGCTGCCGTATGACAGTTGTCATCTTCCAAAATGAAGTGATGTGTAAAACAGTCCTGCGTCACTTTGCCCAACCAGTACAGTCGGGCATGTGATGAGAAATAAAATGTAATAAACAAATTGTATAAAAAGAAATTGTAAAAGATGAAAGTTACACCCAAGCACTTAACACCCCCCCCCCCTTAAAAAAAAATGTTCAAGCCCTCTTCATACCCACATACATGTACAAATGTAAATGGACGCATCAGGGGTGCCAACACACAAAACGTTGATTGTGATACTCATGTTACATATTGCTGTGCAGGTCAGAGTGAGAGCAATAATAATAGGCCCATTATTTATGATTAGTACTAAACTGATGACTGTAGGAGCTTTTAAAGCATTGCCTATAGAGAATAGAAGGTACCAAGGTTTGTTGCCATCTCATGAGCACACACAATATTAAGTCTTGACAAGTTGTGTATCTATTTAGTTGGAGCAGCCTCATCTTTTATATTTGACCAAAAATTGGGTAATTTATTGTGTGTGTGTGTGCCCTAAAATTTTTGCTTTAGTGTTTTTTTTTTACAGAAAGTTTAAGATTCCTAAACTGTTGTGCTAATAAACATAAAACATAAAACATTGGAACAACCACTATTTTATTCCCTAAGGTGTCTGCTTTCAGAAAATATATAATGTTTTGTGAGTTTTAAGTAATCTTCGTGCCTAAAATGATTTTGAAAAAAATAAAAAAAATAAAAACAATAAATAACTTGAGCAGACTCAATGGACTACTCAGTCTTTCTCTGCCGTCACTTTTTTAGGTTTCTATGTGTGCTAAAACACAAAAATTGCCTTGAAGCTTGTTAAAAGCTTTTGTAAATGCTTTGTATAAGCTGGTTGTACACACCTTTTTTTTTTTTTAATAAAAGCTGCTACCTGTATGTACAAGACATTAGGCAAAATCACTCAGGATATTGTAAGTCTCACTTACAGATGCATATGATTATCCACTACAAACTGCTAGACAATCACATACATGTATCACATACAGTAATCAAAATCACAACTGTTTGGGAAATCACTTTTTAATTTGCCTTGTGGATTTTTTTTTAAAGTCACAGATTGTGATGGGTGAGTTTTGGTCATTCAACTAATTTGAGCCATAGACATTGGCATGCAAATGCCTTTCAGCCTTAATATTGTTACTGATTGTTTTACCAGTGGAAGGGTTAAGTGAATCAAAACTGACTGCAAGCACTGCCGGAATATTTGGCATGTGAAGGAACTGTCTGTAAAAGTCAATAAGAACTTTAATTTTAGCTTTCCTGCTATTATCACCAACACAAAAAGAAAACAATTTCAGCCCTTTATGATCTTGTCAGTCACAACAGTGGAAATTACCAGCTCTGTTTACTATTACTTCTCCAGATGCTAGATTGAAGAGCTGGACCATGAATTCATTTGCAACTTGAAGTGTGCCTTGGTGATTGAAGAGACACTCAGAGACAGATTTTTTTGTTTTTGTTTTTTAAATCTGCACCATGGTGAAGAATTGTTGATATTTTGGTTCTAACCTGGTCCATATGTTCTATACAAATCTTCACTTATCCAGACCAAACGCATAATTGCTCAATTATGCTTTGCATAAAAACATTTTGGATGATTGACACCATTGTACAGTACACTGACATCTACCCAACATGGCTGAGACAGATCCTTAGTGGAAGTATATGTTGCGCAATATTCCTTGCTGTCTTGTGTGAAATGTGGTACCATATGTATAACATGTACAATATATATTGGTTGCAGTGGTTTATGAAGGCCTGTACTATCCTGACTTTCAGATGAATAGAAGGACATAGAGAATAGCTTTAGCACACCAATCTTGGCAATACTAACAATGGAACAAAAAGGCTAGAGTAGTCAATTCTCTCAGAGTACAGACTCTCTGGGTAAGGTATGGAGCTTACCAAGAGCAGGGAACACAGCAAAGATATTCATATTGTGCAATAGTGAAATAAAGGATGCCCAAAATAGTTTTGCATTTTTGCAGCATATCTGCACATAGAATTGTTTCTGAATTTTACAGAAAATGGTTGGACTATCACATCATATAATATTTCATGCCTATAGACTGAATATAATGTGTATGTAGCACCCGCTAGTGTACTACTAGTGGTAGTGTAGGTAAAACATAGTTGGCTCAGGGCTAAGCCTCAGTCATGGAATCTGGTTCAGGGTTAAATAAAGTTCAAGGCTGGATTACTCATCCAGGCAGCTCTCTGGTGCCTTCCCCTAGTTCTAGAATGCTGGAGAATGTTCTAGAAATGGGAGGGAAGAGGCTAGGATGGTTGTCCCGCATATTCAGGAGAACTTAGCCAATCCCCAGCCGGTTGGCCTGTCAGGGGACTAAGTAAGCCCTTATATATGCCAGCAGGGAAGTCGGTGGAAGATGGAGATGCAGTGCCGAGGGAGACTGTAGTTTGCCCTTGAGGGACCCTTGCCAGGAAGGGGCTTTACCTCGGGCCGGGGCTCAGGTGGTTGGCCTGGAAGGATTCTACCACAGAAGTTGGAAAGAAGCTTTCCGGAGTGGCAGTGGGAGCAAAGAAGGACAGTATGAGTACATCAGCACAGTGCAGGGACAGACAAGGGGACAGACATGCTACATGTAGCAGGTCTCTCTTAAAGACAGCAGTGTGCTTAAAATGGTTGTAAAGTCGCTACAGAGAAATACTGTAGTCCCCTCTCTTGCAGGAAAATATAATGTGCAGTATCTCGGTTTTTAAAATGTATTCTGTAAAATACCTTATTTTACAGCACTACTAGGCGCTCACGTGACCTGCCAGCGCTCTCATTCCTTGTTCCAAGCACTACAGTAGGAGGGGCTGAGATTCCCCAGTGATTTCAGCTGGGAGGAAGGGGGAGAATGGTGGGAGGTCACGTGAGTGCCCAGCAGTGCTGTAAATAAGGTATTTTTAGGAATGATTTTTAAAAACACAGATACTGCACATTATATCTTCCTGTAAGGATTTCTCAGTAGTAATTTTATCAGCTATAGCGGCTGAAGGGGTGGGGAGGAGATGAGAGCTAGATAACACACAGACTCCCGAGCTGACAAGCAGGGAGGGAGGGGGAGAGGAGAGACTGTGGGATGACGGAGGCACATAACCTGACCACAGTAATCAGGGATCACCAGCCATGATTACTGTGTTCAGCACACTAAGGGGGACACAGGAACAGACAGGATAAACCTTTTTTTTTTTTTTTTAGAACATAGAGAGGGACAAATGACACAGCACAAGCACTATGCTGTGTATCTTGCTCTAAATGATCTGGATACTTTTTTTTTTTGTGTGTTACAATCACTTTAAGTCTTGCCCTGGGAGATCTCCAGAGTGTCAGTAAGGTGGACTGAGAAGAAGAAGAAGCCAGGTGGGCTGATGAAGCGACAGCCAGGTGGGCTAGCATTTCCTGCAGTGGTAGAGCTGGGATCAGTGTCTACAAGGGAGTGGAGGATTCAGTTCACAAACACATGTGCTACTCTTGTCAAGAGACTTGAGAGTTCCTAGCCTGTAAGGGGCTGTTACTAAGCTAACACAAGACTGTTAGTTTCTTAAAAAAAAGGAGTAAATCAAGCAGAGCTGTACAGAGGATAAAGTGGAAGCTTTAAATAGGGAGGTAGTTGTCCCTGGTTCTTTTTGTTACTGTCAAGTTGGGCATCCCATAATTCCTATCCCCATCCAAGTTATTATCCCCTCAATAAAACAACAGAAACAAAGGACTGTTTTCTGTGTCTGGATGCAAGTTGAAGATGCTATGTGCCTGGCTGTGTGGGAACCCTGTCACTTGCAGCCCCTACGGGGGTAGTGCTACATGTATATCCATCTGTCTGTCTGTCTGTCTATCTATACAGTATTTATATATATATGAGATTTGAGGCCATAGATTGACTGCTAGTTTGAACTTTTTGGAACTTTCGCAAGTGATAATTAAAAAGCCAGATAGTTCATTAAATTAAAAGTATTGCATTTGTGCAAAATACTGCACAATCAGTACACATGGACAGTAAAAGTCATTTAAAAAGGAATTAAAGTAAATTCAACAACAACAACAAAAAAATTATCTCATGGGAAGTCAAGATTTTAAAAATTGCAGGATGGCATCCAGAAGTTGGACCTTGGAAGCACGATGAGGTAGCTGACAAGCAGTTCAGTCACAGGCAGGTGTAGAGACCTATCAGGTTCAGAGACATGGTCAAGAGGCAAGCCAGGGTCAGCATGGGTGGACAGCAAGGACAAGGTCAGTAGCTAGGCCATGGTCATACATGGAGGAGCAAGAGTAAGCGAGATCAAACAACAGGCCGAGTTTAGTACCAGGGAAACAGCAGAGCATGGTCAGAGACAAGCTGAGGCCAGAATCCAGGAGATCAGATAGCAAGAGCACGAACGCAGGAAGCTGAAGAATATCCAGTGATTACCAGACATCATCTCTTACTTTAACTGCTTCAGCCCCGGAAGATTTTACTCCCTTCCTGACCAAAGCACTTTTTGCGATTCGGCACTGCGTCGCTTTAACGGACAATTGCGTGGTCATGCGACGTTGCACCCAAACAAAACTGACGTCCTTTTTTTCCCACAAATAGAGCTTTCTTTTGGTGGTATTTGATCACCTCTGCAGTTTTTATTTTTTGCGCTATAAACAAAAAAAGAGGGACAATTTTGAAAAACAAACTTTTTGCCATAATAAATATCCCCCAAAAATATTTAAAAAAAAATTTTTCCTCAGTTTAGGCCGATATGTATTCTTCTACATATTTTTGGTAAAAAAAAATCGCAATAAGCGTATATTGATTGGTTTGCGCAAAAGTTATACTGTCTACAAAATAGGGAATAGTTTTATGGCATTTTTATTATAATTTTTTTTTTTGTAGTAATGGTGACGATCTGTGATTTTTATCAGGACTACAACATTATGGCAGACACATCGGACACTTTTGACACTATTTTGGGACGATTGTCATTTATACAGCGATCAGTGCTATAAAATGCACTGATTACTGTGTAAATGACACTGGCAGTGAAGGGGATAACCACTAGGGGCGATGAAGGGGTTACGTGTGTCCTAGGGAGTGATTCTAACTGTGAGGGGGATGGGCTACTAGTCACATGACAGCGATCACTGCTCCCGATGACAGGGAGCAGTGATCTCTGTCATATCACAAGGCAGAATGGGGAAATGCCTTGTTTACATAGGCGCTTCCCCATTCTGTGGCTCCGTGACCCGATCGCCGGGAGACCGGCAGACAACGAGTCCGCCGGTCCCACGGGCATGGTCACGTTGTACATGGCGGGCGCACAGCCCTGCTATCCCCGCCTCTTTAAGGGGATGTACTGGTACGCCCATTTGCCTACCGCTGCCATTGTGCCGACGAATATCGGCGTGCAGCAGTCGGCAAGTGGTTAAGGACCTTTCACTAATGTGCTTTTGTTGTGCTTTTCTGCAGCTTAAGGCCTGTGAAGAAACGTCCCTACACTCCGCTTGAGTGCTTTCGTCATATACCACTTCCTCCCAGTCTGAATATAGATATCAGATATTCCAACCGCTCACAAGCACAAAACAAGACGGCACTTGCTTAGCTGCTCAACATGGACTCATTTATTAGAACCGTCTGCTGCTGAACAGTGTGACCGATTGCCCCAGCTTCCTGAAGCTGTAGAGACATTGTAGGTGCTAGGCAGAGGCCAGCGGCGCTCTGCCCTGTTGCCAGTGATTTGGCTGGGAGTAGCAGCTTTACTACCTCAGCTTGTCGCTGGAGAGAGGGGCCGACTACCCGGCTCCCTGGAACTCCACAGTTGTTGCTGGTGCTGGGCAGAGGTGGGTAGCACTCTGCCCTGTTGCCAGCACGTCTGCTGGGGGCTCCACAACCTCCGCTCCGGTTAACCGTTGGGGCAGGAGGCTGGCTTCCTCCACTCCCAAATTGTGTAGCTGCCATTGGGGAGGTGAGCCGGATGCTTCCTTTTCCATTCCCTCATCTGGCTGCTGGGACGACATGTCCCTGGTACTGTCTCCCAGGTGCACGGATCTTTGCTGGGGAGGAAAGACCGCTTTCTCCACCCTGGCCGACTGTTGAGGAGGGACAACAAACACCTCCTTTCCCTTCTCCCCTGTATCTGCTGCTGGGAAGTAATCGCCACCTTCTCACCCTGAGCCTCCAAAACTGCCACAGGTGTGGGGCAGAGGTCTTCTTCCTCAGCAGAAAAGTCTATCAAATCCCCTGTCTCTGCAACTGGTGTCTGGGGATAGAGGTTCACCAGCTCCTGTCCATGGAACCCAGAATATGCTATCAGTGCTGGGCAGAGGTTAGCAGAGCTCTGCCCTGTTGTCAGCACTTCAGCTTTGGGGATGGCAATCTCCAGATTTTCCACTGCCGATTCTCTGGCATGCTGCTGGACAGGCACATTCCTCCATCCAAGATCATCCCATGCAGAAACAGGATCATCAAGGTCAGTCAGCACTTGCTGCATCCGCCATAAGACCTCCGCATCCATAGCTGCAGGGGCAGGTTGGCAAAGCACACTGTTACTCTGCCACATTGCCGACTCTTCAGCCAGGATTGCAGAGTTGCCCACTGGTATTTCCTTATAGTCCCAGGCAAGGGGAGCCCAGCCCTGGCACTGAGCAGAGTCTAGCAGCCGTCTGTAGGCGATCTCCAGCTCCCATTCCTGAACAGCCAGAAACTCTATATCTTCCAGTGCCCAGTGCACTTCCGAGAAGTTCAGTAGCCCTTCTCTGAAATCCATGATTTCGTCCAACCACCACTCCAAATCACTCCCAAAGTTAGAGTCCCCTGTCAGCTTCACATACAACAGTCCCTGGCCGCCGTAGCTTAAGCCTTCCGTTGGGCAGGGACATGCTTGGATAGCACAAGGTATGTGCACAAATATTGGCTTCCTGACATCTGAACTTGCTGGTAAGTTGAAAGAATACAATGTATCAGTGTGAAAATGTAAGTGTTGTTCACACCAGAATCGCATAGGGTGTGATTCCTACATGTTCCCCTGCTTTGTGATTTGTCAGCCCATCATTTTAAAGGGCTGCAAATCTCACCAGAACAAAAAGCACAAAAAGTAAAGCATGCACTACTTTTCTAAAAACGCCCTGCGCCAAATTTCATGGTTTTGCGGTATCATGGGATCTAGAGCCAGTAAACGCACTTTGTTTACAATCTGCATCTAGGGTGCCATTAACATTGTATTGAACCCACAGCAGATTGTGAAGGCAGATTGTGAACATGGCGTGGGAAATGCGCACTAAATGCAGCTTTCCCCCACTATGTTCTGAAATGAACCAGCCCTTATGCTTTTAGCTCAGGAATGTAAATAATTTGTATCACTGCACCAGCGAGAGATCCTTCTGGCACACAACACAACAATAAATGTAAGTGCTAAATATGATTTTCTTTTTAATGATATTTAACACATTCAAAAACCCCTTCACGCCAACGTAACACATATATGCGGTCTCACTTCACTGGGCTTTTTTTTACATGGGGGCACACATATGTGTGTAGCGGCCATAACCCTCTGAGGGGCGGCCTTGACTTTTGGGCTTACCGGTTACCTCTGCTTGGCTTGTTTATGAATGTCCAAGGGTTCTCAGGGTTAGTACCCAACAACTTTGGATGCTGACACAATAAAAGTCCTTTTGAAGGTTTTTATTCTTGCAGTGGTAACATCCAACAAAACACAGTCTCAGATAGGAATAGAGGGCAAGGGTGAAGAAACTCAGGCACCTTGAACTGCTGACATCCACAAATGTCTTTAATCAAACCCAGACAGTAGCCACTTGCAGCTGGGTACTTCAATGCCAGACAAACCTCTGGCCAGAGGTATGGCAGCTGACAATGTGATCCGAAAACTTGTTAAAAGTCTCTGACACAGAATGAACTTGCAACCGAAGGTGAATAGGAACCTTTCCCACAGTAGCTGGAACTTTCTCTGTCTCCTTGGCGGCACTGTGGAAGTGTGGATTCTTTAGTGTCCATACAACTCAGTAACCAGGCTCCTCTTGAGATGCCAGCTTGTTGGCCCTCCTCCGAAGAGTCCTCCCCGGTCACCTATACGATCTGTGGTGCCCCTCCAATAATGAGAGCACACTGGGACGCCTTGAATCCTCCTTCAGTTACTGGGCCTTGGGCCAACCGGCTCCGAGACTCGGGAACAGACGGATCCCTGCTCCAGATCATGCGGGTCTGTGGGGCTAGTCAAACTGACCATGTTTGCGGGACGTCAAGTGCTCCCAGGCCCGGGACCCCTCGCGGGGCTACCCCGGTCCAGAACCAGGAAACAGGACTGCGGCTGAACCCCGAACACGTGACTTCAGCACCTTAAGTACCCTTCCCCAGACTACTCAGCGGGGCCAGGCGCACCCACTGATTGGCTCTGGGGAAGACTGATACCCAAGACGTCCAACCAGGCCTGGTTCTAGGCCTGTCATGTGTACCTCACTGCACCAATGAACAGACATAAGCCCTAGTACAGCCCAGTCAAACTGATGCCAAAGTTAACCTGCACAATTAACCCTCAGAACCCCATTACTGTTCTGAGGGAAAAAAATAAATTTCCACATATAGCGCACACTTGTGAAAGTGTGCTCGCTACATGTGTTTCTCCCTTTGTGCTGGGAGCATGCTGTATGGCAGGCTCCCAGCACAGAGACTGGAATCTTACGAGAGATCTCCCAATTCCAGGTCACGTGATCACTGGGGTAGCCACTGAAACAGTTGTGTATCTTTCTCGTTCCTTGCAGAAGGAAAAGAAAAAGGGTTTGGAAAAAAATGAAAATAAATAAATAATAAAATTAAAAATAAATAAAAATACCTATATCAAAGTTTGAACTAGGTCAGTGGCAGGGTTAGTGTTTGGGTCAGGTCAGGGTCAAAGGTTAAGGTCAGGGTCAAAGAATATGTATTCCTGTTTATACTATGGAGGTGCTTGGTTTGATCTATCCCTTCATAAATTACTCCAAGTGGGAAACAAAGGAAAAAGATACTGGAATAAACATACATTCATTGTTATGGATTAATACTTATAAATACATATGTATACTGTAATTGGTGCAGAGATAGATATGTTATGCCGCGTACACACGAGCGGACTTTGACAGACTTGGTCCGGCAAACTATCCGACGGACTTTGCAGCGGAGGTCTGTCGGACTTTCAAATGAACGGACTTGCCGTCAGACGGATTTGAACGTGATGACGTACGACCGGACTAGAATAAGGAAGTTCATAGCCAGTAGCCAATAGCTGCCCTAGCGTCGGTTTTTGTTCGTTGGACTAGCACACAGACAACCGGATTTGAAAGATTTGAAACATGTTTTATTTCTAGATCCGTCGGACTTTTGGGAATGAAAAGTCCACTGGAGCCCACACACGATCAAATTGTCCGACAGATTCTGGTCCGCCGGACCTAGTCCGTCGAAAAATCCGATCGTGTGTACACGGCATTAGACATATTATATTGGAATATATAAGATTTGGCTACTTCTTTGGGAAGAAAGTGGTAAAAAAAATTTTTTTTATAATTTTTACTAATCATTTTCCAATTTACAAATGAGCATCACATTCTTACATTTATACCCTTATTTCTTTAGCATAAGTAAGGGGAAAAAGACAGGAAAAAAAAAAAGAAAAAAAAATGAGAATAAACCAATTTAACCCCTACTGTTTACCATGATTCCCTCATTCATTCACTTTCGTACCCTAACCATTCACACCACCACTCTCTCTTTTAACATGTATACTTATTTAATTTAACTTGGTTGTGATCTCTACTTTATTAATTGTGAATACAATTTATATATCTATTTTCTTTTTCTCACACCACTTTTTCCAAATTTTTTCGAATTTCATTACACATCCCTTCCTAATATATAGAGTTCTTTCTTTTAAAATGGTAAGATTCATACTCTGTTCCCATTCCCTACTGGATGGAGGGACGGAGGACTGCCATTTCTGGGCAATAAGTTTGCGAGCTTGGAATAAGCATCTCAAAATTGCCAGATTGGTCTCTTTAGGCTTCCCCTTACCGCCTGTCCATCCTAATACACAAGTCATGGGTTCTATCTCTATGGGGACTTCAAAAACATGTACAATCTTTTCCACTACCTCCATCCAGTAGCGAAATAACTTGGGGCATCTCCAAAACATGTGGATCATGTCTCCCTCTGTCCTTCCACATCTGGGGCAGAGGGGGTCCGGTCTCCGTCCAAAGAGAAAAAGCTTTTTTGGGGTAAAATAGGCCCTATATAGGAGAAACAAATGTGAGATCTTTTGGGATGGAGACAAAGAAACCCAGGGTGCTAATTCGAGGATCCTATCCCATTGGATAGTTGTTATATTTCCAATGTCTGTTTCCCATTTATCCTTGAAAGAGGAAATATAATGATTATCCTGGCTGTGAGTGAGTAAATTTGAATATATCCCCGAGATTAATCCCTTTGTTGAAACTGTACGAATTGTTTTCAGTAATATCGGTATATCACACCATTCTAATGGCGCATCTTCAAATTGCAGTGTAAGTGCATGTCTGAGTTGCAAATACCGAAAGAAGGATTTCCTCGGTATTGCAAACTCTTCTCTGAGCTCCTGAAACGTTTTTAGTTGTCCATTCGAATAGAGGTGACAAAGGAGTTTTATATCTCGTGCTTCCCATTCTCTGACCTGCCCAATTTTTTGTACCTCCCTCAAGTTGTTATTTTTCCATAGCGGTGAGTATTCCGTAAAGCCTCTATAGCCCATAATTCCCTTAACCGTTTCCCATACTTTGACCATTAGTTCTAAAGTGGGAACCCCCCGCATAACGGTCCCTGCCTCCAAGATTTCGACCATTTGTCTCTCTAGAAATGCCTGGAGGAGAGTTCCCCCCGCTTCACCACTTCTTGTATATTGAAGCTGGGACGCAAGGAAGTATTTGAACATATGTGGGAGTGCCACTCCCCCTTCACTGTTCGGAAGTTTCAAGGTAAAATTAGGTAAAATTTAACAGGACAAGTGTTTGGTGTTCAACTTGTGGATTGAAGCCCTATAGGAATTATGACAATGTGACATTACCTTAACCGCATCACAACGGTGGGTAGAACAGATCCTAATGCCTGAACACAGTTTCACAACTTTGACATGTGTTATTAAAACTGTACAAATCATCACAACTACTTAGTGTATCCAGGTGCATTATACATTTTTTAATCAGGACATATTGGGACTTTCGAAGTTTAAAGGGGTTGTAAAGGCACAGAGGAGGTAAGTATAACATGTTTGTTATTTTTAAGAGAAAAAACAAAAAAACAAGACTTTACAATCACTTTAATACCTTCAGCTTCTTACAAACTGTCTGGGTCACCAGTAGGGATGAGCCGAACACCCCCGGGTTCGGTTCGCACCAGAACCTTCGAACCGACCGAAAGTTTGCGCGAATTTTCGAACCCTATACCTTATAATGGACGCGAACGTTCGAAATCAAAAGTGCTAATTACAACGGCCAATATGCATGTTAATGTCATAAAACAGGTTTGGGGACCCGGGTCCTGCCCCAGGGGACATATATCAATGCAAAAAGAACTTTTAAAAACTAACGTTTTTTCGGGAGCAGTCATTTTAATGATGCATAAAGTGAAAAAAAAAAAAGTGAAATTTTCCTTTAAATATGGTACCTGGGGGGTGTCTAAAGTATGCCTGTGAAGTGGCATGTGTTTCCCGTGTTTAGAACTGTCCTTGCACAAAATGACATTTGTAAAGGAAAAAAAGAAGCCATTTAACACACTAGAAGTCCTGTGGGTGCTTCTGCGAAGAAAATATAGGAGCTCTGTGTGATGCCACTAACACACTAGAAGTCCTATGGGTGCTTCTGCAAAGAAAATAGAGGAGCTCTGTGTGATGCCACTAACACACTAGAAGTCCTGTGGGTGCTTCTGCAAAGAAAATAGAGGAGCTCTGTGTGATGCCACTAACACACTAGAAGTCCTATGGGTGCTTCTGCAAAGAAAATAGAGGAGCTCTGTGTGATGCCACTAACACACTAGAAGTCCTGTGGGTGCTGCTGAGAAGAAAATATAGGAGCTCTGTGTGATGCCACTAACACACTAGAAGTCCTATGGGTGCTTCTGCAAAGAAAATAGAGGAGCTCTGTGTGATGCCACTAACACACTAGAAGTCCTGTGGGTGCTTCTGCAAAGAAAATAGAGGAGCTCTGTGTGATGCCACTAACACACTAGAAGTCCTGTGGGTGCTGCTGAGAAGAAAATAGAGGAGCTCTGTGTGATGCCACTAACACACTAGAAGTCCTATAGGTGCTTCTGGGAAGAAAATATAGGTCTGTGTGATGGGACTAACACACTTCAAGTCCTATAGGTGCTTCTGGGAACAAAATATAGGATCTCTGTGTGATGGGACTAACACACTTCAAGTCCTATGGGTGCTTCTGGGAAGAAAATATAGGTCTGTGTGATGGGACTAACACACTTCAAGTCCTATAGGTGCTTCTGGGAACAAAATATAGGATCTCTGTGTGATGGGACTAAACACACTTCAAGTCCTATGGGTGCTTCTGGGAAGAAAATATAGGTCTGTGTGATGGGACTAACACACTTCAAGTCCTATAGGTGCTTCTGGGAACAAAATATAGGATCTCTGTGTCATGGGACTAACACACTTCAAGTCCTATGGGTGCTTCTGGGAAGAAAATATAGGTCTGTGTGATGGGACTAACACACTTCAAGTCCTATAGGTGCTTCTGGGAACAAAATATAGGATCTCTGTGTGATGGGACTAACACACTTCAAGTCCTATGGGTGCTTCTGGGAACAAAATATATGATCTCTGTGTGATGGGACTAACACACTTCAAGTCCTATAGGTGCTTCTGGGAACAAAATATAGGATCTCTGTGTGATGGGACTAACACACTTCAAGTCCTATAGGTGCTTCTGGGAACAAAATATATGATCTCTGTGTGATGGGACTAACACACTTCAAGTCCTATAGGTGCTTCTGGGAACAAAATATAGGATCTCTGTGTGATGGGACTAACACACTTCAAGTCCTATGGGTGCTTCTGGGAACAAAATATATGATCTCTGTGTGATGGGACTAACACACTTCAAGTCCTATAGGTGCTTCTGGGAACAAAATATATGATCTCTGTGTGATGGGTCTAACACACTTCAAGTCCTATAGGTGCTTCTGGGAACAAAATATAGGATCTCTGTGTGATGGGACTAACACACTTCAAGTCCTATGGGTGCTTCTGGGAAGAAAATATAGGTCTGTGTGATGGGACTAACACACTTCAAGTCCTAGAGGTGCTTCTGGGAACAAAATATAGGATCTCTGTGTGATGGGACTAACACACTTCAAGTCCTATGGGTGCTTCTGGGAAGAAAATATAGGTCTGTGTGATGGGACTAACACACTTCAAGTCCTATAGGTGCTTCTGGGAACAAAATATAGGATCTCTGTGTGATGGGACTAACACACTTCAAGTCCTATAGGTGCTTCTGGGAACAAAATATATGATCTCTGTGTGATGGGACTAACACACTTCAAGTCCTATAGGTGCTTCTGGGAACAAAATATATGATCTCTGTGTGATGGGACTAACACACTTCAAGTCCTATAGGTGCTTCTGGGAAGAAAATATAGGTCTGTGTGATGGGACTAACACACTTCAAGTCCTATAGGTGCTTCTGGGAACAAAATATATGATCTCTGTGTGATGGGACTAACACACTTCAAGTCCTATGGGTGCTTCTGGGAACAAAATATATGATCTCTGTGTGATGGGACTAACACACTTCAAGTCCTATAGGTGCTTCTGGGTACAAAATATATGATCTCTGTGTGATGGGACTAACACACTTCAAGTCCTATAGGTGCTTCTGGGAAGAAAATATAGGTCTGTGTGATGGACTAACACACTTCAAGTCCTAAAGGGGCTTCTGGGAACAAAATATATGATCTCTGTGTGATGGGACTAACACACTTCAAGTCCTATAGGTGCTTCTGGGAAGAAAATATATGATCTCTGTGTGATGGGGACTAACACACTTCAAGTCCTATAGGTGCTTCTGGGAACAAAATATATGATCTCTGTGTGATGGGACTAACACACTTCAAGTCCTATAGGTGCTTCTGGGAAGAAAATATAGGTCTGTGTGATGGGACTAACACACTTCAAGTCCTATAGGTGCTTCTGGGAACAAAATATATGATCTCTGTGTGATGGGACTAACACACTTCAAGTCCTATAGGTGCTTCTGGGAAGAAAATATATGATCTCTGTGTGATGGGACTAACACACGTCAAGTCCTATACGTGCTTCTGGGAACAAAATATATGATCTCTGTGTGATGGGACTAACACACTTCAAGTCCTATAGGTGCTTCTGGGAAGAAAATATAGGTCTGTGTGATGGGACTAACACACTTCAAGTCCTATAGGTGCTTCTGGGAACAAAATATATGATCTCTGTGTGATGGGACTAACACACTTCAAGTCCTATAGGTGCTTCTGGGAACAAAATATATGATCTCTGTGTGATGGGACTAACACACTTCAAGTCCTATAGGTGCTTCTGGGAACAAAATATATGATCTCTGTGTGATGGGACTAACACACTTCAAGTCCTATAGGTGCTTCTGGGAAGAAAATATAGGTCTGTGTGATGGGACTAACACACTTCAAGTCCTATAGGTGCTTCTGGGAACAAAATATATGATCTCTGTGTGATGGGACTAACACACTTCAAGTCCTATAGGTGCTTCTGGGAAGAAAATATAGGAGCTCTGCCTGCCTGCCACGAACACACTACAAGTCCTATAGGTGCTTCTGGGAACAAAATATAGGAGCTCTGCCTGCCTGCCAGGAACACACTACAAGTCCTATAGGTGCTTCTGGGAACAAAATATAGGAGCTCTGCCTGCCTGCCAGGAACACACTACAAGTCCTATAGGTGCTTCTGGGAACAAAATATAGGAGCTCTGCCTGCCTGCCAGGAACACACTACAAGTCCTATAGGTGCTTCTGGGAACAAAATATAGGAGCTCTGCCTGCCTGCCACGAACACACTACAAGTCCTATAGGTGCTTCTGGGAACAAAATATAGGAGCTCTGCCTGCCTGCCACGAACACACTACAAGTCCTATAGGTGCTTCTGGGAACAAAATATAGGAGCTCTGCCTGCCTGCCACGAACACACTACAGGTCCTATAGGTGCTTCTGGGAACAAAATATAGGAGCTCTGCCTGCCTGCCACGAACACACTACAAGCCCCTCTTTCTAAATCAATCTTTGTAAATGAATCTATCTAACTCAATCTCTCTAAGTAAATCTCTCTAACTAACTAAATCCAGCAGAGTGTCACAGATCTATCCTGCTCTATCTACGCCGGAACAGCATGTGACCGGCGCAGACGGCGTGGCGGCCTTTTATAGGGGGGGGGCGTGTACTAAAGCCCCTGAGCTGTAATTGGCTACAGGCGTCCTGCCTGTAGCCAATTATGGCTCTTTGAGTTTCCGGGGCTGTGATTGGCCAAGCATGCGGGGTCACAGTGCATGCTTGGCCAATCATTAGCCAGCAATGCACTGCGCCGGCCGCGCCGGCCGCAATGCATTGCGGGGCCGCTCGCATCACACGAACGTGATGCGAGCGGCCAAAATAGTTCTGGGCTCGCCGAGCGAGCGAACACCCGGTGCTCGATGCGAACATGGGTTCGCATCGAGCACCGGGCCCATCCCTAGTCACCAGAGTGACAAAAACAACAACATCCTTATGGCTATTTGGAAATACTTTAGTTCATGAAGTTCAAAAATATGAAATATGAAAGCTGTTTGTAAAATTGTATGTCTGCAGCTTGTACAGGTCTGTATTAGGCTTTCACAAGAAAACCTTTGTGGAACTTACACAGACTGGCTTTGGAGATGATGAGGACAACAATGTGTGAGGTGCTAGCATTACACACATAATTCCTAAAACAGAGATGGGTAAAGTGCATGTTGAAGAAAGAGAAGTGATGCAACAAAGATAACAGGCGGTTGTTTTCATGGATGCTCTAAAACAAATGCTTGCTTTGATAGATTATTTATTGCCTGTCACTGAGGCACTGTAATACGACAACAACACCAAAGTGCATTAAAGGCAAAAATGATACAACTTAAACTTATGGAACTCTGCAAGCTCTTTTATGGAAAAAAAAAAACAGAATAAAGATTTGAAAATCTATTTTTTTCAGTGAAAACCTTCCCTTACACAGTATACATGCTTGTTTCATCTTGCATAGGTAGCCAAAACAACAGAAATTAAAGAGACAATTCAACATTTTAAGTTGTTACAGAATGGTCATTCCTCTTACCATATGTACCGTGTGATCAATATACCTTGCAGATTATACCGATATTAGCATAGGTATCGATAAGATCACCCAAGCCAGGAAGGCCAGGGCCTGGGGCCTAATAAACTGGGAAGTATTTACAGTAAAGGTTGTTTTTCTTTTTTCTGGATTATCCCTGCATGGTCAAATAACCCAAAAGCTACACTAGTAATGGCGTAGCTTTTATTAGGACCACCAATAACAGACATGTCTCTGGAAAAGACAATTCGGAGATGCCAGCGGTGAAATCCAGGAAGAATGCCATATTTCCCCTGTGTAAATTGGAGCACACAAAAACTTAAAGTGCTTGTTAAGCCACTTTCACATCTTCATACTATCAGTGCTGTGTCCTAATCCTGTGTCCCCCTGTCTGTGTGATTTATAAAAAAAATGCCTTCTTTACCGTATTTTAGAGCTGTTCCTGGTGATCACATGACCGGATGGCTCTCTCCTTTCCCCGTTTGACAGATGCAGCGGGCGGGGCCGAGATTCCCCTGCTGACTTTACTCGGGAGGGGAGGAGGAGAGGAAGACCTAGCCGGTCATGTGATCGCTGAGAGGCTCTGTGAAATGAAGTTTAATCTGCTTTTTTTTATACAGTGCCTTGAAAAAGTATTCATACCCTTTGAAATGTTCCACTTTTTGTCATGTTACAACCAAAAACATAAATGTATTTTATTTGGATTTTATGTGATAGGCCAACACAAAGTGGCACGTAATTGTGAAGTGGAAGGAAAACGATACATTTTTTTTTTAACGTTTTTACAAATAAATATCTGAATTCAGCCCCCTTTACTCTGATACCTCTAACTAAAATCAAGTGGGACCAATTGCCTTCAGAAGTCACCTAATTAGTAAATAGAGTCCACCTGTGTGTAATTTAATCTCAGTATAAATACAGCTGTCCTGTGATACCCTCAGAGGTTTGTTAGAGAACCTTATTGAGCAAAGAGCATCATGAAGGCCAAAGAAAAACACACCAGACAGGTCAGGGATAAAGTTGTGAAGAAGTTTAACCACTTCAGCCCCGGAAGAATTTACCCGCTTAATGACAAGAGCATTTTTGTGATACTTCACTGCGTCGCTTTAACTGACGAAATTGACGTCCTTTTTTTACCACAAAAAGAGCTTTCTTTTGGTGGTATTTGATCATAGCACTGATAGTATGACAATATAAATATTTTTTTAGCAGCAGGAGTTGCGGGGGCAGGCACTGCCACACGCTGACAGGCAGGAAGGGGGTAGAGGACAGGGGAGAGCAAAGAGCAGGGCTACGGATGACGGAGGCATGTAAACTGACCACGGTGTCAGAGCTCAGCAGCCATGATATGCCGTGGTCAGTTTACAGAGGGGTGGGTAGAAACTGGCAGGATCAGCCAGGTATTTCATTTGATAAAAGGGGTCAAATGACACAGCACAAGCACTGTGCTGTATAACATGCTTTAAAGGAACAGGGTCCTTTTCTTTTTTTTTTTTTCTTGGGTTAATAAACGCTTTAACTCTGGGCATATGCACTCTCTAGTAGTTTGAACACTAGACAAAAAGGCACATCTCCACCTAGTGGCTTTTCTGCTGTATACAGTGGAGCTGATTCACATAAAAAGAAAGTTGAGAATTTAAAATTTTCAAATTATAACTGTTTCACTTTGAATACCCAGTCAGGTGCAGATAACATAAATAAACAGGAATCGGATTTGAATGGATGGATAATCGAAGTGAATCTTCACTTAATTTATTGAGTAAATGTTGTCGGCTCCTTTAGTATATTAGCCTGAGTAAGCCAGGTTTATATCCTTATCTGGTAGGTTGTCTCTCTCCAGCTCTGCTGGTCAAGTCAAGTTGAAAATTAGTATTTATAAAGGTTCATCCCACAGCAACTGCTTGCAGAATCCCACAGACCCCTAATCCTAATTATTCACCCCAGCAACTGTTTTAGATATTAGCTGCAGAAGCAGGGGCGGACTGACTATTCGGGCACTCAGGCAGTTCCCAGTAGGGGGCCCCATTAGAGGCTCTGTATATACAATATATCAGTGGAGTATTCTAATTATCAATGTGTCACAATAAACAACAGTGTGATCGCAAAGTGTGCAGTGGCACTGCCCGGCCTGGATGCAGCTTGGAGTCAATGCAGCTAATCATACGGCTCAAGGAAGTGAGGCAGGATCAGGAGATCAATGGGAATTTATGATCCCTCTCCCTTCCCCTCCTGGCTGCTCGTTGTAATTTTGCTACCCCCCTGGGCTCACCCTAGAA